>CANUEP010121406.1:0-477525 GCA_947857235.1 Jatropha podagrica | reverse complement strand
TTTCTGTTGTGTTTTCGTTTTCCATTTGGTGGGTCAGGAAATTGCAGTAGCACAAATGCATTGAAGTTGAACCCCAAAGAAGACTATAACTAGACATTCCTCTTTTTTCAACTATTATTAATTGTTTTCTTTGTTTTTCTTCCTTTTTTAGTTTTTTTTTTTTACAAACAAGAAAATCATTAATTCAAGAATCCAAATTTGCAATAGAAGAGGCAGATTGCTGTGATGACTCGATGATTGTTGGACATATGGTAGTTTTGTTAGAAGCACTAATGGATTTTAGTCTCTAGTTTCATACGCTATTTATTATTAGCTATGTGGCTGTGTTGCCTTTGAAATTGATAAGTCTTCCTCATTTAGCATTGGTTGAATTTGGACTTGGCTTCTAATTAGCAAGGAAGAAGCGAAAAAGAATATGTAACCGTTTGTATTTTGTGGTTCTCACAATAAGAGTTTTTTTTTGTCTTTTCAATGTAAAATTAATGGAAAATCAGTCCTTTTTGGACGGAAGGACTGGATTGTTGGACAGAACCAAACCTTAAGGATGTCCGAATAATTTGACCAAAATACATGAACGAAGTTATTAATTTGATAAAAACTCAGGGATGAAATAACTAAGGCTATTTTTGTCATTTTAATGTAAAATTAACGGAAAATCAGCCCTTTTTGGACGGAAGGACTAAATTGTTAGACGGACCAAACTTTAGGGATGTCCAAATAATTTGATCAAAATACATGAACGAAGTTATTAATTTGGTAAAAACTCAGGGATGAAATAATAATTTTTCCTATATTAAATAATAATATTAAAATTTTAAATAAACTCTAATTAATAGATAATATATTATTTTGATAATCCTTATAGAGTTTATCTTAACTCCAATATATATATTTCAAATTTACTCTAAAGAGGAGACAAATTCTCAAATACTCTTAAAAAAACTAAATTTTGATGATTAACAAACATAAATAAATTAACCCAATCTTATCAATTATTATGTAATGGTTTATTGAATTACTTTACACTAAATTCTATTTATTTGGTTAATAAATAAAGATTTAAAAAAATGAGAAAATTATTTATTTTTTATATCTCCCTTATTTAAATGAAAAATACATAAGATAAGCAAAATATTGGGTAAGATGAAGCTTTCCACGTGCACAAAAGGAATTTAGTGGGTTGTAAAAGTAGAGCTTTTTCCCAAAATGGTGCTATGAAAAAAAATATTTCTGTAAACGGTGTTGGGTGAAAAATATTTATCAAAATGGTGTTTTATTGACATTTTAAATATTTTTATTTTAGTCATAGTGCAACAAATAAAACCATTAAATTTCAATTTATTTTAACGATGTGTAGCCATTTTACAGAATAATATTCTCTTTTCTCTACTTTTTTTTAACGTTACATTATAAGTGAAATAATGCCACTACGTTAGTTCAATAATTATTGGTATTATGTCATTATTAGTGTAATATTATGAAAAAGATTAGGCAAGAATAAAAAAAGAAATAAGCATATTTACTGTTACATTCGTAAATCACTGAGTGATCGTATAAATAAAATAATGTTACACTATAACTAAAATAATATCATAGTGTCAGGAATATATTCTTTACTTTGGGAAAAAATGTAAGTAAAGTTTAGAAAGATAAGTAAAGTAAGGGGAAATGGACGGAATCTTACGGGGATTTATTTTTACAATTATTACATTATTAGTAGAACAATAGATATTCCACAACTTCATCCGACTTATATAAACCCCCTTCATCGTCTAATTGTGATGCATATTTTTATTAATTTTCTTTTTTTTCTGCTATTTTTAGAAAGAAATTATACATTACATATTATCATTTTTTACTACTACTCTACTAAGAAACAAATAAAAGTGTGACAAGTTAGATATAAAAATTCATGCTTTTTAGTAAGTTTATAGTACTTTTATTTTGGTTAAGTTATAGTATTAATTATTACGAACAAAAGATTTGACTTGTAATATTTATTTTTTTTTTGTAGACATATGTAGGAGAAGTTTGTTTTTAAGGTACACAATTTTTTACATGGAAATGTCATTTTAATTTAAGTTATTATTTTTGTTACATATGTCTCCATATAACTTATTTATAATTTGAGTTAGAGAATATTATAAATATAAAATTATGTTAGGTATAAAGGTTGAGTATTAAATTTTTTGGAGGTTGAAAATATTGTAAATATAAAATAAGTTAAATAATCAATATGTCTAATAATACTCAAATAAAATTAATTTTAAGGTCACATAAAACTATTATTAATTTTAAGGTCACATAAAACTAATTATTAATTTTAAGGTCACATAAAACTAATTCGAATTGAAAAATATATTTTGCAGAAAATAACAGCTCTATCATATGGTTGTGTTCACTGAAATGGTAGGATTATTCATACTCAATTTGGATATGATTACGATGATGTTAGATCTAAGATTTTTAAAATTTCTAAAAAATTGAGATTCGGAGGGTTGGTGATGAAAATTGTGCGAACAATCAAACTAAAGGAAGATAATGAATTTCCAGCTAAAATAATATTTAAACAATCTGTATTAGCAAATTGTGATATGCAATTTAATTGTATGGAGTTGTGGAATGATAATAATGTCTCTTTAATGTTTGATCATATTAGTCTGTTTGCAGATATACGGTGTATTCAATTTTACGTTGATATTTTTCGAAGTGTTCCTCCAAGTCTTAATAATTATGATAATGCTAATGATAGGAATTGGGACGGTGATCATCATGATGACGGTGGGGATGGTGATGGAAATGGAGATAGGGATGGGGATAGAGATAAAGATGGGGATAGGAATGGGGTAATGATGGAGATAGTGATGGGGATAGAAATGAATATGGGGATGAGGATGAGAAGTACCAACATTTGTCTTGTTTTTCTAGTTGGCATGGAAATCTCGCCTTACACTATTGTTACAATAGAACACTTCTATCTATTGTAACAATAGTGTAAGAATGAAAAGTACCATTGTTTGCCTTATTTTTTTAGTTGGCGTGGGAATCTTGCCTTACACTATTGGTTCATTGTATATGTAACAGTAGTATAAGACCATTATTTTTTTTATATAGATAACTATACAAAGGTTCACAGATCTAATAGTGAATATTTTTTTTACTTTCTTTTTTTTCACTTCTTACACGACAAGAATTTTCATAATGTTACACTAATAATGACATAATAACAACATTTGATGAGGAAAATCTTGCTTACACTGTTGTTTCACTGTAAGTGTAACAAATTGAACCTTACACTATTATTTCATTGTAAGTCTAACAAATTTAACTTTATAACATCGAGAACACCAAGAATATATTTCTGACAGCGAAATTGTTTTACTGTAATTGTAATAAATTAAACGTGTCTCACTCTTCCGCGAGTATATTTCTAACACTATGAAATTGTTTCACTTAATTGTATATATTTCTGATACTCTCACGTTGTTTCACTCTAAATATAACAAATTGAATTGACATTGTGACATTATTTCACTTATAGTGTAACATTCTAAAAAGGCATAGGAGACAGAATATTATTCGGTAAAGTTACTACACATCATTAAAATAAATTGAAATTTAATAATTTTATAACAGTTATAGTGCAACAAAGAACAAAAACCTTTGAAATGTCAACAGAATACCATTTTAGTAAATATTTTTCACCCAACACTATTTACGAAAATATTTTTTTCATAGCACCATTTTGGAAAAAAGCCCATAAAAGTAGAGGTTAAACCAGAAATCATAAAAAATGAGATGGTTTAATTGGAAGAGCATTATTCTCTAAACAGTGATTTTAGCTTTGGTTTTAGTGTATATATAATTCTTTTTTAGAAAATTTGAATAAACATATTCATAAAATTAGAAATAAAAAAAGATTTATAACAATTTATAAAATGTAATTTTATTATACGATAAGAAAATATTCATTCAATAATAAAAAATTAAGGATGATTTTTTTATAAAAAATAATAATTTTCTATTAATAAAAATAAATAATAACAATTAAAAAAATAAAGTTAAACCATGAATGATCACAAGTTAAAAATTGAATACGTAAAGAGGATTGGACTTAAGATTGTACTATTTTATGCATAAACACAATAAAATTTACAGAATTTGAAACTTCAATTATGATTCACAACGATATAACGAATATCATTGATAAGATATAAAATAATATTGATATAGAATTAAAATTAATATATCACGAGTGATGAATATTCGACATACCTTTAATTTTGAAATCCTTAATAATGAAAGTAAAGAAACCTTTGATAACCAAAGTTGAAAAAGAAAAAAGAAAGTAAATATATATATATATATATATATATATATGCAGTAATATAAAGTATTATAATTAAAAAATATTAATTAATATAAAACTTCTCAATTGGATTGTATTAAATTTGTCACTTTATTAAATTTATTATTATGTTGTACATTGCTAAAGATTTTTTTTAATAGTTATTTATTTATTTTTATATTCCTTAAAATGTTTAATAGACCGAAATAATAAGATGGACGTAATTTTTATATTATTTTTAGCCGATAGAATTTAGATTTGAAGAATCTGTATTTGGAAGCTATAAATAATTTTTCTAAAAATTAACTTTTTGTATAATTTAGACACTGAAGCAATCTGTATCGGCTATTGGCCCAAAGGATTGGCCTGAAATCTTTGATCTCAATTGGATTTGCAGGTTTAGGAATTAGAGCAATGAAACTTGAATTTTATACCATGCACTAGCCTGCCATGATTAGACATAAACTGGACTAGCCAATCCTTTTTCTTTTTATCGGCAAAATAAACTGGACTAGCCAAGATCCAAATTTATTCACTTAAAAATGCATAAAATATAGAAGAAATAAACTACAAAGATACCTAAAGATGTTTGCTTTTCATGCTTACAAAAGTGATTCACACATTATTCTCATTTGATTCAATGTGTTCACACTCCACACAGTCATGAACCATAGCAGACTTCATCTCCTTGCACTGCTCATTTTCATGGCAAAAATTCTCAGTTGTACTCATTTTGATCTCTGTGGCTCCTTTATCTTCTTTTTTCGCATTTTTGTATATCATATACAATGCCATTTGAGCAATGCCAAATAGAAATCCCAGCACATTTGGTAGCTGACAAATGGGAAAATCATAAAAGATTAAGATTGAGAAAATTTAAAAAAAAAATTTTTGAATTTTTCTTTTTCAATTTACTGTTATAGTACTCACTGCAATAAAGAAATCCTTTACAAAAAGTCCATATAAGAACCAAGTTGTAGCAGAGAGTGTAAGGAACAATGATAATGGGAATGGCATAAATTCGACGCTTCTTGTTCTTATCACTTGCATCTGTAAAATGCAAAATAATTATTTAATCAGTTCGAGTATTACAAAAATTAATTATTTCTTTTTCTTTCAATTAGAGTAATTAATTTAGTACCATTATGCTTAATGGCGCTGCAAATACAGCGACACTAAAAGCTGCACATATCCACCCAACCGTATTTACTCTTTGGGAGCCCTTTACGAGTAACATTGTCAGTAACATCATCAACCCAAAAGCTCCAATGTTGAAGACAAGGATTAACTTCAATGTAAACATCTGCAAGTAATTTGTTATTAAATTTCTGTATAACATGAAAATAGATTTGATCTATTTAGCATCACTCAATTTTTTAATTCTCCGAATTTAAAATATATAATTATTACGAAGAGTGTGTTGAAATGAATTTATGATCACCTTCTCCTTCTTTGGTGCATAACTAAGGTAGAATATAATGTAAGCAACTTCCAAGACACATCCAAAAGCATTGATACTGACTATCAGAAGTGCATGTTTCTTGAGAAGGGCATAATATAACAGCAACACTGCACTCAAAAGTGCAACCAGATATGGTATGGATTGAAACCCTTCTGATGATTTCCTCTTATAAATTTTGTGAAAGGTTGGCCTTAAAAATTAACGAAATGTGTCAGAAAGTTAATTAATTAAATTGATGATATGTGAATTTTGTTTACTCGAAGCTCTTACACTGGCGCCAAGAACACCATGAATGATACAGCGTTACCTATGGACAGAAACAGAAAGTTAGGAATCATTAGTTAATAACTTGATAATTAAGCTGCAAAAACAGATTAAAATGCATAATTATAGTTTTACCCAAGACACCAAATATAACAGAGAGTTCCTCATCTGTGAAGAACGCCATATCTTTGATCAAGGCTTCTAGGTGTAGTTGCCTATAAAGATTAGGAACTAATTACTTAAAAGAATAACACTAAGAAGATGATGATGATGAAACTCTCTCTCAAGAACATTTAACTTATATACAGAAGATTGGAAGTGTTAGGCCACTGAGCTTTAGGTGGAGATGCAGCTATAGACACCAAAATTTGGGAGATAAAAATGATGAATTAAGGCCTGTGCCTTTTTGAAGAACTTTTAAGTTTTGTTTTGTATACCATTAGTAGTAATATCTCTAATGAAATTGTCTTGTTTAATTTCATTGCCATCAAGATTGATCAATAATCATCCATTTCCTTATAGAGAACAGTCTGAAGATTAGGGTCTTGAAGATCGGTTTCTGCTATTTTACGTTAAAAAAGTTTGCTATGATATGTAGTAACTTCTTGCACCACACGCTCAATCTTTCGTCAAATGAGGCTATGCTCTGTATTTCCCATCAATTGATACAATCATGAAAGGTATTTTCATTTAATAGAAGTATTAAATGATTTTTGTTTCTTTCAAAAAAAAAAAAAAAGAAAAAAGAAACTGATGCTATAAAAATTAAATTATAAAACATTATTCACACCAATTTATTTAAAATATAGATATGAGGTGTAAGAAGTACAACCGTTAATTAACATACATAAACAAATAAATACGTGTGTTTGGTATTCAGTTATTTATATTATAATTTGTGAATACTTTGAACCACATCATCAGAATGCATCTAAATTGGACAAACAAACAAAATTGACGGACTGATAGATTGGGTATGTACATGTATTCATTAATTGGAGCCATATGGCATCTTTGAAATTTTTTCTTTTTTTTTCAAATGGTTCGAATATTATCTTTTTGTGTAAGCCTCTATTCCCGCCTTGTCATGCATAGATTGATAGGTATTTTTGTTTTGCGTGAAATTCTGCTCGTATGGCATCAGGCCAAGTGTCATGCCTGAATTGTTCTGTTGCTCAATATATCCATATAGGAATCTTCCTTCCCAATACTCAATAAATATATATATATATATATGGATAAAATTTTTTAAAAAATAGTAATATATTCTCAAAGTTCTAAATGAACGTTTAAGGTGGAAAAAATTAAATGTCCTTCGTTGTTATTAAAGTGGAAGCGACGGAGTAAAAATCTTTATAAAACCTTAGCAACCAAACTTATTATTTTATAACTTCCATTTAAAAAACTATAATTTTTATAAAATATTTGAAAATATTGATAATATGCAATATTATTTTATAAACAACACTCTTATAATCTATTTATTTATATCTATATCCATACTTCTATACTATTTATAAAAATGGGAATAAAGGGGAAAGAATTATCTATAATAATTTAAATGAAATTTTATAAATTCTAAAATATCTTTTTGGATAATTGATAATAATTTAATTTTATTAAATAACTTGAGTTTTTAATAATTGATAAATTGTGATATTAGATTATTAATTAATTGAGGATTTTCATAGTTTTTATTAATTAATATAAAAATATTTTTTTATTTTTTTATATTTTTATCTAATCAATTTCAACAAATATTTATTAATTTATTTGATCTATTCTATTTAATTTTTTATTTTAAATTATTTATGAAATTTATATTAACATATTAAAATTACTTAATGTAAGTGTATGCGTGTTTATTTACTATGTTATTGCTCTTTTAATTCTGTAAAAATGAATGGAATGGTAAAATCATTTAAGAAATCGTAAATGCTAATTGAAGTCTAATCTTATCATTTTTAAAAAAAAATATTAAAATTTAATCTTATAATTAAATAATAATTTTTTATTTTATCATCTATAATTATTTTATTAAATATATTTAATTTTTAATATCATCCTATCACATTAAAATAATTTAATTATAATATTATTCATTTTAATATGAATATTATTTCAATAGAGAAAAATTTTAATTTAAAGTTATTACATATAAAATCATGCTTTAACATTATAAATATCTAGATAATATAATAGAAGAATCATAACCATACTTAATTTATAATACATACTATATATAAATGTGGAAATAAAGGAGTGAATAATGAAATTTCTAATATTATTTTTGGTGAAATTTAAAATATTTTAAAATATACAATCGTATCCAATAAAAAAATTTATCTTCAAAAAAATTTTATAATATTTATTTATAATTTTAAAGATTTTGATCAGGAGAAAGATCAGGATAATGAAAAAATATTAAAAAAATATAACATATTTGATAGTAATTTAAAATATTTTGATTAGGACCGACTCTTGAATTTTTTTTCTTTTGAATTTTTTACAATTTGATACTTCATAAATTAATTTTTAAATATTAATCTACACATAATTAATTTTTTGAAAATTTTTAATTTCTTATTTATTTTTTAAAATAAATTTTTATTTTCCTATAATTTCGTTTAAAGATTAGAATGAATTTTATTTTGAGACTATTTCATTATACAAAATAGAATTAAGTACATAAAATTAGCATTATAAGTTTTTAGAGCAAAGCGCAATGTGATTATATTTGTTGATAGAGATACACGTCAAATAGGAACATAGAACACGTAAAAAGTAGTATAAGATATATTTGAGTTTAGTACACATGAAAAAAGCATTTATGGGAGATATAGCCACCACCTTATATTAGACTTATATCTGAAAATAATCATTAAAAAAATAGGAATTAATATATAATAGAAAATTACAAAAATTATCTTATTTAAAACAGAAAGAAATAATTAAGATTATAATTTGGTACCATTCATAGGGGTGAGCTTTCAAATAACAAAACTGACCAATGAATATATACTCGGTACAATATTCAAATTCGAAATCAAATAGTATAATAATCTACTTAAACTAAATTAAATCAGTTTGATTCGGTTCGGATTCAATTCCAACCCAAATTAGCTATTTTGTAGTTAAAATAAATTCAATTAGTTATATATGGTAACCAAATTAAAATTTAAAATCGACTCAAATCAATCGGTAATCAAATTTTTAAAAGGACATTTAAGTCCGAACGAATTAAATAGATTTAATTCAATATTTGGTTAAAAATGGAGAATTGCTTACCCCTAACCACTCGGCCTACTTCCATTAGGAAAACCGAAATTCAATTAATGCAATTAGAAGGAAATGTAGATGGAAGGAATACAAAGAATGGAGGGTTTGTACTTTCATGAGAGGAGTGAGCAGTAGAAGGAGAAAATGGGCCTATACATATGTATACATTCCTAGAAATTCTTGGAAGAGCAGAACAGGAGGATAAGAAGACAAAACCTATGGAACCTGCAGAACCTAAAACGCTTGGAAGCTCTCTTATAGTGCTCACTCCGGCCTCGATATTCTCCAATCATATCTAGCCTCCAGGTTCCTGTGATTGACATGTCAAAGTTATTTTCTCAAGAATTCATGGATATTGAGCTCGATAAGTTCCACCGTGCTTGCAAAGACTGGGGTTTCTTCCAGGTAAATTTTATTATATTATACTGTCTACCTTTAATTTTTAAATTACCACTACCAGAAAGATAATTGATGTGGTTTGCAGTTGATAAATCATGGAGTGAGCAGTTCATAGTGGAAAAGGTGAAGCTGGAAATTCAAAACTTCTTCAATCTCCTAATGGATGAGAAGAAAAAATATTGGCAAGTACCAGGAGGAATGGAAGGATTTGGACAGGCTTTTTGTTGTGTCTGAAGAGCAAAAGCTTGATTGGGGAGATCTGTTCTACATTATCACTCTCCCACCTAATATGAGGAGACCTCCTTTGTTCCCAAAGCTCCCTCTCCCATTCAGGTGTCTCTCTCTTTCTCTGTCACACAAATTCTGAAATACCTTACGAGTTTCAGATTGAAAAAAGCTTCATTGAGCGAAAGCTTAATTAACAAAAAGGAATAAAGAAAATATCTGAGCTAACTTAGTCGGTTTCATAAAGATCTGTGTTTGTATGCAAAGAAACTTTGGAAGCTTATTCAGCAGAAACAAAAAATCTTTCCATGAAAGTCCTCTACTTCATGGCAAAAGCTTTGGGAATGAAACCTGAAGAAATAAAAGAACTATTTGAAGAAGGATTGCAGCAAATGGGAATGAATTACTATCCTCCATGCCCACAACCAGAGCTAGCTATGGGTTTCAACTCACACTCTGACCCAAATGGCCTTACCGTCCTCCTTCAGGTTAACAAAGTGGAGGGGTTACAGGTAAAGAAAGAAGGCAAGTGGGTTTCTGTTAAACCTCTCCCAAAAGCATATATCGTCAATGTTGGTGATATCTTAGAGGTAATAATAAATAAAATGGCTGCAAACTCAGCAAAAGAGAGAATTTCCACTGCTACTTTTTATAGTGCTAAACTAGGTGGAGAAATGGGTCCAGCACCAAGCCCCGTTACCCAACAGAGACCTGCTTTATTTAGGAAATTTGGTGTTGAAGATTACATGAAGGGATTTTTTTCAAAACAACTCACTGGAAAATCGTACATTGATGAAGTGAGGATTCAAAATGAAGAAGCTAAAAACAACTGATAGAGGATTTTTTTTTTTTTCCCCTTTCTTTCTCAATTGAAGTATCTTGCTCTGTTCATTCTAAGAATTGCGAGGTTATCTGCTTCCTCATCTCCAGTTTCAGAATATATACAGTGAAAAAAAAAAAGGATTATATTATTATGTGTTGTTTCTTTTTCTCTTTTTCCTTTCTTTCTCAACTGAATTATCTTATTATGTTCTGTTCATGTGAGGTTATTTCTCCTTACTCATCATGCAGCTTCACATTATATGCAGGCTTATGGATAACAATTGCCTACAGGTCGTGTATGGATGGTCCTATATACTAAATTATTATCACTTTGTCCTTTTTATTAGTTTGGTTTATGAAATGAATCATAGACGGAATGTAAATAGTAGGTGCTTCTCCAATTTTTTTCACTTAAAATAGCAACCCATTATATAAATTCAAAGGTGGAGGAAGAGGAGCCAGGATGGATGGCCCTCGCCCCCTACCCTAATATATTTTTGATAATCTCCACGGTTTTTTTTTTAATTTTATTATATAAATGTGTAAATGAAAAAATATGCAACATAAGAAAAATATATATTAACTCCAATTTGAATTCATAATTTTGAAAATCAATTAGGAAAAAAAACAAAGCTCATTTTTGAAATAGTCATCATTTTTAGACGTGGGGATTTGGGTTGGCCTTTTGGATACCCAAGTTATGTGTATATGAGCAACACCGGTTCATCTGGGATTCTTCGTGGGTATCTGAGCTCCAATCTCAACCGGAGAAAGCCACAATCCATCATTTGTGCCTGTGGTGATGATGTTAATAATGTTAAGTCCAACGGCTGATTTTAGAACCATCGAAAGAACTGCAGCATTTGCTAACCGGGGTTAGCTTTCCAATTTCCTTCTCCTTGTCTTTTTGATCTGCTGGTCCATATGTAACTGGTAGTCTGGAAGATAAATTAAGGAAAAGTGGAATATTTTACTCACTCCCTCTCATTTTAATAACAATAAATAAATATTTTAATTTATTCAACTTTAAATTAGACTAATTAGTTAAAAGTTATTAAGACAAATTTCACGACCTAATCATAACAATTTTAAAACTATTAAACAACAGTTAAAACTATTAAGCAACAGTCTCGATCATTGTTTTAAATATCAACTACCTCCATTTCGTTTTGTTTACTTTTTATTCTTTTTTTGAAAATCCAAAATTATAAAATTTTTATATTTAAATATATAAACAATTATTTTTTCTATTATAATTTTTATAATCTTCAATAAATGAGAGATTTTTATTACTATCATCAATAAATTAAAGGATAAAAAAAGCAAACAAATTTTTATTAACTAAATTTTCAATAAGCGTGTTCTGTCGAACTATAAAAAGCAAATAAATTTTTTATTAATTAAATTCTCAATAGGCGTGTTCTATCAAACTATACAAACGAAAAGGAGTATTTCTTTTTCCCTGAAAGAACAACTTCAATCTCAACAATATAGCATACAGATCCTAAAAGATAAATGTATGTACATTGAGTACCATGAGATACAGCTATGGCTTCACCAGGCCATGCAGTCATCCTGAGAAAAATGATCCGAAAAGACAACTACAGAGAGAGAGAGAGAGAGAGTAATAAAGAACAAAATAGATAATCAATGTAAGAACATCCTTTCACTTTCACTATAAACATGTTAGGACACAATTTATCCATTTTACAACATCGCTGAGAAACATCAGCTTCTGCTACTGCCTTCAAAAATAAGCAATATATTCAGTTGAAACTCCTGCAGAATGTGGAGCACCCATGGTTGTCAAAATGATTGCTCCCAGCAAACAGATCTAATGATTCCCTGATCCTTAAACTAATTTCATGTGTTTGGAATTGCCAACTAGCAAATATACAAACCGTCAGAGTCTTGCCTTGCACCGAATCATGCATCCAAATGTCAGCAAAAAAGTTTACAGCCTAACAAAAGATTAGTCATCCATACTGTGGCAAAAACAAAAATCTTGGCGACAGTTACCTGTTGTACAACATCAAAATCATTTTTTTTTTTCTTGACAAAAACCAATGAATTTTTTATTCTTCTTCCCTCCTGAAATGTCATGTATTTCTAATGGCAGGCATTTTTTCTTCAAAATTTAGAGCTGCTTTTACCAGCATGTCCATTGGTTCCCTATCTTTATCTGATTCCTGATCACAGTTCATATCCAGTTTCTTCCCGAGATTCTCACATGCACTTATACCCATTTCGTCTTTCCTTTTCATTATATTTCCTTGTTTCTCATATGCCTTCTTTACCCTGCGTATTTCCTTGATTTTCACATCACATTGTCTGCAGAACCATTTCCCTCTTGGCACAGAAGTGCGTGGCGGATTTAAACAATACAGGTGAAATGCATGATCACAACCATCACATAAAACAATCTGATTATCATCTCTATCAAGAAGGCAAACTCTACATAGACAAGAAGGGCAATACCAACGAGGACCATAGGATTTTAACAGGTTAGTGGTCAGGCACCTCACATGGTAGTACTTGTAAGGGCATCCATTGTGCTCACATATCTTCACCTTTTCACCATTTTCCACCTCATTTCCACATATTTTACAGACACATGAGCTCTTATTACCCACTGGTGGTTGACGAAAATCATCCCTAGAACAATTTGAAGTCTCTTCAAACTTGCTGAATGTTCTTTCAATTGTTGCATATTTCATTTCATCATCAGTGTCATTATATAGGGCCCTAGGGGCATTCAGCCTCTTGCACACCACACAATTCTCATGAGGAGATCCCATTCCTACCGCAGTGCAGCTTGCACAGTACCAACTTTTTAGTGGAATCTCTTTGACAGCAGGTTGAATACAGGATACATGGTACATTCCCTCACATGAATCACATACTAAACAATCCCTCCCATCTGCTTTGCCCCCACATTGCCGGCATGTGCAGAATTGCTCTAATTTACCATGAAAATAAGATTCTGGGTTGCGGAACTGCTCCATAGCCAAGAAATTCAAATATTTCTCAGAAACAACCAACCAGTCTAACACAAAATCTAAACATAATTACTATAAATATTCACCTCTATGATTTGCATAATTCAGTAGTGACATAGATTACTAATGCCATTATGATAAAGCAAAAGGACAGAGTAATACAATCTAAGATGCTACATCACAGTTTCATCTTAAGAAATGATTTACTTTAGTTCATCAGAAGAATCTACAACAAAATCTATAATGTAATTTTAAAATGATGAAAATTCGTATGATGTGATAATTTTATTATGCAAAATTGTATGTTGCCTGACCACCCCGCAAAAATTGTACATGGTCTGACCACTGCACACCCTCCCACACGTCAAATTTCCAATATGATACAAGACTATCTGCAAGTTGGGTATATTACCTGTTCATTATAGCAAGTCAAAGACGCGTCTGAGAGACTCTTTCCAAGAGACATCAACTCAAAACCAATTCCTTGAAACTTTCTCCATACCTGAAAAGATAAATTATTTTTCCAAATTATTGCTGCAACAAATAGATATTGAAATATCTTCATGTAACAAGTGTTACCCTCAGCAAACATGAAACCACATAATTGTGGAGTAATTTTGAAATTTCTTAGAAATATGTTTTGCTATTTGATTTCATATAACTATAAGTAACAACAACAAATTAAATTGTGATCATTACATTATATATGACACAAACTAATTGACATATATTACAATTAACAATACACAAATTCTATTATTTATTAGGATGTAACCAATTAAGGGAAAAATTAAGTTTTAGGCATCAAACTTGGTTTTCAAGACCCCCGATATGCCTGGAAAATGTATGATAATCAAAATGTTTTATACATACGTTTGTCAAAAAAAAAAAAGTGAAGGTGATAATATGGCTAGTGATACAAGGGGAGAAAAACCAAGAAATAAAAAGGCCAGCAAATTGATTCAACTGTAAAATGGCATGCAGTGATGACATTAGTACAAGTAAGATGCTCCGCAAAGAAACGCCAAGAGATAAACATTTTGCAGGCACGTCAGCATCTAAAATATATCTAAGATACAAACTCAAACGCATATGGTGCACATTAACACCATAATATACCCTTCAGAGTTTGAAAAACATATCAATGCATCAGTACATCTACATAACAATATAAATGAATACAATCCAGCATATATTTTAACACAAAGCAAAAGCATACAAGCAATGTAACTAACAGGCAAAGTTCTAACTTTATAGAAGAAGCACAATAGCACATTGCACAAATTACCCGTTGAATATCTGTACAAAAAAGAAAAGGTGAACGCTCATAAACTCCATCTTTCATCCTTATGTTTATGAGGCTTAAGCTTAGAAGGTTGTCAGCCTTCACTTCTTGGAAATTTTCGCAGAGTAGCTTACACAATAAGGTGAAATTTTCAGAAAGTAAAATGTTAACCAAAGCATGCCGGCACATCTCAGTGACAGGACGATGAGATTCATCCGAAGATTCATTAGATGTGAAATCCACAAGTCCTTTGGCTGCACAGTGGGTTCCATTAGGCATCCACCCTGCTTGGGAGTAGCAGTTGTGTTTATCTTTGTCAAAAGTATCAGATTCCTACAAAAACAACAAAAAATTGGACCAATAATACAAAGAAATTAAAAACGAACAGCAATCAAGACATAATATCATCATGAGACATGCCATTTGGCAACAGCACAAACCTTAACTATCATCTTAAGTGCATCTTGGATGCACCCCTGTATACCACCCTGTTCATCATTTAATGACTCATAAATGCGTTCAAGAAAAAAATTTCTGAACTGCTTGTGTGAAACATCATTTGGACCATCCAAAGAAGCATGATCCTTAAGTGGACAATCTGGCAGCTCTTTTGTGGTCTACAAGAAACCCCAGATAGCTAGGTTAAAAAGATTATAAATATTTTAAACTTTTTAAAAAACTAAAGACCAAAACTAGAGAAATCAAATGAGAGGAGGAAAAGACAAGTTGTATGAAAAACAAACTTTCATAAATCATAGACAAACTTTCATAAATCAGATAGCTAGGAAAACTTTTGATGATAGCCATAGTTTAGAGTCTCTGATCAAAAGTTAATTGCCATATGAACTTCGGAAGTTTTATCACCTTCTTTACCTCTTTCTTCTTCTTTCCCCTCAACTAATAATAGTTTTGTCACCTAGATAGCCACCAATTCAGAATTTGTAAAATCCATATCATATAGCAGTAATAGGCCTCTATAACCTCTATTTGGTTACCAAGAATGAAGAGTGGGAATAGGAATAGAGGTTTTTACCATTGCCAGATTCTAAAATAAAAAACAAGTAATCAAGGCCCATTACGTTCTACAAAACCAAACACCCAGGGAATGAAAATGAGAGTTTGATTCCCATTCCTGTCTTTCATTCCCAATGCCCAAGCCGCAGCTACATCCTTTATACTCATAAAGATGCATATCATACCAAAACTGCAAATAAAGTATCTTCAGCAAATCATAGATTAGCAGACAACAAGTACGCCTTATTCTGATCTTTCTTGGTCCACGTTACTAAAATTTTTATAACTTGGGGCACGTTACTCAGACCTATCAAAATTACAGGCAAATTTAAATAAGCTTACTCTGGGTCACAGTTTAGCTCAGTCTGTAAGAACTTCTATGGAAAAAAGAGTAAAACTCAAGAAACATGTCTCATTTTGGAGATAAGAAAAATGAAAAAAAATTAAAGAATAGATCTTGTCAACCAAAATCAACCATTTACTATGTATTGTGCCTTAGATGACTGAAACAATGTTGGTCTAAATCATCCATGTAACAAATCACCTGTGTAAAAGTAAGCAGGTCAATAATGTGATTTAGCTGCAAAAAAGGAGCAAATAACTGTTCTACATGGAAATACCAGCTACCTTTGTTTTTCGTGTGTGGCCATATGGTGAGACATAATGGAGACTTATTTAATTTTTGTTCGAACTATGAATTTGAGTTACAGTTCTCTAAGAATTTCTAGGAGTCATAACATAACCTTTGAATAAAAATTTGTCTTTCATGTTATTTCCCAGTAGAAGTCTTAATCCTTCCCTTTATTGACAACTATTTATTAAAATTATTCTCTTAAGAACTCTGAAAACACACATGCATGCCAAGTGTGTTATAGCACATTTTTCTTTTTCTAAAACCGGCTATATACAGAACCATTACTCTTCAAAGAAAAATATTTCGTTAATCAGGCCCAAAACTGTATCCCTTCAGTGCAGTTCAAAATCTCCAAATATCCTTGGTATACCTAAAAACCTTTCAAGACCATATACAATCCCATCAGTTCGTGTTTTCAAATTCCAAAATCCTACAGTTAGTTAACTGTCCGAAGAAACTTTGAATCCCCAGATCTCCTCACCATTCCAAAATACCTGCAACCTCATTTTTTATTTCTGGCTAACTGCACCATCAAATTACAACTTGCCCATCATACTAAAGTAATTATAGATCACAAAATTTTGCCAATATCGACCATATCAGTCATCCCATGCAAAAAGTTTGAGAGAAAGAGAGAGAGAGTCAAATTCCACTACATTTACAAAATGCTATAATCAGAAGTTACTGTTCTGGCACCAAACAGCCATTCATTTGCCAAACATCAATGTAATCAACCCAAGTTTAGTTGCCAGACCATTTAATTGAAGCTCCTAAGTCCCTGATTTCACCGTTAAGAATCTAGAATGGTTTATCAAGTCTGTCTTAAGTCACCATAATTCTTTGGAAATGTGAATTTACGAGAAAAACAAAATTTGAATATCTTCTAAATTTATTAGAAAGTAGATGATGCTGTAGCCTAATTAAAAATTCGTGTCAAATATTTTAGAGTATGACAGTCGAAAAAAAAAAACCAGGGGGATACACCTGAATTTTTATGTCCAGACAAGGGGTATTAGTGCATTTTGCTCCACTGAAATCTGAACAGCATATAAAGCATGAAGTGTCAGTGGAGGGCTTCTGAAACATAAGGTGAGGCACCTTCATCTTGGCACACACGGGTTCAAAAGGCAAAGCCTACTTTTTGGGCACAAGACACATAAAAAGCATGCTTCTAAATAGATATGGTAACAAAGCAAAGAGAAGTAAGATAGTAGGATTAGTTTCATTTCAACGAATGCTACTCTCATCTTAACATCTCTTTAGTTTATTCTCCACGTGACATCCTTGACCTCTCTCAACCATTTCATTTATCATCTTAACCTTCTTAGCCATCTAATTTATTTCCTCAATTTTTTATTCTTCTATTCCTCTCTTTCCCCTCCCTTCTCTTTTTCCATTCTCCTTCTCCTTTCCCGAAATTTTCAAAATTCCCTTATCAGCAAGCAAGGTCTGTCAAATGAACACCATAATACTTCCATAAAAAAATAGAAACCTGGATAGAATTATTCTCCTGGTCAAGAAATTCCGAAGTTTTTCTTATATGATGGATGCATTAAGGCTAAATTTTGATCATATGTGTTTAAGGTTATTTTGCACAATCACTTTGCAAGGTAGTAACAGAAGATTTATGAAATTTAATAGCCTCAGTAGGATCAGAACATACATCCTTTTAGCAATAAAGCGATGTTCTCCCATTTAAGCTAACTTAGTCACTACTGTATCTCTTTAACCCTTGCTATGACGATGTGTTACAAATATTTTTCCATAGAGATTACTGTACATTTTATTTTAAAGATGTATATCTAACTTCACTCACACGCACGGTTTACCTTGTGCCTAGCTGCCTGAGCTCCAAATGCCCTTGGAGCTTAAGGGTACAATGCTGTTTGACAACATTGGATCCACCAATGCTGCAGCAGTAAATAAAACTAGCCTTGTCTTACTAAGAACAATCTGTTTTTGCTTGGACCATAAGATCTTCCAGCCACCAATAAAGAAAGTAGAGAATGCCCAGTCAGATTTTCTCTGTAGTAACACTTACAACCCAACATTTTACTTATCCTTCCAAGTTACTATTGCACAGAAACAGAATATCCAAAAAATGAATTAATATAAGAGAGAAGTAACAGCAAATTCATTTTATCAATTGATTCAAAAAACAAACGTACACATAAGGTGTCAAAGATACATGGGTAGAGATTACCTCATCTGCCAATTTACTAGCAGCTTCCATAGAACCTCTCCCATCCTTTTGACCTTTACTTTCTGAACTCGACTTTATGTGCTTACGCCTCTTGTAAGTTCGAAAACCCTCAATGGGCCCAGAGCCACCATTACCCCTATCATTGCCAATACTATTTCCAAAACCATTATCCACTGCTTCACTTTTCAAGTACTGAACTCCCTCACATGTGCTTTCACCAATGCTTGTTCCCTCACCACTGCCCATCTCTTTAAGTGGCAAAGAAAATCTAAGAAAACAAGCAACCCTAATTCAAAGATTCTCAGCCCTAAATTAGGGTTTCACTGTGACAACAATTTCAATGAGTCAAAATTCAAGTAAACTGCCATATACACAGAGCAATATATCAATAAAACTACTATGAATTAGTAATATTTTCATTAAATAAAGCTTACATGGATGAATTTTCAGCGTTTTAAGCAAGAAAACACGACAAAGGAAAAGAGCACTGAATAAAACGAGTCTTTGCATCTAATCTCTACTGGTGCTTTGAGCTTCTCAAGTAAAATTAAGTCAAATTCATGCACGAGACTTTAGCAAATGTGCATTTGTTTATTATAGACCACAGAAGAATTGTAGATTAAAGACTCAGTAAAGTTTGGTTTCACTTTTTTTTTTTTCTTTCTTTCTTTCACATTTTCGCGTTTACCAAACAGAATAACAAAAACAACAAATAATAAATAGAAAAATCAAAAGAAATAACAAAAGAGAGAAATCAAGCTTACCCAAGTAGAGATTTTTATCCCTTGAAACTCAAACCCTAAAATCTGAGAAGCGGGGTTGGTTTGTTTGACAGAGGACTTGGCTTGCAAGTTGCAGGTCTTATCCGTGTAGTTTTTAAATTTTTTGAACAGACTCTCAGTTTTTGCCCGTTTATCCTTTTTTTTCTTTTGTACATTTACGTTTTTATCTGGTTCTTTTATTTGTTAGTGGTTCGGATCTGGTGGTGAAAAACCGGATGGTGTTAGGAGCAGCCGGTTGTGACTGACACGTGGCGGTTTTCTTACTGGTCCCTCTGAGTCAGACTGTTGAGTCCCCCATATCGCCCGCCCAAGCTAAATTGACGTTGTCTTTTGCTTTGGGTTAATTAGGCCATCCACGTGAGTCATCTATATGGTTTCTGGGAAAGTAGGAGAAAATAAAAGAAAATGGGAGATCATGTGATCTTGGGCTTATTGTTCTGTTCTCCTTGAGTTTTTTTTTTTTTTGTTGTTGTTGGATTAATTTTTCCGAATCTGAGTTTCGTTTTGATATCTTTGTTTTAGCCTAACTTAGCAATCAAATCGCAAATTGATTGAGAAGTGAAGAAATTGAGTTCATGAAATCTTGGAGCTGATCCCTTCGGGTTGATATGGCAGGCGTCAACTCAACGGCCTATGCTGATGAGATTAAGAAGAAAGCATGTTCCACACTCACATAGCTTAAAAGTGGTGTTGGTTCTCTTTCTCCCGATTTGAGGTGAGCTTCAGCTCAGTTTTTAAAACATAGAGTAGGCTTGAACTTTGCTGATGATAATTTATTTTTTTTCTATTTAAATGAATTGTTACTTTTTGGTTCTCTATCTTTAACAGAAAATGGCTTACAAAATACCCAAAATGAGCTTTTTTTTCCATAAATTTGAAGTTTGATATCAATTCAAAAGCTTCTCATTGTCAACGTGCATGAATTTCACAACTTGAGAAAAATGAGTGAGCCGAAAGTTTTCTATTATGAGCGGACATGAACTTCATAATTCAAGAAAAATGCAGGAGTATTGAGTGAAGAAGCTAATAATAATTCCAATACAATGAACAATATAGGATTTTCAATTAAAAAATTAATAAATAATTACCTTATTTAATTAAAGTTGAGAAACGAGAGTTTAGGCAAAATAGAAAGCAAATTTGACCTGTTTAAGAAAAATAAGTTAAAAAAGGTAAATAATAAATATATAGTAAATGAATAATACAGCAAATATATAATTGTTTAAAATTTGAAGTAAGAAAAGTAAATTACGGATTCCAATCAAGAAAATAGGGCATTTGTACTGGTAATTGTGGATTTGAGGAAGAACCCTGAAGTCTGTCAATAGGGCAGCTAGATCGAGGCAGCGACTCGGAGTGTTTTGTCACCTTCTCCTCTCTCTTGTGTAGAGGTTGGTACTCTTTTCTAGCTGGACACAACTTGGATCCTTGCCCCTTAGGGAACCTCCAGTTTGGTGCCCCCAAATTCTCTATTATTCTTCCTGGTCACTTGTCTGCCAATGGATGATGAAACAACATGAGACATAGGAGAGTAACACTTCTCAAACATAAGTTTCATCATTTTCAAGAAAGTCTTTATCAGCTTTTCTTCAAAAATTCAGCAATATACAAGAACTAACTCATCCTGCTTTTGGTTCTGTTCAGCAATAAAGTTATTTTTAGTTCCTTGAGTTTAGAATTGGGAGTCTGAGTCTCTTTTTTTCTAAGGATTAGATCCTCCTTCAGGATGCCATGTTTTGTGGAACAAGATTTTCAAGACCAGTAATATGCCCTTCTTCTAAGTCATGTTTAGTGTCTTGATATGTAATTATAATCAATACTTTATATTATATACAAAAAGAAATGAATAAATATAAATAATGAGTAAAAAACAAGCACTAACCAAGAATTAATTAATAATTAATGGTGAAGATAAGTCTTTCAAATTATCAAATTCATTAGTTAAAACAAAAATTATAGAAATTAAGATATCTGAATTTTTTTTTTTTCGTCTTTCTTAATCATATTTATTTTGATGTTCATGTATTCTTAAATTTACGAAATTTAATTTAAACATATCAAAAAATAATTTATTAATTTAACAAAAATGAGGTTTTCATCAATAAATAATAATAGTACTTGAAGGGAAAAAAAAACAAAAAAACAAAAACCTCGGCTTCAAAATAATGGGCTTTTCACGACAAAGCACTCGTTAGTTGAAAGTTAAACCTTCGTGCTTTCGCTTCACTCCATTCTACGCTTCCAAAAGACCACCAGAGATGAGAGGCCGCCGGTGCGAGCATTCTCGGGCTGACTCCGACACCGAAACTGATTCCGACACCGAAACTATGCGCTGCATATCGTGCAAAGAAGAGTACGGTACGATTGACGCTGGCACTTGTAAGGAGTGCTACGAGGAGGCCAGTGAGACCGAAGAAGAGCTCAAGAGAGAGATCGAAGATCTCAAAGCCAAAGTTGCCTTCTTGCGATTCTGGTCTCCGCTCGATCACAGCCAGAGTAATAGGTCAACTGGACCTTGCTTCACCGACGTCGTTTTGGTCGCCTCCTCTGATAATGGTCCAACTGGCTCACCCGTGCCCGTCCCTGCCCATAAGACCGTTTTGGTCAGTACCCAAATTCCCAATTTTGATACTCTGGTAGCTTGTTTCATAGATTCACATGCTTGGTTAAAGATCACAGGAGAGATCATGGAGTATGGAGGATTAGGAAGTCTATCTATTATGTACTTTCAATGAGGATTTTCAATGCCAATGGACATCTGTGCCTAATTTGAGAAGTTATTATATATTTGGCCTAGAGATATTTTAAAATTTTGAATTTGCATCTACTTTTATCTGACATTGCCTATTGATACAGCAAATAGATGCATTCACAATCTTATATTCATAATTACTTATAAAGTCTTGCGTTTTCTGTTGGTGAAAGAGCAGTTTCCAACGTTTTAACAACCGTTGGCTTCTCTATCCTACTTTCAGCCTTGTTTTTTACTCATCCCTATATGCATTTTATCTTCGTATTGTTAACCCAGCTGTCTTGTTTCGCTTTATTACACTATTGATCTATGAATTGAATTGTTTCCAATTATTAAAGCCTGTTAATCGTTCACATTTCATCTCATACATGTAGCCTACCCATTTGATCATGTTGAATGACATTGCAATTTCCAAATGGATACCCATTTTGCATTTGGATTCAATTATGCAATTCTGGGACTGAATTTCCTTTCTTGTTTTTCTTTTTGGGAGTGTATTGATTGCATATTTCCCAAAAGCAAGATAGCAGCATGTAGAGGTGAGTTTTAACCATGAGGCACAGTTTGCATTTTTTGCCTGATTGATTATGCTCTGCACTATGCATAATTTGGAGAAATTTACTCATGGGTTTGTTGCTCTTGTACATTTTTGTGATAAGGCAAGTCGTTCCCCAGTGTTTAAAGCGATGCTCGAGAATGAGATGGAAGAAAGCCGGAGTGGCACCATCAAGATTATTGATGTATCATATGATGTACTTCGTGCCTTTGTCAACTATCTATACACAGCTGAAGCATGCCTTGATGAGCAAATGGCTTATGACCTTCTAGTTTTAGCTGAAAAATACCAGGTTAAGCATCTCAAGTCTTATTGTGAGAAATTTTTGGTATCTAAATTGAATTGGGACAATTCAGTCCCAAGTTATGCCTTCGCACATCAGCACAATGCAAAACAGATGCTTGAAGCAGCGTTATCATTGATCACAGACAACATGGACAAACTTACCAAACGGGAGGAGTATATGGAGCTTGTGGAAAGGGATCCTCGCCTTGTGGTGGAGATTTATGAAGCTTATCTCTCCAAACAGGTTAATACAGCAGCACAAAGGATTCTTCCATGAAGCCATAAACGTAGGTCTGCTGGTAAATAGGTTTGAAGCACAGATCATTTTTCATTTTGGGGACCGATGCTTGATGTTGAGATGTCTTGGCAATTTTGCAGTGAATTTGTTGGAAAGTTTTTAGACTTGTGTGGTGTTAAGTGGAGTTTTACACTGGGATGGGTGAATGGTGAATGGTGAATACATTGGGAGGAAAGCTCTGAAAGATTATTACTGAGGCATAACGTTATCATTTGTCCATTGACATTATGTTAAACTTGAAAGCCTTCTTAATTTGTCCTTGTTCTCTTATCTCAGTCTGTTCTTTTTCTCAATTAATTGTTGTCCATCTTTCTCAATGCTATATTTCTCAATGCTATATTCAAAATGACAGATGTGTAGAATCAAGTTCTATCTGAAAAGTATCATGATTTCAGTAACAGTTCTTGAGGCCAGGAGCCAAAAAGAGAAACTTAATTTTTAAAGATTAGCATTTCGGATCTTTTGAAGCTCACTTTTTTAATTGTTCTCTTCTAAACATCTTTTTGGGTCTTCTCCATATGACCAAAGTCATAATGCTTTCTGGCCTTTTTTTACAACCTTTAATGCCTTTTCTCTCTCCTTTTGTTGTGTTGTCGTCCTATGAATTTGTCATCCACATTAAAGAGAAGAAAGGAAAAGCTTTTTAAGCTGCTTGTTACTGAAAGTTACAAAATGTTAGGTCACCGCCTTCAAAAAGTTAAAACAGAAAGCATTACATTCAAACGTTCAAATAAAATATGGACACAAATATGACAAATCTAGAGGCATACAATAAAAAACTGATACTGTGGGGAAAAAAAAATAATACCCTTTTCCCTATTAAATTATTGTGGATTACAATTATGACTAGGAATACAAGAGAGAATTATTAATCTACAACGATGACTATATTAAACAAATCAAGAGCTTTTGGCTACAAGGAAATAATAAAACTAATAAAACTCAAAGATAAATTGCAGAATCCATCAGTGAGCAGTCCCATCTTCCCTTAGAGGGAAAGAGGATATGATCATGGCATACGTTTATCACATATCAAAACCTTCCAGCTCGCATGGGGACCTTCACCTGTATCATGAAGAGCAGGCACCCAACCCATGGCGCTTGCTATTGCTTCAATTTCACCCATGATCGATACTGTATCACGTATGTAAGCAATACCACCGGGTCTTAGCATCCGATCCATTTCAAGCATTATAGTTGAGATATTGCATTTTTGCCTAGCGTGTAATAAAAATTTCCAGATGTTAATATTCAGTCTCCATCAATAGGAAAAAAACGATGACAGGTCATGTTCTATGTTAATTGTACCTTTTTTGCTCCACGGAGAACAAACCTGCTGCATGTATTAGGTCATATGTTCTGGGGTAAGTATCAAATGGCTCACACCTGTGAAGTAAAATTTTGAAAATCGAGAATTTTTAACTATTAATCATACTGTTATAAAACTGTCAATCAAAATTAGCTTCACAATCCGAGCAATTTGAAGTAGGGATGTGAAAGTTGGGCTTGACTAAGCACTACATATAAAATTCCAAGGATAAGTAGATATAAAAATCAAGAATTGAACTTTAGAAAATAGCTAGTAGAATTTGCATTTTACATACCAGTCATGCATTGCTCCTATAAGTCCGCGATCATAAATAACAGGCAAAGTGTTAAATCCGCTAATAGGTGCAACGTTCATAACCCAGCAATCAATCTGCAGATCATGTAATGCTGCTGCAAATCTGCAATAGTTGAAATCACCAAAAAATTACTTTAAATCAATGTAGGCTTTAAAATCATTCCTACTAAATGCAAATATCAAGAAGGCTATACCCTCCAAATCCGGCCCTCATATCCATCACATTTCGGAAATTCATCTGTTTCCAATGGTAACCATTAATATAACCCTTTATGATCTCATTCCAATATTTTGATTCTGCCTTGAAGAGTTCCTTTCTGGATATAGAGGCATCCATTTTTATGCTCTGTAGTCTCTCTGGTGAATTACGAAGGCGTATAGGCCATGTAGTAACGTTCACTCCATAACCATTCTCAGGCAGTGGAGCTATGCATGCCTTCAAGCTAATATACCTGTACAAAGCATCACAATTCTTTGGCATTATTGTTTTAATCCAAGTAATGTTTACTTTGGTCCTCTTTCAAAGCTATTTGGTTTTTCCTTTACAAATGACTTAAACTTTGATTGGTTGAAATTACAGGAAAATTCGTAATAAAAAGTGCACCTACTACATTTATCATGCTACTTAACCAAAAAGTGAACAAATAGATAATTTTGGAGAAGGGCATACCAAACGTTGTCAGGATCATCACTAGAGTCACACAGTGGAGGTTGTGTTCCAGCTTCACGAGTAACATAGCAACTATTGTTTAAGGGCTTCCTCCATATGGCAATAAAGCCTTCCTTCTTTACAAGTTCCCAACAAATGTGACTGGTGAGATTCTGCATTTCTGCATATAATAGTGCCATAAATCAATAATCAAGCAATCAAAAGATAGAAGACCTCATCTTTGACATTATCTATATGAAATGAACACAAAGAACCGGCCAGGAATATTATTGCAAAAAAGAAACTCCAGAGCAGAATTTCCAAGAACAATAATATGATTGGGTACCTATCCATTGTTGTTGCAGATTGTCTTCTTGTTTATATACAGGTTGTGGGGCCCACACAAAATATCCTCCTCCTCTTAGCATTCTGTTTGCCTCCAGAAGCAAAATTCCATCTTCCTTACAGCCAAAGAAAGGAATAGCCATGAATTATCAATTGAAATACTTAATGGGAGTATTTTACCACTACAGCCAAATAATTCCACATTGAACACAAAGAATCAAGCTTGTAGATGTATATATACCATCACGGATCCAATCAACTTCACATCTGGAACAGTGTATCAAGTCAAAAGCTTGGCTTGGATACAATAAACGGCGTGTACCAAATATTGCTACCATCGCAGGAACTCCACGCTCAAGTGCAAATTGAATCTGGTTCTCAGTGGCATCTTTTGGTGCTATTGATAGAGTGGTCACATTGTGCTGTAACAAATAGGCACCAAAACTCGGTACTCCACAACCAATATCTAAGGCAACATGGGTGCTTTGCCCAAATGCAATATTGGGAACCATCTGCTCACAAACAATTGGCAGAGTTATCAATCTAATGCAGCAGATCAAAAGTAATAAATATTGGGAATTTTTTAAAAAATCCAACCTGTGAAATTTGGTTTAAGTACTCTTCGACCCCATCAAAAAATTGTGTTCCCCCTCCGGCAAAAGTTAACTTATCCCCTTTTCTTGATATCCAATTCTTACCACTCTTGTCCTTAACAAGAGTTGTACGGTTAACATTACTGAACCACACCTGTTACTAAATAACACCATTGTTAGCCCAGAGAAAAAACCTTTCCTACAACTAAACTAGGTCAAACAATTAATCTCATATTCCAAAAGGTGCCTTTCAAAAATCTAAAACATATCTAAATCACCTTAAAAAGGTAAATTTTAATGGTGAGTCTACTCAACCTATTCAATAGGTTGCATATTCGATCAGCAGTTGAGATAATAAAACAAAAGAGATATAAAGCTACGAATTTTCATTAAGGAATAGATAGAAAAGTGACTTTTTCTTTTACTTTGTTTCTTAATTATACATTACCTCATTTCTGCTCTTGGGCCAGGGTATGCGTTTCTGGTACCCTTTAGGCATGGGCACCAAACAATCCAGTCCCTTGCCTTCTTCAGGACAATGCCTTTCGAACTTTTCTACACTATTACTCAGATTTAGCCTTCTGAGCTCGTCTACATTGTCCAGACAAGGTATATAGTCGATCATAGTATCTTCGCAAACCTTGTACTTGTTATACCTAACTATAATTTCAGTGCCATTATCCCGTTCTTCCTTCTCCTCTTCTCTCCAGTCGCTCAAATTCCTCAGCTTCTCTAATTCACTCGAATCGAACTCCCCAATTTCAAAATCCACCGTCATTGCCCCGCTCTCATCCACTATACCAATCCTCGGCGCCATCGTCACCCACGACGGTGGATGAACCCGATTTGGTTTAGGATGAGGTGGGAGCGAGTATGATGAGGTAATGGCGCTGTTGGTGACGCCTCCTATTGCGGGGGAAGAGAGAGTGGACGTGGCGAATGGAATGGGAGTTAGGTAATAAAAAAAGGCGATTAGAGAGAAAGACAGAAGCGCAAGCGCTAAAATTTTGACGAAG
Source organism: Jatropha podagrica (assembly GCA_947857235.1). Classification (NCBI taxonomy): domain Eukaryota; kingdom Viridiplantae; phylum Streptophyta; class Magnoliopsida; order Malpighiales; family Euphorbiaceae; genus Jatropha; species Jatropha podagrica. The sequence goes on along the minus strand of CANUEP010121406.1, from coordinate 449,691 downwards.
TTAGGAGTTTTAACGACATCCACTGCGGCGGAGGTTACGGCGGTGGATTTCATTGCTTTGCAAAGCGGCGGTGGCGATGCCGATGATGGAACGTAGAGAGTACGGAGGCGAGGACTGAGTTTGGACTTAAAAGCGGGAATTTACGGCAAGTGATGGACAAGTTGAAGTGTTTGTTTGCGTGCACGCAGCTGGGAGACGGGATTAGAAAAGAACTGTGGACTTAAGAGCGCACGTGGATTCTAAGGTGCTGGCAGTGGGTCCCATCGGATCTCAGTTCAGGTTAAGCGGCGAGACGGAATTGTAAAGAACTGTGGCCCATCGTACCTTGGAAGAAGACAAGAGGACAAAAGCCCATTAATTTATGAATTAAAATTTGGGCTCCTTTGGAATTTGGATTGATTTAGTGTGGACTTAAACGACATATCAAATCGACATGTAGTTCAATGAATATCCATGTTAGACTAGGGGTGAGCAACGGTCAATCGCCGGAATAACTCCGATAAAAATCGAATTCGATTATTCAGGCCGATATTTAATTAAATATAACTTTTTATATGGTTTTTACACAATTAAAATTTTTATTTAAATCTTATATAATTAAAAAAATTATCTAAAAAAATAATTATGGGACAAAATTATGCGTGTAAGTTAATCCACGGTCACAAAATTATGGGACAAAAGGTTCATATAAATTACTAATCTTGAATATATATCACTAAAAATATTAGAGTAATTTCAGAAGAATTTAATTTTTTTTTTAATCAGAAAATTATAGAATCAAATTCTTTTGTTATATTAACCAACTTCTGTTTGGTTATAATTTCAATCGGGATTACTGTTTTCCTCTTCTGACATAAGGCAGTAATGTTGTAATTCTACACAATATTACACACAGAGATGTATAAATTCTATTTATATTATATTTGAAGCTGTGCTAACCTAATAAAATTAATATTTTGTGATGAATATATTTGTAATTGTATAAATAATAATTAATTATCAAATATTATTGTTAATATTTTCATGTAATATATTAAGATAAAAAATAATATATTTATTTTCAAAAATTAAAAAAAATATATCTATGATACATGATAATTTATAAATATAATCATCTTTAATCATGATTGGATCAAACTAGGGTTTGTTAGCTAATAATTATAAGTTACCAACTACCAATATTAACAATTGCAAAAATAATTAAAATTTTCTTTTAACAGAATTTTGATATAATTTTAATATTGAAAGGTTAAATTTTAATTTTCATCAATATTTTTATAAATAAATTTATTTTCTTAACTGCAAAATATATCATTAATATTATATATATTAACTTAATCTCATAAATAGGATATTTTATTTTTGTATTTTTGTTCAACTCAGTTTATAAATAATACTATGGGCCTTCGTTTTGGGTTGTGAAGTGAGTATTATTTATTTATTATAACTAAAAGTATTTTTTTTAGTATTAGAGAGAGATTCGAATCTGAATTTATTGTCGAGTCATATATGTACTTCTTATTAAGTTATATTTTGATATGCAAAATTAAAAAATAACTTAAACTTATAACAAAAGTAAAATTAAAAAAAATATTCTTTAAAAATTAAAAACATCATTCATTATTCATTATTCTTTAAAAATATTCAAGACGACTTATATTCTACGACAAAACAAATATTTAAAAACAACTTATATTTTGAAATTGATGAAATATTTTATTTAATTCCTTACTTTTACTTTTCACTTTTAATTTATAATCAAATAAAAAATGAGAGTAGTATTCACATTTTTTAAATTTAATAAGATCGTATGATCTTTCATTTTGTCAAAAGATAAATTTAAATAGATAATTATATATAATGACACTACTTATGATTTTTAAATTATTTTAAATAAACTAATTTATAATCTATAATCTATCTATATCTATATCTATATATATATATATATATATATATATGTGTGTGAAAATAGGAGAAATAATGAGATTTTCGATAGTTCATTTGATAAAATTTAGAATATTCTAAAATAACCTTAGTTATAAATAATTAAAAAATTATATTTCATTAGTTGATTGTATATAATTATAAAAATTATTTTTTAAGCTAATTATATGTGATCTGATTGTCTTATCACTTATGTGATGAGTGAGAGGTCTCGAATGTAAATCCTTTCGACCATAAGTGTTTTTATTAATTTGGTGAATTAAGGGTTATTCCTTAATATATAGCATGTAATATTATTTTGGCTCATCAAGTAGCCTAATCAATAAAAAATTATTTTTTAATAATATATATAGATAATTAAGCATTTCAAAATTTTAAATTTTACGTTTAATAATTTTTTTAATAAATATATATGTGATAATGAGACATCTGAAAATTGTTTTATAGTTTATTTATTAAATATTTAATTTTTTTAGTATATAGATAAAAAAGAAAATATATATTTTTTATTAATATTCTTTTTCGAATGACTTGATCGGATATATTTTATAAAAAAAAATAAATTTTTAAATAGAATATAGAGTATTTTATATAAAAAATTAAAAAAAAAGTATGTTATTTTTATGAATATTTTTTCTTTATGTTTATAAAATTTGATTAGATATTTTTTTAATTTTAAAATAAAAATTATATAATTAAACATGAAACAATTGAAAATTTTAATTTTAAAAAATAGATAATATTGTATTGACACATTTATATATCTATGTATATTAAATTTTTTTTTTGTGAATTTTGAAAGGATTTTATTCTTAATAATAATTTTTTATTTTATTTTTTCATTATTGAATAATTTATAGTTATTATTATTTTAATTTAGTAAGAGATTTATATCTTCCTTACAATAAATAGATGATCTATTGATGATTAAGTAATATGTTTAATTATTATTGTTAATAAACTTTTAATTTGATTTGTTATAATTATTTCCTATAAGTAACTTATTGTATAAAAAATAAATGTAATTTTTATTTTTATTTATTAAATAACATATTACCATATTTATTATTTGATATAAAATAGAAAATAAAACTCACTAGAAATATATAACAAAATCATTAAAAATACTCCAAAATTTGTAGATAGTTTTAATTGTGGCCTGAATTTAACTTTCTTCTTCTAATATTCTAAATTTTAATTTTAGCTATAATAGCACCTTAATTTCAAATTGTACTCAATTTAATAAATAAAATATTATTTTATAGGATCCAATTTAACCTTTTCCCTCAAATTAGACTCATTCTCACCACCACTGCCTATAAATAAATAAATACTTATATTTATTTATATAAATATTAAAATAAAAATAATCTATTCATCTTAGAAATAAAATATTTTTATTTATTTATATAATAATATTTACAATAATTAACGGTTCTCTAAAAATAAAATGATAATGGACAAAATTAATTTTTATAAGAGATTTAACTTGAGTATAAATAAAATTTCAAGCCTAACAAATGTAAAAAAAAAAAAAAAAAAAAAAAAAAAATCATAAACCAATATTTTGTACTTATAATTAACTAAAATTATTTTACTTGACTTTTTATGAATTTAAATTCTTAATCAGTATTTATTGTAACGTTATTAAACAGTGAATTTTTAGTTAAGCTGACTAAAAAAGAGAGTACATATTCAACGAAGATAATATGTTACTCATTAATTTAGATACAATTTGAAATTAGGGTTTTATTGAAATTAGGGTTTCTTAAATATGTGAAATTTCACATATGATAAGTATTATGAAACATGCGTAGTAATTAAATATTTAAAGTTATTGCTATAAAATAAAAATAATGGGCACAAAATTAAAACATGAATTCTAATAGAAATAATAAGGTATGAGCACTGAGTTATAATTCTAAACTGGACTCTTCAAATTTTGGCATACGTTGGTCTTTGACAGTTATTAGGGTCGTTAAAGAAGCTAATGTTTTTGGAAATGTATGTAATTGTAAACCTTTGTTGAACAAATTAAAATTAGGTTGACAAATCAAACAAAAAGACTTTGACTTGTACGGCTTATTTCCTTCAGCGACATTCCAGATTGAGAAAAACGAAGATGAATTTGGTTACACTTCTCATTTTTTCTATTTGTATTTTTCAAAAAAGGTTTTTTTTTTTTCTTTAATTAACAATTAAAGGTCTAATGTCTTAACATCATTCCTACGTACTAATGTAAGATATGTTAAACTTCAATTGGCACATACCATCATTAATCCAATAATTTACAATCACATACACATAAGGGGTTAAGCAATATTAAATTTTTAATTATTTTTAATTTTAATTATTTGATATTCAGTATCTAAAGCTTAAAAACTCGATTAATTCAGATTTACGCTAAATAGAAGAGGCAAAATATTCATTTCTGAGTTTTTAAAAAGATTTCATATGTATAATTTGAATTCGAGACATCTGATTAAAGAGTTACGTGTCACTGTCATGTTATCTCACCGTTTGAAACTTCGATGCTTAATTATTAACAAAACGAAAAAACAAATTCTATTGAAGGAAAAGCAATTCACAAATCCACAAATCCTGAAATGAAAAGTGTAAAACTACATGTTATTTTCTTAAAGAATTCCAGGAGTAGCATGGAGCATCATGTTCTTGAATTCTTCAAAATCGAGAACTCCATCAAAGTTAGTATCATAAACACAAATCATACTCCCACAATCTTTCCCACTCATTTCATCCCACAATCCCAATCTTAAAAGCACAATTTGAAGCTCCTCACTTGAAATGAAGCCATCCCCATTGATGTCAAACACCTTAAACGCCTTAGCAAGATCTTTCATCTCTTTCTCCTCTTCCACTATTTCATCGCCATTGCCACTGTCGTTTTGTTTATTTATGGAGTCGTAAAAGGACAAGAACTCCTTGAAGTTAAGACTAGACTTCCCAACAGAAGATTCAAGCTCCTCCAGACTGAAATAGACTCCAATTCTTTCAAGAAGCCAATTTAGATCTTCTAAATTTAAGACGTCATCGCCATTTTTGTCGAGCTTCTGGAAAATCCTGTGCAAGTCTTTGGTGCTCAAAGAACACATATTTGCAGAGAGAAATGAAATGATTACCAATTGCACTTGCTGATTTAATTTATTGACTAATGAATTATTCTATATATAAAGAGATTGATGTGTACGGAAATGGGTAACGTACAAAGAATTCCAAGACGACATGATTTTTCTTTTTCTTTTTTTTTTTTTTTTTTGTGGTAAAGATATGATTGAAAGGAAGTTTACAGGAAATTTCACGCCGGAATTGCAATTTCAAAATAAAGTGTTATTTGCCGGGAATTGTGGGCGGATTACACTTATCCATATCGGGTCAATTTTTTAAAATGAAAAAAAATTACGGTATGGTATGATTACGATTATAAATTAAAATAAGTCCATTTTTGTATTTTTTTTTCTAAATATATTAATTTATTTTTATTACATTATTCTGTTCAATTTTTATAATTTTTTTAAGTCAACAAAATAATGTCTATATATATATATATTTAAAAATAGAGCAGTTTGCATTGTGAAGATATCAAGTGTCAAGTGTAAGTCTTTGAAAAAGTCAAACGTTAGCAGGACAATAATTATTTAAGACAATAATAAGAAGATAAGACACAATTGTAAAAAAATTAATTATTTTAAATAATATCTTTATCAAAATAATATCTATAAAAAAGATTATCTCTAACACTAATATAATAATATAAATTTATTTTTTATTATAAAATAATTAATAAATAATCTACACTTATGATTTTTAAAAAATATAACATTCACACGCTTAGAACACTTTATACTAAATAAATAATATATTAATATTTAAAGTAAATATACAACCATTTATAACAAATCATAAGCATAAAATAAAATAAAATTTAATTTCTTATTTAAATGAAACAAATATAAATTAAAAAAATATATTTTATTTTTAATTAATAATTAAAAAACCTTAATTGATTATCTTAGTATATGAAGTAGTCTCATATATCAGAAATTAAATTACACAGACACATGATATGAGAACGTAGTAGATACAATAATTTTAAAAAAAAGTACGACATTCACACTTTTAGGACATACAACACAAAACAGGTAATACATCAATATTTCAAATAAATAAATAATCATTTGTAATAAATTGTAAACATAAAATAAAAAATTTAATTTCTTATTTTAAAGACATGAAAATAAATTAAAAAAAACACTTTACTTCTTATTAGTTAAAAAAAATATCTTGATTGGTTAGTTCGATATATAGAGTAATGAAGTAATCTCATATATCGAGCGCTAAGTTGCATGGACACGGGACATAAAATACAAAAATTTACATGATTTAATAATTTTTAAACAATTAAGACATCCATATACTTATGAAATATTAGATATAATAAGTAATACATTTATATTTCAAATAAATAAATAATTATTTGTAATAAATTATAAACAGAAATGAAATTAAGGTTAATATCTATAAAAAGATTATCACTAACACTAATATATTAATATATTAATATAAATTTATTTTTTTATTACAAAACAATTAATAAGTAATTCATTCGTTTATAGAAATAAATTTTAAAAAATAAGACATTCACATACTTAAAACACATTACAGTAAGTAAATAATACATTAATATTTCAAGTAGATATACAATCATTTATAATAAATCATAAACGTAAAATAAAATAAAAATTAAATTTTTATTTCAATGATAAAAATAAATTAAAAAAATACACTTGATTTTTAATTAGTAATTAAAAATTTTTTGATTAATTAACTTAGTATATGGAGTAGTCTTATATGTCAAGAGTTAGGTTACATGAACACAAGACACAATATATAAGAACGTACGTGATATGATAATTTTTAAAAATACGACATCTATACTCTTAAGACGCACAATACAAAATAAATAATATATTAATATTTTAAATAAATAAATAATCATTTATAATAAATTATAAACATAAAAATAAATAAAAAAACTTAATTTCTTATTTCAATGACATGAAAACAAATTTAAAGAAAAAACACTTTACTTTTTATTGGTAATTAAAAAACATCTTGATTGATTAGCTTGGTATATGGAGCAATATTATATATCAGGAGCTAGATTGCACGAACATAGGACATAAGATACGAGAATGCACATAATATGATAATTTTTAAACAAGTAGGACATCCATGTGTTTAGGACACGTTACAAATAATAAATAATACATTAATATTTTAAATTAATAAATAAATAATCACTTGTCATAAATTATAAATATAAAATAAAAAACCTTAATTTCTTATTCAATAAGATAAAAATAAATTTAAAAAGAAACTTCATTTTTATTGATAATTAAAAAAAATCTTGATTGATTGGTTTGGTATATGGAATAGTCTCATATATAAGAAGTTAGGTTATACAGACACGAGACACAAGATACGAAAAATGTACATGTTATGATGATTTTTAAATAATCAAAACATCCATATGCTTATCAAATAATATACACAATAAATGATAAATTAATATTTCAAATAAATAAATAATCATTTATAATAAATTATAAATATAAAATAAATAAAAAACTTATTTTTTTATTTCAATAACATAGAAATAAATTTAAAAAATATTTCATTTTTAATTAGTAATTAAAAAAAGAACTTGATTGATTGACTTGATGTATGAAATAGTTTTATATATCAGGGCTTAGATTGCATAAACACAGGACATGAGATATGAAAATGTACGAGATATAATAATTTTTTAAAAAAATACGATATCCACACTTTTAGAACACATAATACAGAACAAGTAATGCATTAATATGTTAAATAAATAAATAATCATTTATAATAAATTATAAATATGAAAAAAAAATTAATTTCTTATTTCAAAGATATAAAAATAAATTTTTAAAAAATCACTTTTTATTGGTAATTAAAAGAAGACATCTTGATCGATTAGTTTAGTATATGAAGTAGTCTCATATATCAATTATTTTAGTACATGAAATACGATATCCACACTGTTAGAACACACAACATATAACAAGTAATGCATTAATATTTTAAATAAATAAATAATAAATTATAAATATGAAATAAAAAAATTAATTTCTTATTTCAAATACACTAAAATAAATTTTTTAAAAAAAGTCACTTTTTATTGGTAATTAAAAGAAAACATCTTGATCAATTAGTTTAATATATAAAGTAATCTTATATATCAAAAGCTAAATTGCACGGACACAGGACACAAGATACGAATATGTACGTTATTTAACAATTTTTAAATAAATTTAATATTCATATACTTATGACACATTACACATAATAAGTAATACATTAATATTTCAAATAAATAATTATTTATAATAAATTATAAAAAAAATAAAAAATACCTAATTGTCCTTTTCAATATAATTAGTTAGATTCTAAAAATTATTATCATTATTGAAAAATACGTCAATGGTATGTGGGCATTTTTTAATATAGGTCATATCATACATGACTTTTACTATTATTAGTGAAAGGTTTCGCAGGATAATTAAAAAAATATATCTAAGATAAGGATGACAATTTATTTGACTAGATAGGTATTCGATAAGATCCGATATGATTTTGGTGAATTTGAACAGTGAATAAACAAATTTGGGATGAATTCAAATAATATTTTCACTATCCGTATCAGATTTAGATTGGGTTCAAGGACTCAAATACTCACTGCTCGTTATTTATTTAATTATTATTCTAAAAAATATTTAAAATAATTATTTTTATATAAAAAATTATATATATTTATACACTTTTTTTAATTATATTAATGTTATAATTATGTTTAGTATATATATTATATTTTTTTATTAAATTAAAATAATAATTTTATAATTTTTACTTATTTTTTATTTTTAAAAATAAAAAAGATATATTTTAATGTAAATAGATTTGAGTATTTAAATAGGTAATTATAATCGAGGTTGGGATAAGTTTGATTATTAAAGGTGAATTTTTATACGGGTTTGGATATATAAATTTTTAATTTGATATTTAAACGGATTCCAGTATTTAAAATACATTTGATGATCATTTTGTTATATAATTTTATTATTTTTGAATGATGTTATAAACTATTATTTCATTTTTAATGCTGCTCCACGCATCGCACGAGTGTTAACACTAGTAAAGATTAAAGAAGAGATATTAAAATTTTATATTAAAAAGTTATCATACGATATTTGTGGTTTGAAAAATACAACTAATTTGATTCTACATTTTTAAAAATGTACCAAAGCTGATAAAATGTAAAAGAGATATTTTCGCCATTTTATATGACACTAATGGAAAAAATATAAAAAAATTAGACTGTATGATCTTATAGTATGACGAAAATAAACTATAAAGACATTTTAATCTATTTTCTAAAATATAATAATAGACTAATTATATTTTCTAAATCACATGACTATATTGTGATTTTTCCTTTAAAAAAATTTCTTTTTTTTTTGTCGGTATACGATTAGAAATTCCATCATTTTTAAAAAAAAAATGAAATTATTAATTTTATCTATCAATGATGACATAGATTTAGTCTAAGCAATACAATCCTGATGCACAATTTATTCGTAAATCATATTTTTCTATAATTATTATTCTAATATTATGCCAAAAGAGCAAAAAGGTCCAATTTCTATTTCGAAAAAGTGAAATAATATTTTAATAATTGATAAAAAGAAAAAGTAAAGTGATGGGAGTCTTCAAATTTTCTTGATTCTCGTATTTAATTTGCACATATACTAAAAATAAAATAAGAGAGGGAAAAAAAAAAAAAGAAAAGGAAAGTTTGTTTAACTTTCAATGCTGTTTCTTCCAACAGGTTTTGATTTCCTTTCCACACGCCTAGTTCCATAAATAGAAAGCCCGCAGAGACTTGTCTTCATGTCATGGAGGAAGTTATTAAAGAAAGCTCCTGGAAAATTCTCCGGTGACCGGTTTGAACTTAATCTAGAGTGGCCGGTTTCGATTGCCCTCCTAGTTATATAAATTTATTCTTAGCTTGATTTGGTTAGATTTAAAGTGAATTTTCCTTTTTTTCTAAAAAGAATTCCGAATTGAATGTAATAAAATAATATTATAAATTACACATTAAAAAATAAATTTATAATTAAAGAGTGAAAAATTGGAATCTGGTTCTCAGTCGAATTCAGTCTGATTTTATCGGTCTAGTTCCGTTTTCAATTTTATAGATTTTCTTTTGTATTTTTTTTCTAGAAATATAATAAATTTTATTTATTTTATTATTTAACTAAAACTTTATTGGATATATATATATGTGTGGGAGATGGCTAGAAAAATCTCTTTATTAAAAAAGGGAGGTTTAATGCGTCTTTTTAATCATTGAACATCAAAAGGGAAAAAAAAGAAATTATGGTCTCTGCTGCTCTAAATAATAATATATTGAGCACTTTTCTTATTAAATAATTGAATGAATTGTATGTATACTGAATTATAATTGATAATTTATTTATTTTCATAATATGTTTTCGCATTCTATTTTTATATATTTTCTATTTATGGTTATTTTTTTTTTAGAATGTAATTTCTGGTTAATTTTTATGTTCTTCAATTATTGTTTCTTTCTTTTTATGTCATTTCATAAAGGTGAAATTCCATACATATCTTTTCATGTCCTTTCGTAAAGGTGAAATTCAATATTTAATCAATTTCGACATTATAGTCTAATCATTATTGATTGTTATTTCTATATTATATATATATATTGTATTATGCACTTTTATTATTGAATAATTGAGTGAAAGAATTATAAATGAATGAATTTAATTTTTTTTTTATTTTCATATTACATATATTCCGTCCTTTTTTTTGTAAATAAAATTGTGCAGGTTATTATTTGATTTATAATCTTAGATCGTGTTATTTTCATATTACATATATCTGATCCATGCTGCTTCCATCGTGTAGCTGCATGGAGATGGAAAATTCATTGACACCTGCGTAAAAGAATGCCGCACTGCATATTAAGGGGAACGAACAGTGATCGTTAATGAAGGTGGAGCACCCGTCAGTAGTAACTTATCATCATCCTTCTCCTCAACCTTGACGAGATGCTTAGCCCTGCACAACATTGTGAGGGCCAGATTGATTTTGGGGACAAAGTATATGTTGTAATGCGGATAATTATACGATAAACAAGCAATAGGAAGAAAGGAACCATAAAATCAGTTCATAAAACAATATATGTGGGAGCGTACATTAAAGGGAAAGGGGAAACAAAATGGAAGCAAGAAATAGTAATTAAGTACATGATGAACCAACTGATAGTCCACCATGGTTGTCACTCACCAGGAAGGGATAGTGCTTCACAACATTCTCCTCCTCATGCATCATAAGCGTCATTGTCACCAAGGTCTGAGCGTGGCAGTAATGTTTCAAGTTGCCTAAGCTATGAAGAAGGTCCCCGCTGACGTCAATGGCAGGACTGTCGGACTTACGAAAGAGGTTAGGCAGTGGGCTATGCAAAGAATTAGCGCTTCACATTATCATACGTTAGGGTACAACTGTTTAACCCATGCTTTGTCTTCTTGACATGGGTGAGTTGGAAATACAACAATTGTGACTAACTGGGTAAAAGAACACCTAATTGATGTTGCCAACAAGTTTAATTTCGTAATGTAAATCAAGATTAAGTAGCTTGTAATTAGAACCGCATAGTTGTATTAGTTTATGATTGATACGGTAAATTATGGGACTGTTTGTCACTGTGGGTGCAAGTGATATGGTAAATTAGTAGAATGAAAAACTTCTCAGAAAATTACTTATCCTAAAATTTACCTTAAATAAGTAGGTCTAATATAGAGTTTTTCCAACTCTTTAGGCTATTCCACCAAAACATACATTTAATGATTAGTTTCCTTCGCTTTAATACATGATGTGATTCATTGCTATGCGACTACAATCCATTATAGCTAGCGTATCATCTCAAAAGTTTTTCAGGAGTTTTGTTGTAGCTGCCCTTTTAAGGTCACTTTGTTGGGTTTGGTTGTCACATGTCCGCCAACTTTCACCTGGTTTATCTTCAAATCAAACATCTATTAGATTGGTTAGTCTCTAATACTACCCGTCAACGCCTTGTCCTAAACTTTCCTTCAAATCAACATGTTTAATTTTGAAGCTATTCTAACTTTTCAAGTTATTCCACTAAAATGCGTTTTTAATGATTAATTTTCTTTATTTCAATGTATGATTCGATTCATTCATATGTCTCATATTCAATTACCCTAATTAGCCTGTCTTTTTAGAAGCTTTATGGGAGTTTTGCTTCATCCACTCCTTTTATATCGCTTTGTTGAGCCGGATTGTGACAATTACGTTAAATAATTGTAGATTAGCACTTTAATTATTAATGAATGATTAAGTGCAACAGAAACACGTAGAATTATAATTGAATAATGTAGTTATCTTTTATCTTTTTTTATAATTTCTTTTCATGTTTCTTTGATACATTATTAAAATTTAATTATTATTGATTTTTGTTTATGTCATTTAATGATACATTGGCACTTTTATTATTAAATTATTGAATGAATTATATATTACTGTTTTATAATTAAACGATTTAACTATCTTTTTTTTTATATTTTCTCTTTATGTTATATTTCTTTTGTATACTTTGTTTATGGTTTATTTTCATATTTTGTACTTTTTTTTTTTCCTTTTCGTGCTTTTTATATTTTACATATTGGTTTAAATTTATTTTATCTTTTTCTCCAACTACATATTGGTTTACACGTGAATTTATTTACTTATGGTTATTAAAAATGTATTTTCTGATAATTGGGAGAGAGAGAGATTGTAGCAAGTGAATTTCTTTCTCTTGTTGATTATAAATAATTAATTCATTTTAAAACTCATATTTTGTAAAATATGAAGTGAATTAAGAATTTTTTAAAGCTAAAAAGAGAAGGGGCTAAAGAACACAAGTTGTTATGAAATAAGTGAAGGTACTGTATGAATCAGAAGTCTTTATTCTTAATCATTCTGAATTCTATTTTTCGAATTTATATCGAATTAATCGAATTTTTTTTTATGAAAAGATCAATTAAAAAAAAATGAAATGCAACCATTTCGTTTTGTCAACTTTTTTTAATTTTATACTAAAAATAATAGTTTTTAAAATTTTCTTGTCTTTTATATATGAAATATTGATTTGATATGTAGTTGATATGCTCAAGAAATATGATTCAATCTAATTAGTGTTTTGTGATTCAATTAATGAAGATTTGAGAGAAGAATAATGAAGAGAAAATAGATGTGGGGGACTTTTAGGTGATTTTTCTAGATTCATTAAAGATTTTATTTAAGGATAATTAGATATATCTTAATAATATTAATATTTAAATACGAATATTATTGGTAATTAACACAATTTTTGGAGCAATAGTTTTTAAATTGAAATATCTAATATGTTTAATTTTATAACTGCAAGTATCAAAATAAAAATTGAGGTAACGAAAGTAGCAAAATTTAGGTGTGGGTTTATGTATTCAACAAACACTGTACAATCTTAATGCATGTATAAGGAAAGGAACAAAACACAAAATAGCCATTTTATTCAAATGCAGGAAAAAATGAATTTCAGTATCATTTCTTACTCCTTCCACAGCAGAAGGGACCAGAAAACAGAGAAAGAATGAGTGAAACCCCTAAAACCAATAACTACTGAGATTTTTTGTCACCTCAGTATATGTAATTATCTATTAACAACTATTTCTAACTTGAAGTGTAAATTACAATTTTATTCATTGAACTTTGTAAAGAAAATCAACTCTACAAGGGAGTTGTCTCTGTGTAAGTTCACCTTCAAGCCTTCAAGTCAAATTTGCCAGGCTCACTATAATGCTTCTCAAGCTGATCGAGTTTTTTGATTCTGAAGCCCCTGATCCTTATCTCTTCGGGTACTGAGGTATCTTTGTGGTCAACACTTTCGATGATCCAACCCTTGTTCTGCACAGAACCCCCTACTTTTACCTGTTAAAAGGTTCATCATCGAAAAATGTGAGTTATGGACTTGCATACAGACATCAAAATATTGAATTCTACATAGAGTCTAAGGTATCAGAGAAATGGTTCATTTTGGAATTGAAGTGCCAATTGGAGCCGAGAAAACCAAGGGATTTATTTTCAGATCGCTTGTTTTGGATCCAATGAAATGTCAAATTCAAAAAATAAGGAAGAAAAAAAACATTATTTTATTTTATTTATTTTCTTCTCTTTTTTTTTTTTACTTTTTGAGAATGCAAAACAGAAAAAGAAGATTTTTTTTTTTTTTAAAAAAAAAAAAGGTCATGACAGTTGCCACATTTCACAGTCAACATGTCAGTATCATCATCGGACATACCTCTGCTCCATCAACAGACTCAACCACAAGTGCTCCATCGAGGGACAGATCTTCAACAAAGATATTACGACCCTTAATGGCCATTGTGGACCTTTGAGAGATTGAGCAACTACCGGTAACTTTTCTTTTGACATCTGAAAATGTCAATCCCCATTTTGGTTTCCATGTGATACGTGGCCATACTTCCACCTCCTGCCCATTAAACACTTGTTGAACTGGATCACCTACTTGTACCCCAACCTAGAGCAGATACATAGACAATGAGATGGTGTGAAAAGAGAAAGATAAATTGAGAAATAGAGAGGAAGGTTCCAATAATTGAAATGTACCAAAAATAGCACAGTTTACCTTTCTGAGAATGAGGCTGTTTGCACGATAGATGGCCATTTCTCCAGAAGTTGCACTGTGATATGGATTTCCTTTTGGTACCTTCATTAAATTCAATCAAATAAGAAAATAAATCAAACTGGAAATGTAAATTCAGATTGAATCCCAATCAGAAAAGTTCCCATTCAACAGAAGAATAAAATAAAACTTGAAATTTCGAATTACATACAACTGCAATAATGTAATTATGCACTTAAGATAGTGTTTTTTTACTTTTTTTTATATCTTCTGAGATTTGACAGGACATGCAGAAAGTTTAGTCCAGCAATTTTTCTCCATAGAAGGACCAACAATATCAAACCAGTAACTCACAATCTCTCAGTGACATAATAGATACCATACTATCTAAATTCAACCATTTACTAACCTCACTTTCTTCACTTCTTTATTTTTTTTTTTATTCTTTATTTTTTTTTTTTTGTGGATAGAAAAATATTCAACTCACAAATACTAATAAGAGATGGGAATCTATATAGAGCACCTGCATGAAGATGAAAGTATCAGAGAAATCAAGTTCAGCAGTTCTTCTGTAAATCAATAACAACATTAAGACACTCACAAAATGGGTGCAAGCAAGTGAACAAATTAAAATCAACTAGAGAAAATCATGTTTAGATACTTATTTCAATCAAAAGAATCAAGACAACCGGCATCAAATTCACTGTAATACAACTTCTCATGACTCTGACCTTTAGGCTTTAACTTAAGTGAGGTTAGATGTGTGACACTGGAGTAGGTATTAGGAAAATCTTAATGAGAAAAGAAATGCCCAAGATTCCAATCCGAACTTTCAACATCATTTTCTATGCATTTTGAGAGGAAACTGAGACTCAACCGTTTCCAGAACCCATCAGAAAAGGTATCTCAATAATGTTGCACAAAGAAAATATAAAAAGCACAATTTCTATTCCACCAAGCTGGAAAAAACTTGGTATAACTTTCCAGAGATTTCTCTGTCTCTAACTTTGAAGAACAACCACATCCAGGCCTCCAATTTTTTTTTTAAAATCATCGTTCAGAAGAAATTTCCAATATTCCAAACTTGAATACAGAGACAATTTATGTTCAGGAAAGGCATTACCTTAGCAGCATCCTCAGGATTGTTCTTTACAGGTGCATAAGCAAGCCACGTATCCATCACCTAATCCCACAAGTAAGAACTGGTTTAGCAATGTGCATAACGGTAACAACAGCACCAGGAAGGGAGATACAATCACAACGTGGTTAGGAAATAGTTTTCATTACAGAAAATGAGAAATGGTCAGTCAATCTAAACTGAATGCTGAAGTGTGAGAAACTAAAATCATTTTTCTCCTCTGGACAAGATGATTACCGTAAATCCAACCCTTGCTGAGGGAGGCAATGTTTTTGGATAATCTTGCATCATACATTCAAGTCGAGTTGAAGATTTAAATGAAGTTTTGCTGGCATCTCTGTATCTGATTCAGGAATAAATAAACAACTGATAAGAATTCTGTGTTGCCCTTTTATACAGTAATAAAACGGTCGAAAATTAAAATAAATGTCCTGGATCTGAAGATCATTGAAGCATGATAAGAAAGAATTACCTTCCAAAATTTTTTCACTTAAACATAACACAAAGGAGTTGTTAAAAAAGTGTAAAGAGCAGAAGACAGAATTACTTTGGGTTAACAAACTCCTTAATAGCGCCTCCTGTTTTCTTGAGCTCCTCAATATAAGGACCAAGTTCCAAAATCAACTGCAAGAGAATTAAGATTTGACAGGAAAAGTCAAAGCATTGAACAATTTGACAAACATTGTGATATAACATAATCTCCAAATTAACAATAATGTTGTTACTCTACCAGTACACCGTCAATCAAATATTAGATATCTTATTTCTTGTCTTTATGATCAATCTCTTACTCCTATATTTTATCAAAGGAATTTCATTTTATCAATACCAGCAACCAGTTTGTGAAGATAATGGACAACTAAAGTAGTACCCACTTCTTAAATCCAGGTGGGAAGGGAGAAAGATGGGAAAATGAGAGAATTTAATGGAGTTAATGGAATGAGAAACAAAATTTTCCAAAATACGTCATATTTGAAAGATCTGATGACCAGTTTTAGAATGCCAAGAATCATTATGAGTGATTATGGAGCCAACAGATATAAAAATAATTAGTATCCATTTTTCATTGTACCAGTTGCTACATTCAGTTACATGCTTCTTGGAGACAAATAAGTGCAAGATAAATATCATGAAATTTACTTGATTAATATTTCCTGGGAAAGGCGAATAGCCTGTCTCGCAGTTGACATCTCCATCTGGATGCCCAGTTGCTCTAAGAAGAGGATCAAGCTGATTGTATTCAACATTAATCACCATAGACCTCCCTGAAAAGTCAATTTTGTCTTATGATGTGAGTATGCGACAAAAAAGTATAGGATCCATTAACCATTGTGCATATATGTACCTGCCCTTAAGTTGCTAAAAGCTCAGGAACATTCAAAACAGTATCCAGAAGGTTTAACATAAATACCAAAAGAAAATATATTTCATAGCAACAAGAAGAAATGCACCAAGCAATGCCTCTCTTGCCCTATGCCTTCCACCCACAAACCTCCAAGCCCAAAGAATAAGAAGAAACCATCACCCAATAGAAAACCACTAGGTTCAGGGCCAAAATCATTGAGAATAACTATCCGTGTAAAAACAACCATGATACAGTTTCTTGTTTTAACGGGCTACTAAAAAATGTTACACTATATTTATTGCATATTGATTTGGAAAAAGAAATTATTTTTATAATGCCATCAGCATAGTAATGCATATTGATTTGGAAAAAGAAATGATTTTTATAATACCATCAGCATGAGTAAGCTTGGTAATTCCTCCTATAGCTTCTTTAGCTTTCCGAGGAACAGCAAGAGAGTTAACATGGTATTGTTTGGTAGCACTCACGCCCAATGAAGCTGGAATTGCCTACACAAGTTCAAATGCGAATACCACTTATTCTCTATCAATAGCTGAACACATCTCTAATAATAATCAATAAAGTCCACAAACATGGACAAAACCAAGAAGCATTTAAGCAACCAAACCTTAAAAAGAAGTCCATTTGTATCTTGGAAAAACAATACCCATCTCAAACCAGCATCTTTCCTGAAAAAATAATGCAAGTACCACTAAAATCAGGACACTGCAGATAGCTAAACCAAAGATCATGTAAAGGGCGAAGTTACACAACATGACGATCATATTTACTGATATCCATGTACATAGGAATGGAAAAAACAAGAGGGTGCACTTCATGCCATTAATCTAGATTAGGTCCAATCAATTAATTCTTTGCATCAGGGAGAAATTAGAAGAAAAGGAGGCTTTAAATTACTGTTCGATAGCAAATTGTACTTTGTGATTCTAGCAATGTTTCAAATGGCGAGTTCAAGATTAAACACATAGAAGTTCACACGATGAATATCTTTAAAAAAGAAACATAAGCATGATTCATAAACAAATTCCACAAATTAGGAAAGCATTGAGACATACCATTTACTAAGAAGGCCACTGGAATAAAGAAGTGAATGGACATCGCCATGGCCATGAGGTTTTGTCTAAAACAACCACATAATGTTAAGAATGCAAACAACTTTGAAGTCATAGCGTATGACAAAATATGCATTATACCTACCTGAATCCTATATTTGTTATGTGGATCCAGAGCAAGCCTGGCATCATTATCTTCTAAGCATGCAACTTTTTCCTGGAATAAACAGTAAAATTGACACTTACAATACAGCTAATACACATATTGACAAGATTTCCAATAATTATATTAATGACTAATCTCATACCTGCTTAAGAAGTATGATTTGTGATGTTTTCATTCCAAAATACGAATTCGATTCTAAGAGCTCTAATGTACGAGCATGTGTGTCATCTGATGTCATTATAACAAAAGGAATATCCCTTTGACATTCACCTGAATTTTTAAAAGCAAAAAGGTTACTAATGCAAAATGCATCCTCAGGAGCTCCACAACGACCGAGTCATAATATAAAATCAGGAAAAATGCATCCTCAGTTGAAAAGCTTCAATTGTTGTCAATTTCAGCTGCAAACTACAGAAGTTTCATGCTAACTTCAAAATTTGTCCAACCTTGGGAGCCACCATGTCTTTAACATTGGGTTAGTAGTACCCCAGACAAAGGCAGAGGTTCGTTGAATGAACTTTTTGCACTTTCTTGCTCCACAAAGAAAAATAATAAACAATATCTTAGAAAACGTGTAGGCCTAAAAGTTCCAATTAAAAATCATTTAGCCAGAGTTGAGAGTAAGACTTTCATACGAAGAAAAAAAAAAGCAGCACTCTTTTCTCTGCATTAAGTTAATTAAATTTGTTCTTTTTCCTTTTTTTCAGTATATAAAACAAAAACTTGCATTTCCTCTTTTATTTTGTTATTTTTCTGTGCTATGCCTTTTCCCACTTTACTGAGAACATCGTAAAATTATATTTATCGAATATATAACATAACAAATGGCAAGACATATTATTGTGGCAATAAGCTTTAGGTGTCAAACCTTGTGTCAGGCTATAGCTTGCTTCCTGAAGAGCTAGAACCGACTCTATGTAATGCTGCAGGAAACAAGTTCCTGTCGTGGTTTCCATTGGAAGAGCCACCTGCGTATATGAAAAAGAATTTTTAAAAATGTTGGTACATAGTTATCAAAACATTTGACTTGGGGAAGTTCCACTTCCCAAACTCCTTTGTACAGTCATGAAGGATTCTGCTTCTCTTTTTCCATTTTACCTTCTTATTTTTTTGTGACTCAATACCAAGTGAGACTGATCATATGAGAGAAACAATCACTAATATGCAAACATTAGGGGCCAACACCAACTAATTTCTCATCATAGGTGGCCTATGCAGGGGATCAGCCTCAGGCCCGCTTTTGTTATTGTCATGAATAAACCGACAACACATAACCAAGAGGATATCTGTTATGCGTGTTTTTTGCTGATGATGATTCAGTTTGACATTAGAAGGAGAACTGAACATGATATATGTTAGGAGAACAGAGTGAAGCAGGTTAATCTAGAGAGTATGAAGCTTTTTGAAGTATGCAGTTTTTCACCTCTTTTCTATTATATAACAGGATAGAAAGAATGAGAATGACAATCGTGAAAAGGAGAACAGCAATGAGGTCTTGTGGATCATGAATCCCTGCTAAGTTGATAAGTTCTACAAAAGTGGAATTGGACTGGCCGTGGGGGTGTTGGACACTGAAGAAACATAATCCATAAAATTAGCAAATACCAGAACAAGTTACCATATACAGGATTAGTCCATTTGTAGAAAGTTGGAAGTGGCACCCATATAAAAGAGAGAGAGAGAGAGAGAGAGAGAGAGAGGGAGAGGGAGTTGAAAAACCGGCAATTAAGATAGTTTAGGCAAGTCAATGATTATAGGTGCAGTGGTAAAAATGAATATAGGAGCATTAGACCATTCGATAAAGATAGAGCTAAATGAGTAAAACTGAGAAAGATTATCCATATAGAACCTAATTTCATGGATGAATTTATTTGAGTTGCATATTGACTCTGTAAACAGGAATATTGGTTTCGGCCAAATAACCAAATTAGTGGTAGAAATGAGAAATGATTGCATAAGCCTTTGTACTTAATCTTATTGCTTTTGGCTCCTCAAAGGTCATTCTGCTCATTAAGCAATGAAAAGGCTCCTAATATTTTGAATTCAGATTCGTCATTTCAAGGATAAGGAGAAACTGCAAGTGGATGTGTAGTTTGAGGTCAAGCCAACTAGGGATAAAAGAAGGAAGAAAACAAAATAATGATAATTTGCTCATCTACAGAAAAGGCAAATGAGTCGAGATAAATAAAACTGTTTAAATCAAATACAATTAAAAAAATTGGGGAAAAAGAAGTGCTTCAACTAAGAACTAAACCTAGACAGAGTTGATGGGAAAAAGATTTGCCATAGTTTCTCCTTAGTGGTATGTAGTATAAGCAGATAAAAACAACAATAAGATAGCAGGGATTACTGCATTACTAATATATCATAGTATATTACTAGCAATTCCTCTCCTTGCAAGTTAATAGAGACTATTGGTAGTCACCTTTATTCCATTGTATCCGAGGCGTTCCCCAAGACCACCTGCAACAAGCACAAATGCAGCATTCTGGGCTTCTCTTACTCCTGCCTCCTCAAATTTGACAAAGTTTTCGTCACCAAAAGTTAAATTTTCTCCTGTTGGAACCTGAAATATTATTAATACTGAATCAGCCAAGATTCTAGTTATTTGCTGTATCATTTTTCATATGACACTCATCAAAAAGACCAATATTTATGTACAAAGCATAAACTACAAATGGTCAATGCTGACGGTGAATAGAATTCAACATGTTCAACATTTGATTGATTACTTGCATTATTTCAGCTTGAACTCTTAGATTAACACAAATTGATTCACAAGTCCATCATGAGGCTTAATGGCTATGTTGCTCCACTACTGCAGAAGGATCAAGTAAAAAATTTTGACACCAAGAGGATATTATTACAATACGGAGGAAAGACGTATTTAGTTATTAATAACAGCAGCCTCAAATTACATTTATTCTGAAGAGCACAACATAACAACAGTTAAATTCACAGTCACAGGACCATGATAAGATATAAAAACCAAAAATTTCATCATTTCAGGAGAGAAAAATAAGCAGTATCATTGCAGTACGAAAACAATACCATGCTACAGTAAACATGAACAATGCATTTAAAGGAGAAAATATAGCAAACTAAGTTTCTGCTGCTGCATTATCAGTTGAATCACAAAACAAACATTTACTGAGCTTTAAACATGAAATTCTATATTCACTTACAGAAGGTGTGAAGCCATCAAAAGGGTTCTTTCCTGCTTTTGAATCAGCTAACAGTTCTCTTGCTGTTTTAATATATGATGCCAAACCTCCAGGGTAGCTTGAATTGAGGCGAGCCACCTAGATAGATCACGCAAATGACACTAAAGTTACTAGCTGATAAAATTAAATTAAAAAGAAGAAATGCAACTTGTTTACAGTATAGCGTTCATTTGGACAACGAAAAATCTCTTGTATATACACTACACCTATAATCTAAATACCCTTAAGAACGGAGAATGAAAAGTCTTTAACTTTAGTGGCATCGATTTTGGGTTCTTTACGAGTAGCATCAAATTCAAAATTTGCTGACCGGACAGCATCATAGTTGCTCATTTGGGCCTCATAGATCAAGTCGGTTAAAAAACAAATCAGACCACTTTCTGAATTCTCAAGTAACCCTATTTTCTTATTAACAGATCCAGTTTCATCCACACATGAAAAAAACAATTTACAACAAAATTCTCAATTAAATATATTTTTTTTTTAAAAAAATAATAAAACCTGATTGAAAAAAGCTTTCTTCTCCTCATCATCAACACCAGGTTCCGGCCAATGCTCAAACAGATGACTCTGCCCCATTTCTACCAACATTTTCGCCAGCTCAATCTGCTAAGTCAGCACCACCACCATCATTTCCAACAACAGCAAGAACCGCATTCATCCATACATTAAAAAACAAAACAAATACATGCACACACAAATAGTATGTATGTGTATATACATAGAGAGAGAGAGAGAGAGAGAGAGAGAGACACACACACACACGCATACCTGCTCAGGGGTGAGAAGGTGAAGGTTTTTATGTAAATTAGGGGCGGAGGACGCAAAATCGCCATCGATGTTAAGCTTCGAAAGAGCTTCCGTAGTCGATTCCATTTGTTGATGTTGTTCTCTGTAACTAAATATTGTAATATCCGACCGGTGAGAGATTGGTTATATGAAAAACAGAGTTCGAGTTACGTGAAAAGGGGCTGTGCTGTCGCAAATCATGTAAAATTGTGGATCTTTTGATTTTGGAAAAAAGTTGACTGGCTACCGGAACTTACCGGATACCAACCCGTTAGTTTTCCCGGTGCCACTCACTTTCACTTCTACGCTCTTCGACAACTTTAAGACAGCGTTCCACACCGGCTTCGAGGATTCTCAACGTCTTTTGAACCTTTTGGTATTTTTAGGAAGTCAAAATGCTCTCTCTCATAATTGTATCCTCCCACAACGTAATTTTTAACTTTTAGAGGCTGAGTCAAACTTTTTATGAAATGTTGAATATTAATATTAATATTTAATATTCACCGTTTATCTTTTAATTAATTTTTAAAAATTAGTTAATTAAACTAATGCTCTTTTTTATTACTTTTAAATTAAATAATTATTTTTATCAAGCATTAATAACTATTAATAACTAAGAGCTAATAGCTAATAAAAAAATTCTTATCTTGTAATATAGTTTTAAGGTAATATATAGTTCTTTCTCAATAATTGAAGTAGCTTTTAGCGTAATTTTTATATTAGTGTTTAGAATTTAAAATTTAAAATCTCGCATTTACACTATTAAAAAAATATATTTTTAAAACGATAAACATGATGTTTCAATTAATAATTAATTGAATTTTTATTTTTATCGAATATTTTTATTTAAATTATTATATAAATAGTTAATTAATAACCAGAGGTTGATAGCTTGCCACTAATGTTTTAATGCTGCCATCTAGGGATGGAAGTTGGGTGTAACTGCAAAATTTGCGCTGCCATGTTGAAACCCGTTTATCTCAATTTCAGATAAAATCTCTTTTATAATATCATATTTATGCCCATTTAAAAATTTAATATTCATATTTGTTTCATACCTATTTAATTAATATCTGAATTTGCTCGAAATGGATTAAAATAGATAAAAATACCATAAAAATCCATTCAATTTGTATAATAACACCTTACCTTATAGTTGATTTTCTTCAAATTTAGGAGGACAAGGATGAAATTAGATGATGGGACTAGAAAATGAAAAGTATTAGTGACAGACAAATATAAAATTCTAGTCGTTTAATATTTTTAAGTATTTTTTTCTTTTAGTGTTGATGATATTAGGGTTTTTAATTTATAAAAATTCTAGTAAAATATTAAGCTCAATATGTACTTAAAATTTCACTGAATTTACTTTATTAAATATTTTTAAATTATATAATTGATTTTGATGGGTTACAGCTTTAAACCTTATGCTCAATCCAAATCCATGATGGATAATTAATTTAATATATATATATATATATATAATTAATTAATATTCAAACCTATTCTAAATAGATTCAAACCATTTCCATCCTACTGCCATAGAGTGAACAATGCTATAGACGGTTTTGATCTATTTTGATTCTTTCCTTTTACACCATCGACTTTCTAAATATTGCGTTTTTACGGTAAAAACTACCTTAAAGGGAAAAATAAAAATTAAATTATTTTCCTTCTTTAATTTTTTTTCCTATTTTTATTAGTTTTCTTTAATTTAAAAAAAAAAACAAATAGTAAATTATTTTTTCTACTAATTATTTAATTTTTTTTATAGGTCGGGGATATGGTCACTTGCTAAAGCAAAAATTGTTGAAGTCCATAGAACCTTCCTATGTATGGAAATAAAAGTTAAAACGGAAATTAAAATTTACCTTAAAAAAAAAAAGGTAAGTTAAAATTACTTAAGAAGGTATTTTTATTAATTTCAATATAAACTCTTTTAACAATTTGTTTTCTGATATTCATGTCGAAAATAAAAAAATATATATTTTAATTCGAGGAATTTAATTTTATGGAATTGAACACAATTATATCAAATTCCACAAAAATAGATGGAATTTCCAAATAAATTCTATAAAATTAGGCAATTCAACTTTTTATGACAAAATTACCCTTCCCTACTACAAAGTAAATTTTTTATTTTTTTCTTATTAACTTATTTATTTTATCAAATTTGACCAAAACCATTTAAAATTTTTATTTTTTTAAAAAATATATTATTATTATTATTATTATTATTGTGTTTTTTATTTCAATATTTTCATCTTTTATTTTAATATTTTTAGCATTTTTTTTACTATTCACGGGAGAAATTTAAGTTAAATATATATTTATCACTAAATTAAATGTAATAATTTTATTAATATTATTTTTATTTTAATAAAATATAAAAGATATGTACAATATAATATAAATATAATTGGTATTTATTATCTATTTTTATGAAATTATTATTTTAAAAATATTTTAGAAAATAAATGTAACTGAATTTTCAATTACGAATTTATTCCATGCATAATCATGAAATTCAATTGAATTACGTATTTTAAATTAATCATACCAAACATAAAAATTCACTCATAAATAAATTTTATTTATAAATAATTTTCATATTTTGAATTCATTTATATTAATAAAAGGCTAGAATTGCCATGATCTTTTATAAGTAGTGGCTAAGCACATTCATCAATGCTATGGCAATGGCATTGCAAAGGCACAATATGCTTGCTTGCTTTGGCATCAAACCCTTTACAACTTTTTATTTCTCCTTCTAAACAGGTAAAAACAAAAATAGGTATATTTTAGTTGAGAAGTCATTTCTCAACAACAAGAAAAAAAGTGGGTGTCATATCATTTGTCCTCATTTTGTTTATTTGCTCCTAATCTTTTAACAATATTCCACATATAATTATTCTTTCTTTTCTAATAAATAATTATTTTTATGACGTGCGTTGTACGTTAATTATACTCGTTATATATTCATTCTTTTTACTCATTTAAGTTTTTATTTATATATTATTAAAGCTATTTATTTATTGTAAATGATTTAAATCTCTTACTAATTGATTAAATAATGAAAAAATAATTATTAAAAATAATCTCTTTAAAACTCAATATATAATAAGAAATAAATTACATTAAAAAACTAACAATTTAAATTCTAAAAATTAGCTAATTCTTTAACTCTAAAGGCCATAGACGTTGAAGGAAAAAAATAAAAAGACTTAATCCAATTTTTTTATCAACCACAGTGGCTGAGGGACGAAGATATAAAAAATTGTTGACAATTTGTGAGTTATGTGACTTTTATTGTGTCTTATGATAAATCTATTTTGATATTGTATTCAGTTGCACGACTTTTTAAAGTATCTAGCTTTAATTAAATTTCTAAAATGGTTCATTCTTTATATTACATATATAACCGTGTAATTAGTTTGAATTAGAGTAATAAAAGAGAAAATTTGAAACCTTTCTAAAAAGGAGGCGAACAACTCATAATGGGAATGAATATATGCAATTTTTTTTTTTTATAATATAAATAATTCAATCGGTTTTCTAGATTTGAATAATGATCTAATGAAATATGGTAAGTTGATATATACATGGAAAAAGAAAAAAATTGCATTTATAAATAAAAAATTTGAAGAAATATAACTATAAATAGGTTAGATATAAATAAGAAAATTTAAAAGTTTGAAAGTTAATTAACAGATAAAACAATGATTAGTAATTCTAATGAGTTTTAATGTGTGAAAGAATTCGCTATATAATTTTATTTTATGTGTGAAAAAACCGTGGAACGTGTATATTTTTATTTAAATTAATTAATATCTTAATAAAAAAGATAAAATTTAAATTTTAATATGCTTAATTGTTTATATGTATTTATTTAAAAATAATTTTAACAGATTATATTCAATTAATTAATAAAATATAATTTTTTAATTCACTATGAATAAAATTACTTTAGAATTTTTAAAATTTTACTAAAATCATTATAAGTAAATTCATTATTTTCTCTCATATCCACTTTTATATATATATATATATATATATATATATATATATATATATATATATTATAAATAGATAGAGAGACTAAATGATTCTTGAAACAAACTTTTTCAAGGGAATTGAGCATATGCTTTGATTCCCACCAAGCATTCTCAATCCAAGAATCTTTGCTGTCTTTCTTTTTTTTTTTTTTTTTTTTTCTTTCGATTGTTTTTATGTAAATTACTTTTATTACTATTAACATTTTCATATGTTCCTTTTATTTTTTCATTTAAATAGAATTATTAAGTGAAGTTGAGAAATGTTCGTTTCATTTTATATTAAAATTCAATTTGAATGAAATAAGTAAAATTATTTTTATTTAAATTCGAAATAAGTATAAATTTTAAAAATAAAACTTGACCCTATCTATCTCAAATAAAAGTCGAGTAATAATTGATGGAATTAGCAAGTATAAATGCCAATATGAGATATATTGAGATCATTCTTTTTGTTTTTTACACTGACATGAATTTTATTTATATTTTACTTTTACAGAATTGAACATTCAAATTTTTTGAACGGTCTCCAGCCTGCCCAACCCAGCGCAACGATTACGGTCTAATTTGGACTTCAAAATCATAAGGCCCAACCCATGCCGGCCAGGATTTACCCACTACCCACAGTATCTGACCCTATACTCATATAAATATATAATTCTTCGGGTTTTCAAGTTGACCCGACAAGAGACGACGCCGTTTGTTGTCTGTCCGCGTTAATTATATATATTAATTACTCCTTTCGCAATCGTAAGTCGTAACCTCCAGTGAACAGTCAAGTATGAGTCAGAAGCTCGGAGACCTAAAGGGGAGAAGCTACTCTCTTTGAGTTCTTCCTCTGGAAATTTAATTACATTGTTAGGGTTTTCCTTTTTGTCTTCTCTTTGCAGTCAGTAAAGCTTGTCCCTTATCAGGTACAAATTGTTGTTTCTATAATCTAAATATAAGAATCTCTATTCTTTTTCTGGGTATATGGTTGGTTTTTCTTTTTTTTTTTTCTTCGCTTATTGCTTCTGTTTATAGGTAGTTAAGTACTAGCAGGGGAATGTGAACTGACAAAAGTTTTTTTTTTTAATCTCTTTTTGGATAGAATGGGACGCAAGGGGATAAATCCCCATAATTTGGGTCGGGTTGATGATGGCAATGGTGAAGTTTATGATCTTGGATGTGACGCGAGGTTGGCTAGACGATTGAAGAGAAGGTGCATTGCAAATCAAAATTTCAAGCGTAGGAAAGGTCTTGAAACTAACAGTATCAAAATTGATATTGATGACCATGATGAAGAAAAAGAAGAATTAGTGGATCCTGATTACATAAAATATTTGGATGATTTATCTTCGAAACTAGTTGATAATAGTAATGTTTCTAACAATAGGTATTTGGATAATGGAAACACTGGTGGTGATGTGTTGGTAGAGGATGAAGAATTAGAGGATCCTGATTACATAAATTATTTGGATGGTTCACCACTTGGTGATGGTACTGTTTCTAACAGTAGGTCTTTGAATAATGGAAACACTAGTGGCGATGTGTTGGTAAATGATGATGATGCATTAGAGGATCCTGATTACTTGAACTATTTGGATGGTTCACCACTTGTTGATGGTAATGTTTCTAACAATAGGTCTTCGGATAATGGAAACACTAGTGGCAATGTGTTGGTAAATGATGATGATGCATTAGAGGATCCTGATTACTTGAATTATTTGGATGGTTTACTGCTTGGTCACGGTAATGTTTCTAACAATAGGTCTTTGGATAATGGAAACAATAGTGGTGATGTGTTGGTAAATGATGATGATGCATTAGAGGATCCTGATTACTTGAACTATTTGGATGGTTTACCGCTTGGTGACGGTAATGTTTCTAACAATAGGTCTTTGTATAATGGAAACACTAGTGGCTATGTGTTGGTAAATGATGATGATGCATTAGAGGATCCTGATTACTTGAACTATTTGGATGGTTTACCGTTTGGTCATGGTAATGTTTCTAACAATGGGTCTTTGGATAATGAAAACACTAGTGGCGATGTCTTGGTAAATGATGATGCTGCATTGGAGGATCCTGATTACTTGAACTATTTGGATGGTTTACCACTTGGTGATGGTACTGTTTCTAACAATGTGTACACTGGTAGTGATGCGTTGGTAGTAGTAGATGATGATGATGATGATGATGAATTAGAGGATCCTGATAACATAAACTATTTGGATGATTTATCTTCACAACCACTTTGTGATAGTACTGTTTCTAATTGTAGGTCTTTGGATAATGGAAACACTGATGGTGATGTGTTGTTAGAGAACAGGTCGGTTAATGCTGATCCTGGTCATAATATTGATACTTTAAATGATGGAGATCCTGAGTACGAGACAATCCAAGAAAGTATCAGTGTTGAAGTTGGTGATAGAGATGGTGGAAAATTACTTGACAATGATTATGAGAATTTTTTGCGTAGTCTACCTTCAGATTTAGAACCATTTCTTTGTAGTGATGTTAATAAAAGTTTTGTGAATGGTGGTGTTAATGTTAATGCAGTTCATCAAGCTCTGAATAATGGTGATGCAACTGGTGTTGTGTTGTTAGAGATTGATGCTCATACTAATGATGCTTTCAATGATGGAGATCCTCAATGTGAGACAATCCCAGACAGTAACAATATTGAAACTGATGATAACAAAGAAGCATTAGTTGATGGTGCTTATGAAGAGTTTTTGAGGAGTCTACCTTCAGAGCCTTCTTTTGATAGTGCTGTTCGTAATGATAATTCCGTGAGTTGTGGTGTTAATGCTGTTAATACATCTTTGCAGAATCGTACTTGTGGGAATGAATTGACAGAGGAGTCTGTTGATGATGCTTATAATAATGATAATAGTAGTGGTAGTAATAGTAAAAAGAACAATTGTTTCAACGATATGGATCCTTATAATGTTCAACATAATAGGTATAGAGTAGAAACTATTGATACAGTGAGGCCTAAACCAGAAGCTGCGGGTGCAACCAAGCATGATCAGCAACATAAAATGAAGTTTGATGTAGTGGACCCTTGCTACAACACTTTTTTGAGTTCACTGAAGAGAGAGGGCAAGTATTGGGTATTTATGCCTGAAAGTGGTGGAAAAGTTGTATATGGAGAGGATGAGGAGAGTTCGTCTGACTCAGAAGTAATCGTGATGGACACCGATCCATTTGCTGATGAAGATTATACTCCATTTGTTACTTCAAAATCAAAACCAGATTATGCACTTGTATGTATCTATATCTTACCCAAACTATATAATGTTGCATGTTTCTGATACTTGAAATCTGTTCCATTTGTTTAACTATTATGTTATTTTGCAAATCAAGTATGAAGATGGCAAGGGGTGCATTAAGAGTTCATTTAGAAATGGACATTCTTTGTTCAGGGAGAGCCTTATGGAAATTCTCAGAAAGCCATATGATGAAAAGGAGTATGAGGAACTTTTGGGTGAAGTATATGTCCACAGGCCGGTGAAAATAGAAAAAGACATGCGTAATGGGAGGACAAGAGTATGTTTAGCAGGAAGAAGTCCATCTTATCTTGATCTGCACAAGGGTAATGTTCATCAGCAATTTTTTTTCTCCTGTTCTGCAAGTACATATCTTTCTAGCTTTTAAGGGCACAATTAATTAAACATTCATTGGCAATATCTGATTAACTAAGGCAGAAATTATGATTGGTGCATAAATTGTTTCTGCTACTCTAATAATATGTTCTAATCATTGGCAGAACCACAGAAGCATCTAAATATTTCCAAGTTCTCTAGCACTTTCTAGGGCTTCATAACTTTCGACGCCCGAAATTTCATGTTGCATTGAACTGCTTTTCATTTCACCAATGGTTATGAAATCTTCTCAGCACTTATTACGTCAGATGGCCAGTTCTTGGCTTGTGGTGATGATAAGCAACAAAATGATCGCGAACAAAATGAAAAATTATTTACAAGAAGTAACTATCATCAACATTTATTCGTCCGTTGCTACCATTATCAAATTGTTTAGTGAAAGTCCTAATCTATTTTATTGTTGTCAGAATGATCATGTTTGTTTGCTGAAATATTTGTTGTGACAGGAAAGCCTGAATATAATTTGCTTCTCTGTACATTTTGCCAATTCTATTTCCTCACATTTGCCTCGGTATTCTTGGTTTTATACATGGTTACTGCTATTCGTATGAATGCTATAAAAGCAATCATTCAAAAGAATTTTGGAAAAGAAAAGAGATGCTTAAGAAAATGAAAATAAAAAATGAAAGATAAGGAAGGGAACTTGTTTGGATAATGCCACTGCCTTGGATATCATTCCTCTGTACTTCAGTATGGTTGCTATTGATGTGTCATTTAAGTATGATTTATGTACTTTTACTTTTTCAGTATAGGATGCTATTTTGCTTGGGACTCATAATCAACTTGTGCTTTCAAATTTTGTTCACATGCTTTGATGTGTATATACTGTACTGATTTATTCACAATTTGGATGAAAATCTAGTACTGAGTTAAATACTTTTTCTGACTTTGTAGATCTTCATAGAAAAATTTTAGAAGCTGGATCCAACAAGTTAAAAATTTTGAATCTTTTGCGTGGATTTTTCTATTGGTTGCAGGTAAGTATTTTACTTCATTTTGTCCATAAAGGACCTTCCATTTGCATGAATTTTAATATATGCTTGTTGAATGGAATCCAACCAAATTCAAATTATCCATTAATTCACTGTAATTTGGAAGTTATTGGTCTTTAATCTCCATGTCAAGTAAAATAGCTAATGTTGGTATTATATAGTTATCAAGTTTACTTCTGTTTTTCCATTTTCTTGTTTTTTTTTTCCTTCAAATAAATTCTAGCCATGTGGGCTAAGTCCTGCAACCACTCACATCTTGTACAGTTTGCAGTAATGGCACTTCCTGACCTATTCGGTTAATGTTCATATGATTCAGAATTTGGCGCATGAAGGACAGTTTAAACCTTGGACAGACTCATCATGTTTGGAAGTTTTGCCACCAAAAATTCTATAATTCCAATTGCAGCAAAAAAGGTGGAAACTGAAATCTAGTTTGTGAAAGAATATTTTGGCAGATACAAGATTGGGCATTCAGCAATTGTCGCAGTGTAAAAGGCATCAACGAGGAAGAGCCAAGTTCTGTTTGCTGAAGGTGTGATGCAACTTGTTGAATGTTGTGGGGAGAAGTCTATATATATATATATATATATAAAACTGTTTTTACCAGATAAAGTCACAATCTGATACCCGATAGTAATGTCTATATTTTGACTAGCCATTTTGTTTGAAAGTTGTTCATTGTGCATCTTGATGCTGGTCATCATTATTAACCAGAACGCGTGGCTTCCCCATGCTGAAGTTCAATACCCTTGCATTCATGTTATATTTGATTTCTCCATCATATAACAGCTTTCTTATGTAGTGCTCTATGTCTGAACCGATCAGTCGAAGTGTGTACTCCGTCAAGGGGGCCCCCTGGTTTCAGATGGGTGTCAGTTACCCAGTAGAGTAAATCAAAGGATGAAACAAGGTTGTGCTAACATGCGGATTACATTTTTTCTCTCTGCATAATAAAGTATATAGCTTTGTATTCTTCATTGGAGATGCAATTGGAAATACTAAATCAAATTTTTACAGGATGGTAAGAGTAGCATGTTGATAAATACAAGCTTAGGTCATATTTCTCAAGTCCTAACTGAGTACACGATAAATAACTTGACTTAAAATGGCTCAAGTCAAAGTCCTTTTAGTTTTTATTTTTATTTTTTTAAATTTGTATACGAAGGGCAATACAAAGATTTTGTAAAAGTAATGAAAAGTGGAAACAGTTCTGAAAAACGACTTGAAGCTCTACAAAATTGAGATGCTAAAATCAAGATTTTAATAAGACTATAATCCTTAGTCTATGCAAATTAAAATGTTTGGCAGACTGACCTCATAGTGATCCACAAGCTCTTGGAAATAAGAGTAGACCTTATGGCAAGTCTCATCAGTCCAGACAAACTCATTAGTAGGATCAAGGAGAAGTGTAAGCTTATCCATTTGAGTTTGATCGAATTCCCAGGTTTCAGGATCAATGTAAGCAGCATAGATTCTAACATGGCGAGTCACGCTGCTAAGCCACTGTCCTCCATATTCTCTGCTCATGTTCTTGCTCCTCACATTCACTTGCTTTTCCACTGGCCTCGGCTTTGTTGCTTGTTTCGCGTTCTCCCGCTTCGTTTCTTTATCTCCTTGTGCAGTATTCAATTGCTGTGTTTCTTGGATCTCTGCTTGCTCTTGAGCTGAAATGGAGAAAACCCTTTTTCTTCTCACTCTTTTCCCTCCGACACAACTCAACATAGAAAATTTTGTACAAGCCATGTAAGATGATGTTGATGCCATTTTTGCAGTATTATTATTCAGATAAACTCAATTCTGGGTTATCACAATTCTTCAACTCTCTGTTGTTAGCTTTCTTTATCGATTTAGGGACTGATTTTTGTGAAATGCTCAGAAGGTCAGTTGTTTTGGAACCATCCATTTTGTGGATAAGATAAACATATGTATGTAGGAAGTAAATAAATTTGTGGCCAAGAAACGCAGATAATGACTTGCAACCATTTCTGGCATCTTTGTCCCCAAATACGGTATTCAAAACTTTTAGTCTGATTAACCAATAATAATATTTTACCTGGCAATATAGCTTCATCTGCTGAAAACTTAAATAATGAGATGTACAACGATCAAACAGCAATGACAGGATACAGGCTTGGGTTCTCGAGTAATGGGAAGCGGGCTAGTCCCCGAAAATGTCCTATCCCTCAACATTATGTTATGGGAAATAAAGCTGAGACATAACGATTGCAGTAATAGGTCTCATTTCAAATAATGATAAAATAAGCTGATTCTAACAATCCAAATGCTTTTGCAGCATCATTTTGTTTAATTTCTAAATTATTCAAAATTCATATACATTGTAGCTAAAAATTAAACGGGAAAAAAAAAAATTCTATCCCTATAATAGCCTAGGAAGATAAAACAAAAGCAATAGTATTCCTATAAAAGAAAAAAGAAAAAGAAAACAAAAACAAAAGAGAGAAAATTGAAGAACAGATCCCATGCACAAAGACTAGGCGTGACCTCTGTCAAATCAGTGCCATCTACAATTCCAGAAATCAGAAGGAAATATGCTAAATAGGTTTACCTCATGCATGACAAACTCAATTCTTCCATGGCACAAGCTTGAGTGATTCTCACTGAACCTTGAATTACATATTATAGATTCCTCAAGTATTCATTATGCGAATTGGTTTAATTAGCTCATCTATATCAACCAATTCGAACTCCATATGATCACTATCCCTAAAGGACGCTTGCTCCTCCACTATATTAGTATTTTCTCCAGTTTCACCACTAAAATCTAGGCTGATATAATCAGCAATACTTCCTTCAGAACCTATGTTATCATTATCTTCCACCAAGTGCTTTTCAGAAACTGCAGGTCCAAACTCGGATGTGTTTATATTCATGGAAGCGAAGTATCGTCCTTGGGCTTTCTTCTTCTCTTGTGATTGCTTGCTTTTCTTTCCCTTGCTTCTGTTTTTCGGGTGGTGAAGCTTGCACTTGGATCCTTGAGGACAGGATCCTGTTGCTTCGTAAGTGGGGCAGACGTAGCTGTGCTTCTTCCGACACTGTATAGCAGAGTTATTGAATTTCACACACTAAAGCTTTTGTGAGGTGTGCACACGTTTGGAGGAAGAGGAAAAAGTCATCAAGCAAGAGCATTAAAAAAAGTATCTTTAATTTTTTACAATATATAACAATAATATCGACTATTGAGCAAGTGTTGCACAATACAAAAACAATTAAACGGAGAAAAAGAATATTTTGAAGCACATTCAATTGAATTATAGCTAAAACACTGCTTTGGGCGGTATCAGCTTATAGTTTCATGAAAATGGTAAATCAGGTCAACTTATTGAATCAGGGTGGACAGTTCCAGCATGATAACAACCAAGAACAAAATACCTATATCAAAGAAGTGGTTCAGCACACAGTAAAAAATTGTTTCAGGTTTTGGCACATTCACATGAAAATGCATCATACAAGGTGAATGTATTGTGTAAAACTCCCTCATTAAGACATGTCCTAGTTTAGAAGATAAACAAGTAAACAAACCATAGAATTGGCACTGGTTCCCTGCCACGAATAAAAGAATACTACGGAAGAGATGAGAACCAGACTCAGAACAAATAAATTCAAAAATAATATTGCTCTGTCTCTTATTTACAGTCACTGATGAGATGAGAATCCAAAACTGATACATCCTAATGCGGTTCTCAGAGTTAGCACCAAGGTTTGGTTGGACAGACGAAAATTTCTTCAAAATAGTCTCTACTGAAAAAATATTCTCGAGAAGTATTCTGGAAGTTTAGCATGAAAATAATGTAGATATCTATTAGAATCTGAGAGCTCAATGCTTTTGAAAGTTTCCGTTAGGGTCAACTGATAAAGCTATCTTCCTTGGTTGTGGGCTGAGTATTTTTGCTGGTATTTAGTTTTCCTGGGTGGTTAATGACTCATTTGCTAGAATATTTTTAGTGTTAACTGTATTCAAATAATAAGAACATACCTCGTCACCATCAGCACAATATCCCCTCAAAAATCCTTCACAGGTAGGTGCATTTGGATTCACATGCACATGCCTGTATGGACAATCTTTATTTGTGCAAAGACCTAACAAGAGAATTTGTCATGATCCTGCATTAATAAATTAAACAGGGGGCAAGTATAGAAAAAGCACCTTGCATAAAGTAAGAACAATCTGGCATCCTTTCTGGAATGACCTGCACAAGAAATATCAGAATGTCAGCCATCTCTTTGAACAAAGAAAGATCAAGATACTTTGGAATGTTGTCCTTTACAAACCTTGTGGGTCAATTTGCAGTCTGCACTAGAACATAAACCATTCAGAAACTTTGTGCATACGGCAATTTTGGAGGAATCATGAATGTAGGGACATTTTCCATCATCTTTGTTACATTTTCCAAATCTAGTGAAAAATTGACAGTACTTCCGCTTTCTAGCCAGCCGTGATCTAGCAGTGTGCAAACTCCATCGAACTTTCTCACTTGCCAAAATGCGAGTTCGTTTCTTGGGATCTCTAACAAGTTGGTTTCCATTGCCAATTCGAACATACCTGCCAAATATGGAATTCATTTATATACTCAAGTAACTTGGTAATCAAAATGACTTGTAACATGGCTTTTCTAAAACACTAATTTACACTATTCTCTGGCATCAATGGAAATAAACTAGCAAATAAAATGTGGTCAAAGACTGTGAAAGTAAAGACATACTCATGTTTCCCAATCACTAATCTCCTTGGAACATAGGATCTCTTGGCATCCTTTTCCGTTTGAAGAGCTGCAAAGTTTGACGACCCGTCATCTACATTGAACATTAGCTCCGCTCATCAGACTAATTAAGTGGCATAAACATCTAATTGGAAAAACTGCATCGCAAGCTCTAACAAGTTCAAATGATCTAATATTCATAAACAAGAAATGAAAATTCCTTCTATAAATTAAATTGCGATTCAGTGGCATCAAAAGAAATTTTACTACAGATAGTAACCTCAATAACATAGCAAGAAGGATTTCTAAGAACCACCTCTGAGAAAACATACAGGGTTGAATAGTAATTTTACGTTGTTCCTCATTACATTTGCATGAGTAGACCTAATTATTATTAATTTTCCCTCTCTCCCTCTCTCTCTCTCTCTCTTTTATATTACAGTGAAATGGGAGGTTGACGTCATTGTTTGAACCCCTTACCTCGGGCATTATAAGCAACTTGACAATTGGGTCCTTTTCAGTATAAATTTAGGTAGTATATCCTAATACTTCTGACACCTATCTACAGTTAAATGTCATCCTTTTCACAATAAATTTATCATTAGGCCAACATCGTTCAGTCCACAGTTTAATCTAGGAAGAAGATCCACATAATATATCCCAATTTTATAGTGAATGAGAAAACAAAGATAGCAAGCATCCAAACCCAAAACAGTTTTCCGTTCAAGGACAGGTTAACAGCAGAATCTATAAGGACAACCTACTTTCGCCTTAAATATAAAACAGAAAGAATGTCTGGCACAATCTAAACATGGGAGACTATTCAACCAGCAACTTGTGCATTTTCTAGTAGCCTCCAAGGGCCCAAAGATCAGATGCATTCAACTACCTTTCTGCCACTTTTACAGAGATTGAAAAATGTAAAATCCAATCAATGAAAATACCTAAGCAGAGTGAAAAAGTTCAAGAATAAACCACCTGATATCCTCTGAAGAGTCCGCATTGAGGAATCCATTCTGTAGCGAACTGGACCAATGCGGAATATCCGTTCTCCTGCCAAAGAATGAATAATTATAACACATTCTTAACAAAAAGCACCTTATAGTGGAATGAGACAATAAAAATAGAGCTGCATAAAACGTAAAATAAGTTGAGCAAACTGTAAATGCACACCAGGATCACCGCCTGCCTGGGTGCAGCTCTATACAATAAACCGACTTACGAGAACTATTTCTGTTCTTTGTCCCAGAAATGGAACGTGAAGCATCACTCTGCTCCCTTTTCTTCCTCTCGGCTTCAGCAACTGCCAGAGTGGCTTCCTGCAAGTCCAGTAAAAACAATTAATAGTGACAACCGTTTTAAACATCAGTAGACTTTAAAAGCTGTTAAGGTTGGCGGAAGAAGAAAAAAAAAAAAGGTCCCCATTTGTCTGCTGCCTCACTAACCTCATTAACTTTCTTTGATTGCCTTTCCAGGGATTTTGACCATTTTAAACTAGACCCACCAACACCTAATACCTTGGATTTTCGAAGTGAAAACCCATGTTTTGACCTGGTGTAAACAGTATCCCTTTTTCTCAACAACAGCAATTTCCTACTAGAAAAAGAGAATTTGTCAACATTCAGGCAAAGACGTCAAACATAACAAAATGAAAAAATCTGCAGAAATATTAAGAAACCACCATCTGCTGCTCATACCTAATAGTGGATGAGGAACTATTGCCAGAACTGACAACTGAAGCTGGCATGAAGTTTCTCCAGTGCGTTGCTCTTTTCCAAGGAAACAAGTGAGGCAAGACCTTATTACGATTCAATGAACCATCATCATTTGATAACTGAGAACTTCGCAGTGTCCAGACCAAAGAGAATTTTGAAGGTTTGCGCATCTTTGTTACATCTGCACATGGATACCCACTTAAGGTTTTTTTACCCCAACTAAAACTGCTACCTGAAAACAAACAAATCAAGTTTACCCTGACGACATCTCCAGATTCATTCACTGGACTCTACTACGTTTAAGCTGCAGCTGGCCCTAAGAGATAAATCTATGCATAATAAAAACACCACCAATAAAAATTGCTAAAGCGAACATTAGAAGATGTCATTACACATGAAGAGAATCCATGCATAATTAAATGTTCTGATTTGCTAAATCTTCAATAGACATCCAAAAATTAATAGCTAGAATTTTAATTTCCATATCATATTGGTTGAAGATAAAGATAACTAGGGCCTTTAAGCACAATACAATTAAGCAGATATAAATAAAGATCTCCAAACTAAATTTGAAAACCAAAAACTAGAACCAAATACGCTGGTGCAATTGTTTTAAATCCAAACAACATATTTTCACATGAACAAAGGTAGATGCATGTATTATACCAGCAAGTGCACACACAAACAAAATGAAATTGCTATTTCACTCAATGTCTAGAATATTAAGCAATGCTATTTATTTAGAAAGTTCATTCTTAAATTCATGACACAAACTTCTGCCGAAAATGAATTCAACAAACACACCTTTACGCAATTTCCTCTTATTCAGACTTTGCCTGGAAGAAATACTATGAAGAGATTTCCCCTCAGAAGTTACACTTTCATCAGGCATGCCAACTGCCACCTTGACTTGATTTTCCAGTGATGTCCGAATAAGCTGATTTTTCCTCCTCTTGTAATAGCTATCAGAGGGTATGGCTACAATATTGTGGGCATGGTTCACAGACAATGAATGAGGATTTGAAGTTGCAACCAACTGATTTAGTTTTCGCTTAACATATTTTATACTGTTGACATTTGAAGAAACCAGATTCCCATCATTTGTCTCATTATTATAATCCAAAATGTTAATTTGGCCAGTTTGAACCATAGGATTTTCCACATTTTTTATCACATCTTTAGAAGACTTTAGTACATTATTACTTTCTGGGGATGTCATAGGATCTGGCGCAATTTCAGCAGCACAATCATGAACAGGCTGTGCTAATGAGGAAGACATCAGATCCCCAAAAGAATTAGTAGCATGATTGGGCATTTTAGTGGAACTGGGTAATGGTGGTGTTCTGGGCCTCTCAAAAGAAGCATGCCCTCCTGTTCTCACAAAATTTGGTTGGTCAATAGTTCTGGTGTCAGATCCATCATTCCTCTTCGGTTCATCTGTTCCCAAAGAATTCAACTGAGGGACAGAGGAACTCAAGCTATTCGACCCCAGGAATTGACCAGTCACTGGAATTGGCTTTCGGACAAGACTGTTACCCTTGCGAATGTAAGAAGTGCTCAGCAACTTTGTCATTTTTTTAGGCAATTGCCCTTGTGCAGGAACAGTGCTTGAGATAACCTTGTTTCCGAGAGAAGCAGAAGCGGAAGAATTATCAGTTCGATGCCATGTTCGGGATTTTGAGATATGGGCTGAAGATGCTGTACTTTTTCCAGTAAAACCAAAAGATGGGCGACCTGGATATATCCTAGAAACTGCATGAGTAAGCTGGTTCTTTCTCCCATATTTTTCTCCATTAAAGGTAGTCAGAATTTGAGTGCTATTTCTAGAAGCTTGTGATGGCAAAGCTCCAATCCTCCTGCTAAATAAGTAATCATTTTCTACCCCATGATCTGAGTTTAAATTGTTATCAGTATTTGGTGAACCAGAAGTAAGAACAGATATACTAGAACCACCCAGTGTTGCAGTCTTCCCAAGAATGTTCTCATCATCCCCACCAATCTTTTCAATGGAAAGTTGGTTATGTGATGTGCCTGGGAAATCAGGCAATGATTCTAGAGAATTCAAATCAGATAATGTATCAGGCACAAGCCCCATAACTTCATCGCTGGAGCAGGGAGTAGAAACTCCAGTGCCATCTCTGAATGAAGATAAATAGTTCAACACGGAAGGTAAATCATTCTTCACAAGATGACAACTGTCATTCACCACATCTCTACTAGGCAAACTGCCATCCAAGTCCAGCGACTGAAGTTCTGAAGGAAATGCACACTTAGTGGTCCCACCGTCAACAATAGCTTGCTCTGAATCTACATCCATTTTTCTCACCTCACATCCTATACACATAGAGTTTTTCTGAGGACTACTTCCAGGCATAACTGGAGTCACATCTGCTATCTGCTCACATTTGAATCGCGATAGACAAGGGGATTGCACTACTGGAATTTCCAGTTCCACAGAAGCTGAACAACAATGAGTTCCCTTCAAACCACCATCTCCAATGGCATCTTTGAGTGAAGCTGCAGTGCTCTGATATCCTTCTCCAGAAGGATGATCACCAGACGTAGTGATCTCCCTCTGCAAAGATGGGGGACCAGAATCACAGAAAGGATCCAAGACACCAGAATCAGAGAATTTCCTTTTCTTTGTATTCTGTGGCGAAGTACCCCTTGAACAAACATCATTTATGCTGCCACTATCTGTTGAATTTTTCTTCGGAAAAGAGGTCACTCCATCAGTACAAGATTGCAAGCCAACATTGCCACAGCCATCACCAGAAACTGTAAATTCTGTTGGAGTAGGTTTTTTGAAAGACAGTCTTAATGTTGTATCTACCCAACAACCCGAGCTAACCATATTTACAGGCTCTAAATACATTTCATTTCCCTCTGGCCTCGACAAATCCAACTCAGGTGTATTCTCCTTGCTACCACCCCTAGAAACCATGCAACTCAATGATCTTCCCAGGGAAACATCCTTAAGTGATGTAGTAAACTTATCCCGAGATGGCTGATTGTGAATATAACCAGTAGTCCCATGGCTGGAAAAATTAATATCTCCTGCAATATGGCTATTGTTAGAACTAAAAACAATCCCTACCCCTTCACTGGAGCCGCTTGCAGATGTGGTAGCATTCTGGATTTTCAGTTCACCTAAATTTGATTGCAAAAGAATTTCGTCACTTCCTGCAGATAAGCTACCATTTAGAAATTGGTCTGGTATGCCATTTTTGCCGGATGGACTACCTTTATTTTTAAAAGGCTGCTCACAACCAACATCAGTTGTTTGAACGTCAGAAACAGTAATTCTCCGTGGTGAATTAACTAGGCAATTTTTATGCCCATCCCCTGATGTTGTATTACATAAACTTGCAGGAATTTTAATTTTCCCTGGATTTAACAAACCAAAATCAACATGACATTCAGAAGAAAGCAAAACCTTGGGAGACCCACTAGGTGCATTACTCTCTGGCAAGGACAAATCTCTGTTCTGGCAAAGCGGCTGGCTGGCTTCTTCAACACTATCAGTATCAAAAATAGTAGTTTCATCTAGCGATTTAGTAAAATGCTTGCCAGTTTCAGAGATTACATGCATATTGTTGGCAGGAGTACCATTTATAATATTATCATTAATTTTGGTTTCTTCATGACTTGAAGAACCCAAAGGAGAAGTTGAACGGTTCCACTTTCCCTTGGTACCAGGTACACATAATCTACCAGAATTATCACTTGTTCCGTTCTCAAGAGTCATCGCCTTAGCAAATCTCTCCACTCTATCATTCACAGGCATCACAGTCATCTCACTTGAGCAAGTCTGTGAATTAACAGCGTCAAAAGAAGCTATGGCAGCATCCTTTTCAGGCTCAGAGGATGCAGGTTGACCATGAACAAAGCCATCTGCTATTACAGGTTCATTAGACACCTTAATTTGCTGTGAATTTGATGAACTCAAATTAGGATCTACAACTTTCTTCGCTACTCTCTTCACTATTTTTTTCTTCTTTGCAGCCTTTAGTGAAGATGCTTTACCAGAAACAACATTAGTTTCCTTTTTATTTGACACAGTATCCACATTAGAATTCTCCAATTTAATCTTTGCAAGCGATACTTTAGCCCTGCTGGAGCCTGGCAGTGAACTACAATCAAGCATGTCGCCTGTGCCAGAAGCTGCAACTTCCTCTTTCAACTGTTTTAGGTCCTCGCCAGAACCAGCAGAATAACTTGTTACAGATGCATTGTCCAATTTTACAGTGCCGTCATTGGGTTTTAGTGGTGAACTGCATGCACTATCCTTATTAAGGACCAACAATTTCCTTACCTTCCCATTTTTAGGGGTCAAATTTGAATCAGAAACACCAGCAGAATTTGAAGCAGGCGTTAGAATAGCCTTGGCAACCAGTGAATTGGACTTGAAAGACACATCAAGCTGTACAGGACTTCCAACTCTCACTTGCTCTTCCATATCATGATCGGCATACAAATTCTGATCCTTTCCTCTAAAACTAGATTTGGTGTCATCAAAATAACCCGAATAATGGACCCTATCATCTTCCCTATTCCTATAGCTAGGCTTTTGAATCCTAAGAAGAACACTCTTTTTCTGTTGTTGCTTCCTTGGAGTGCGACTAAATTCATAACTACCCTCTCTACTTCCCTTGTTATTATGCCTTTCCAATTCTGCATTCACTTCTCTGCACCTATAATGCTCACGTTTTCCAGATCCAACTCGAATTCCATCAGGGTCACCAATTTGATTACTCCCAATATCAATAAACGAACCAAGCATATCTTCATTAACCTCTCTATCATGAACCCTTCTGTGATTCTCATTAAACTGACCATCGTATGAAAAACCACGCAGATTCTCATAAGGTGAACTGAGATTCATTCGATTTGAAACCTCTTGAAAATTCCTGGATGTCCTATCTGAAGTAGATCCAAATTGATTGCGACGATGATAATTGTCATCAGCACGAACAAGTAAAAGTTCTTCCCTTTGTTTGTGTTCCTCAACAAACCTAGAATTACTTTCTAAATCGTGCCTAATCTTCATAGGAGAAAAAGGATGGTTATCCAATTGGCGGCGATATGAATCTGAATCCA
Source organism: Jatropha podagrica (assembly GCA_947857235.1). NCBI lineage: Eukaryota > Viridiplantae > Streptophyta > Magnoliopsida > Malpighiales > Euphorbiaceae > Jatropha > Jatropha podagrica. The sequence goes on along the minus strand of CANUEP010121406.1, from coordinate 406,959 downwards.
AGTTTGCATGAGAGATCGACCTCGTTGACCATCTATCAGGCAAAACCCTTGTTGGTTCTCTCAAATCGGATCGGTTCTCCTTGATATAATCGGGCAATAGACGCGGATGCTCATCATCAAAAGGTTTCTGGTGCAATACCCTAGGCGATTGAGCGAAATTATGAAAATCGGGGTGTTGTGTCGATCCAAGGTGGTGATTAGGGCTAAAGTTATTAGGATTGTAATTGAATTGAGAATTTTGGGGATTGAAAGGCTGCGGAGAAGGGACAGTACGGAATGATGGTAGTGGTGGCTGCGGTAGTTGTTGAATTTGTGGACGGAGCGACGGCGGAGGTGGAGCAGCAAGGACGCTAGAGTGGTGGGACGCGTAAATATTGGGGTTATTGGGAAAAGGATGATGATGAGGAGGAGGAGCAGGAGTTTGATGGGCGTACCTGGTCTGGTGGAAGTAAGATGGCCGAGGAGGATCCATTACCGGTGGCTGGTGGCGGCTACTGGTGTCCGTTCTTCTTCTTCGTCGTGGACTATAGTGGGCTCTTCCGTTTAAACTATACTGTACACTTCGTTTGAGAGAAAGGGAGACGAACGAAAGAAACGGTACAAATACATTATTTAGAATGATCCACACGCAAATTTTATCTTTGGCCAAGGTTTTCAGATCCGTCCGGTCATCTGTACAGTAGCTACATCGGAATTGAATCGTGTAGTACGGTAAATTGTGTAGATAAAAAAAATTCTAATCAAGGTATACGTGTAAATTTAATTAAAATAAAAATACTTACCACTTCTAGATAAGGTTAACAATATACTTAATAATATTTTATTTTATTTTATTACCTTTTTTTAAGAGAATGCATTTATTCACTAATTTAGAAATCAAATCAACAACAGTTTCAATATTTGGAGGAAGCTGAAACCAAACATGAAAACAACTCGAGCCAAAGCGTGAGCGGCTTTGTTCTCTGATCTTCTAACCCAATAAAGTAACATTAATCAAACTCCATTCAGTCACAGAAGGGGACAGACTATGCATTTCCAGATAAAAAGCTTGACAATCAATCTCCATAACGACATTAGCCAACTGATGCGCTTTAATCCATGAAAGAACTTCTCGAAGACTCAGGGCTTCGGCCATTTTAGGATCGAGAATACTTGAAAGAACACCACTGAGACCATAGACAAGAGTTCCAGTCGAGTCCCAAAGTACAGCTCCATAACTCGTGCTTGACACTAATCAACTAGATATTGACGAGCGAGTTGAATAGTGATGGAAACGTCAACCGCCCCCTGCCATAGAAAGACATTTCGGTGATACCACAGATACCATAAAACGCAGCAAATAAGCCTCAACACTTCTCTTGTCCCATGGAACACAGCAACTGAGAAAACCATGAAAGCAATTACTGAGAGTTTAAACCCAAGACATCCAAACTCAACTCCAACCAACAATTCGTGAGGCGCTGGCAAGAGAATAAAACATGTAATACTGACTCATCATCATCACAATAAAAGCATTTTGGCTCCACAGGAAAACCACGATCCTGCAGCTTAAGTTTTGAAGGTAAAATGTCTAAATAGAGTCTCCAAATAAAATTCTTAACCTTAGGAGGAATTTTAAGATGCCAAGTCGATGCCAAAACTAATCCACAGACCCAATAGGGGTTAAATTTGCTTGTTGCAGTGCAACAAAGTAAGCCGACTTGACAAAATAGTTTCCATTCTTTGTATGACGCCAGATCACCCCATCGGGCAAATTACCCAAGTTCAAAGGCATTTGCAAAATAGAGTCAGTCTCCTCAAGATGCTAAAGACCCCACATAAGATTAAAATTCCAACTCCTGGTGTCATGGTAAATTAAATCTGCCACCTTGCAATCCTCAAACCCCAGCAAGATAGGGAACTGAACAAAGAAAGAAGTACCAACATTTAACCGTAGCTGTGACCAAGCATTTTATCCAACTCATTTTCAATCCTCCATCGTAGCCCTTCTTTTAACACAGCATAAGCCGACAAAAGACTCCTCCAAGTGTAGCTTGGGTTATTTCCTACCACAGTGTTGTAAAAATCTCTATTTGAGAAGTATTTGGCTTTTAGAATCTGATAAAGAAGAGTACATTGGTCGGTTATTAAACACCAACCTTGTTTACCCATCAGTGCTAAATTAAAGCTATGAAAGTCACAAAACCCATACCACCCATCCTCTTGCTCCTACACATTCGTTCTCATGATAACTAGTGAATATTCCTACGCTCATCTTTTTTCCCAAATGGTGCTATAAAAAAAAAATATTTCCGTAAACGGTGTTAGCTGAAAAATATTTATCAAAATAGTGTTTTGTTGATATTTTAAAGGCTTTTGTTTCAATTATAGTGCAACAAAAGCATTAAATTTGAATTTATTTTAACGATTGCAGTAGCTTTACAAAGCAATATTCTCTCTCCTCTACCTTTTTTAAATGTTACACTATAAGTGAAATAATGCAGCAGTGTCAGTTCAATAAGTATTACTATTGTGTCATTATTAATGTAATATTATAAAAAAGATTAAGCAAAAATAAAGAAAAAAAGAAGAATATTTACTGTTATAATTATAAAAAAAAATATTTGTTGTTACATTTCTGAGTGGTCGTATAAATAAAATAATATTACACTATAACTGAAACAATATCATAGTGACTGTTTTACGTGTCTTTCTAAACTTTACTTATTTCCCTTTCCAACGCTAAGAATCCTAAACTTTACTTATGTCCTTTCCCAACGCAAAGAATATATTCTTGAAACTATTTTAGTTATAGTGTAATATTATTTTATTTATACGATCACTCAGAAATTCACGGATGTAACAATAAATATTCTTCTTTATGGTTGTAACAGTAAATATCCTTCTTTTTTCTTTATTTTTGCTTAATCTTTTCCATAATGTGACACTAACAATGACACAATAGCAATACTTATTAAACTGACCCTACTGCATTGTTTCACTTGTAATGTAACATTCAAAAAAGACACAGGAGAGAGAATATTACTCTGTAAAGTTGCTGCACACATTAAAATAAATTGAAATTTAATAGTTTTATTGCATTATGATTGCAACAATGCATTTGTTACACTATAACTGGAACAAAAGTCTTTGAAATGTTAACAAAATACAATTTTAGTAAATATTTTTCAGCCAACATCGTTTACGGAAATACTTTTTTTCATAGCACCATTTTGGAAAAAAAGCCCCATTTTATCCAACTCATTTCCAATCCTCCATTGTAGCCCTTCTTTTAACATAGCATGAGCAGACAAAAGACTCCTCCAAGTGTAGCTTAGGTTATTTCCTACCACAGTGTTGTAAAAATCTCTATTTGAGAAGTAGTACACTGGTCGATTATCAAACGCCAACCTTGTTTACCCAGCAGTGCTAAATTAAAGCTATGAAAGTGACAAAACCCATACCACTCATCCTCTTGCTCCTACACATTCGTTCCCATGATAACCAGTGAATATTTCTACACTCATCTCCTTTTGAACCCCACCAAAAGGAATTCAATATCCATTCTAACTCAACACAAATAGAAATCGGCACCACGAAAACACTCATACAATACGCATGTATGGATTGAGCCATAACCTTTATAAGAATTTCCTTACCTTCTTTAAAAAACAAACAACTCCAGTTATTAATTCGCTTCCACAATTTATCATGAATAAAGCTAAAAACTATCTTCTTGTTAACTTCCATTGTCGTTTCCTCGAGCGTCCTTCAGTGAAACTGCTGCTCAGTTCAGTTATTATTCAGTTCACTAATGTTGCGCTACATTTCAATTTGAACTCTCATATGGATGTTCAGTCCCAATAAGAACTATTCAAGGGCAAAACCTAATTTAACTTCGAGGGAAAAATTTGAAGTTTTATGTGTCAACCTAATGTCCGGTCACAATTTATATATAAAGTTGGAAAGTTAATTAATTAATTAATTGTCTAAATAGTTTTAGGACAATAGTAATTGGAGATAAATTTCATTCTAAAGTGAAAAGGGCCGATGGTTAGCACTTTAGAAAGATTAGCCATATGTGTATTTCCTTTTTTTTTTTATTAATGAATTTCCATTTTTCTTCCGAAAAAAGAAATAAACATTTAGATCATGAATCTATAGCAACAAAAGGCATTTAGCAAAAAAAAAAAAATGCATTTTACTAATTATTAAATTGAATTGAGTTGAAAAAGTTAAACTGATCAACATGTTGAAATAATAGACTCATATGCCCTGTTCGACAATTTTAATTGTTCAAGTAGTTGTTAATTGTTAGAAATATTAATTATTAGTGATTCGTTGTTTATATATAACGGTTTAAAATAAAAATATTTCATAAAAAATGCAAATTAGTTAACTAGTAATTTAATATAAAATGACAATAAAATAGTATATATGAAGAAATATTTGTTGTATGAAATAAGTCAAAAATAAGTGATGAAATGTGCATCACATTCCTCGAAATTTAAATGTGAGAATATATATTATATTGTCGAATGCTATAAGTAATTAAAATAATATTTTATCAAGTCAAAATAGCAAATGTTACTCTAAGGTACGTTTTGGAACAAATGAACTATGATTGTATAATTCATTTATAAATGAATTTGTCATGTTTGATATATTATAATTTAAAATAAGAAATTCAATTGAATTTCACAAAATTATATTTGGAACAATTCTTAAATGAAAATTTATTTATCTTTATTTTCTAAAATAACCTTGACATAATAATTTAATAAAAATACTAATATAAATAAATCACTCATATTCAACCATAATTAATTAAATTTCACATTTCATGTCTTTGTAAATGTTTAAATTTTATTTTTATTAATAGATTAAAATATATTCAAAATTAAACATTTATTTGAATTAGTCATATACAATAACAACTTCATACTCTTTAAAAAAATGTTGAAAAAAATAAATGAGTACAGTTTAGTCAATAATATTTGAGTAAAAAGACAGTTTAGTTAATATAAATATTAGTGGGATAATATGTGAAATTCATTTGCAAATTCCAACAATTTTAATAGGATTCGAACTAAATTAATCTAATTTTATGGAATTCAATTCATAAAATTTAAATCCATATTTTTTTTCATTTCAAACACAAAATTTTAGACTTTTAAATGAATTTTACAAAATTTTATGGAATTCATTTATTCCAAACGGGCTCCAAATATTGTCGTCCAAGAAAGCCTATTTCTTTTTCATATCTCTCTCTCCACCAAATCAAAAATCGAAAACCCACTCCTAAACTTAAAAACAGACAAGAAGCAAGAACAAAAACATTGTTTTTTTTTTTTTTTTTTTTTTGAGAGCTCTATGTCCTTTAAATCTTTGAAATGAAAAACCACTTTAGACTCTAAAGCCTCTTTTTCTCTCAGATCTTGCAAATCAAGAATCAAGAACAGAAATTCTATTTCTTTTATTTCAAGAACCAGCGGGATCTATTCTTTTTCAAGGAAGTCTCAATTTTGTATCTGCGTGTAGTTAGTATGATAATATTATATTTATATTTATCATGTTTTGTGGAATTTCACATACTAATTATATATGAAATAAGAATTATTTATATCTAAAAGTATACTTCTAAAAAAATTACAAATTCTACATGTCATCTTCATTAACCTTTTTTATTTTTTTTTTATTATTAATAACCTTTTCCTTGGTTTACATCAACACAAACACCGACTTCCAAGATCCATTGATATAAGAATCAGTTCTTTCTTGACTTAAAAATTCCCACTTCAGAACTTCTCTTCTCCTAGAAATTAGAAAAGAAATATGAGCGACCAAACCCTAACCCTAAACAAACGCTACTCCTTTCAATTATGTCAAGTGCAAAAACCACAACACCAGCACCATACCCGACAACCTACTCGTCCTTTGTTCTCCGTCACCTTCACCGTCAACTATGAAGTAGTGTATCTTCCTTTCTACTACCATATGAACCTAAAATCCAATAAGAAACCTCCTTTCAGTCTACCACGTTGTCTTCTTTTAGACCAAGATAAAGTAAAGAACACCATGCTTGCTCTCCTCTCCCAAACCCTAATACCCGAACCTGAAATCGAATCTATTATAAAAACCGTTTCCGTCAAAGCAAAGTCCATAGCCAACGATCCTTGCAACGATGGCTTTGATGTTATACCCATTTTCATGTCTCTTAGGGTTGTTTGGGTGCAAGATTACAATCTCGACGTGCAACTAGTATGGGAAAGACTGTTGCCTGGCGGCGCAGTACTGTCCTCGAATCTGCCGGCGACGGAGAAGTCTGTCAGAGAGTTGGATAGGATGGTCTTTGAGGGAGAAGGTTGTTTTTGTCCGTGTAAGGCGGCGGAAGAGAAGGAAATCATGTGTGCGATTTGTTTGAAAGAATTTGAAGGTGGAGACGAGATTAGGAGAATGCCGTGCTTGCATGTTTATCACGGAGATTGTATTGTTAGGTGGCTAAAGAATAGTCATGTGTGTCCGTCTTGCCGGTTTCCGATGCCGGTTTGTAAGGTGGTTGACGGGACATTCTTCTTTCTACGACGGAAACACAGTGTACGGCCGGTGGCGGTGAGTGGTAAAATAAGAAAGGGGGCTCGCATGACTGTTAGGCAGTTTTACTGATAATCATATGTTCAATTTTGATTTTGATTAATTCAAGCGTGATGGATAATTCAGATACTTTATTACAAGAACAACAACTAATCCTTAACAATCTCAAACTATTGGGTCTGGTATAAATGGCCTGTTGATAGCTAAATCCTCAGAAATGGTGGTTGGAGAGTAGGGTGGGTTGGAAAATTTTGAATAGAGGAGATAGTGAATTCTGATAGTTACTCGGTGAATTTGGAAGGCAAGAAATGATAAACTAGCTAACAAAAGTTCATCAGATTCACTTGTTTTGTTATTCCTACTTTGGCAATTCTATGATAAATAATTGTAAAGCTCTTCTAAATGGGCTAACAAATGTTCAATTATAATCATGTTGTTCATTTTGGTTTAAGCAATATTTGATTCTTGATCTTTTCTTACTATACAGGATTATATTTTATATATATGTGGAGCTTTTGACATACCAGTGAGGTTTGGTTATGCAATTCCTCCTTTGAAGGATCCAAAAAGAGTTGTGGACAGTTTTAGTATTATTTGATAGCAACTTTGTAATATTGTTGAAATACAAGGGCATTACAGTAAAGGGATTTACGAATTTTAATTTTCCTACGGCCTACAGGAACGTTATGCAGTTGGGATCAAAAGGTAATTTTAATTTTCTTACTGTTTCTGGGGGTTTTTCCAATCATTAAAGAACAAGTTACTCAACTTTTTACATGGAAATTGTTACTTTGATTGGGATTTTACCATGTCGGTTGGATTACATCCAATTGATACCAATAATAAATTTAATTCAAATTGAACATTTTTTAAGTAGATAGTCGAATCAAATTGAAATAAATCGATTTGATTGGATTTGCGAACCCCTGTAATTTACTATAATCATGATTAATAATAAGAAAAGGAAATCATCTATTGGACTAACTCGAGAAAAAATTCAACAAACATAAATGAATTCAATCAATCAAATCAAAGTCTCGTTTGTTATAATGTAGCAACAAGCAAGATCTCTGTGTGCCCTGGAGTCAAGGACTGTGTTAATGCCATGGCAAGAAAGAGGAGTGTCGGTGGACACAGACAGCTACTTGAGTGTACCATAAACAAATGGAAAAAGTTAAGGACGTACTTGAAAGAAGCTGATGGGATAAGGACCCAAATGCAGGGAATCTCAGAACAGTAACTCTAAAGTAAAGATCTGATTAATATATTTACTTACATATGATATGTGTATATATATGTATGGACCCATATATTTTCCATGTCAACAAATACATTAATAGAAGAAAAACAAATTTGTGAGCATAACGACTCCTTTTCTTTTTTGGGTTAATTTTGCTTCTGTGCATATTTATACTATAAGAAACTTATCTGATGAAAAAGAAAATTATAATCTTGCAATCCCGAAACATTCAGGTATAATAATTATAATTTGCAAGTGAAAACACAATTCAAATGAAGACTTCTATTATTAGCCTTTTGACAGCAACTCTGGAGTAATGATTACTTGGGCTGACCACTCACTTAATCAGAGAATGTTCCAAATACAAGAAAGATGATGTTCAACTATTACAACAGATTGATCAATTCAACTCTTGATTCATTTCACCATCGACACTTGGGTTATATATATATATATATATATATATATATATATATATATATATATATATATATAAAGAAAAAAAATAAAGAAAAAGAAACTGTTCCAAGAAGTTGGAGAATTTTGAAGATGACTGCTAAGGGAAGGAGGAGGGCACACCACAAACAACCTCTCATCCAACACCTATCTGTAAACCCAATATGCAAGTGAAACAAAAGAAGACACAGAATTTGATAGGAAAAAAAACAAAAGAATATACAAAAAGGAATCACAAGAGAGTGACTGATATGTCTTGCTAACATTTTCTCTATCCAGAAATGTGCGGTTGGTTAGTCGAAGCTTGATGATCGGCTGCACCTGCCTTGCAAATACTCCTCTAATGAAACTGTTTGCTCAGTGCTGCTCAAGGAGAGTGAATCATCCTCCACATCAAGCAATGCAAGGTTAAGATGTGACTGTAGATTTGAACGTGGACACGCATCATCATCCAGCATCTCAGGTTCTTCTGCAGTATTCACTTGTAGCCGTGCCCATTTCATCACTTCAGTATCACCTTGGAGGAGCTTCAACACCTTTGAACAAAATGAACAGAAAGAAAATTAAGAATTGTTTTTATTCTCAAGAAAGGGGAAAGAAAAAGACAAGTAAATAAAAAACTTCAGGTTTAACAAATAAGAGTATATTTTAGGGGTTAATACAGTTATTTTTAGCAGAGCATATCAGAAACTGTCACTTTATTGCAATAAGATGGTTTCTAGTTTTTAATAACCAATCTTTGTGCAAAGCATTATATTGAAAATTTTTATTAGAGATCCTTGGAATTTATGTTTAAGGTGAACTTAACATATTTATAAAGGTTTCAAGACAATTAAAATAATACTCCCCAATTGCTTTTTAACAGAACATAAAATGATGTTTCATAGAAAAACAGTTTCAACTTCAGTGCGAACAGACTCTAAGATGACTGTTGAGAAATAGAAAGGTGACTTACAAGGCTTATTTGAGGCCTAGCGCGCGGAGAGCGTTTTACACAGAGAGTAGCAGCTAACACCATCCTTGCCATCTGATCATGATCATAGTCATCACCCAAGCTTGGGTCTAGCAACTGGGAAAACTTTTCATCATTTAGAATTGGCTTTGCCTGGACAAGTAAATTTAATTATGTTATCAAATACATAAATTAAATACTGACAGATATGAATTGCACAGTTACAGAGGACATACCCACATAACTAAACTTTCTTGGCCTTTTGGGTGATTATTGCTTATGGGTTTTCTCCCAGAAAGAAGCTCAAGAAGTACAACACCAAATGCATAGACATCGATCTTGTCGTTGACTTTTCCATACATAAAGTATTCAGGAGCCAAGTAACTGCAGCAATCAATTTCAGGTTAGAAGAATTTGTCTTTCTCAATCTGATTTGCAGTGAATTTCAAGAAACAATCATCCAAGGATCTGATTCTTTTTTTTTTACTGTTTAAGAATAGCAGCAAGAAATAAAAAAGAAAATGAAAAGATAATTGCTGTGACAATAAAATTAGTACATACCCAAAGGTTCCAGCAACATCAGTACAGATTATATGAGATGATGAAGTCGATGCCCATTTAGCAAGTCCAAAATCAGAAAGCTGAAAGACCATAAAATCCAAGCTTCAGTGCCCAATAATTCAAAAGAGTAAAACTACTGCGACTACAACAAGTTTAACAATGAAAATGTTCATTTTACTTCTAAAAATTAATTTTTACGAAATTTAACATAATTAAACCAAATTCCATTATTTCTAGATGAATTTTATACTTCAAATTCATTTACACAACAAAGGGTTAAAAAGTTCAAAATGCATTACCTGTGGCTCGAAATCATCAGACAATAATATATTTGATGATTTAACATCCCTGTGGATCACAGGTTGAGCAGTACCATTATGAAGATAATCCAAGGCCTCTGCTACTCCTACAGCAACCTTGTATCTTTCACTCCAACCAAATGCAAGAGGGTCCTTTCTGCTACCTGAATTATAAACAAATAAATAAATGTTAGAGATCGGGAAAGTCTAATCTAGTGCAAAATCTAAACAAAGAAAATTTGTTAATTAATTTACCATGGAGGTTCTCTTCAAGGCTTCCTCTTGATAGGAAATCATAAACCAAGAGAAGATTGTTGTCTTCGAAACAGAACCCCAAAAGAGAAATAATATTCTTGTGATTTAACGTAGTAATGATCTCAATTTCTAAAACAAACTCCTTCAATACATCCTCAGATTGTTTCAAGATTTTGACAGCAAGTTCTTTCCCATCAGGTAGGCAACCTTTATAGACTTGACTGCTGCCTCCTTTCCCAACCAAATTTTCTAAAATATTTAAAAAGGACAAAATCAATTAAATCAAAACCAAAAATGAAACTAGAGTGAATTATTTGGAAATTAAAAATTGAGAAAAGAGAACAAACCAGCCAAGAAATTAGATGTGGCTAACAGAAGTTCCCGGTACTTGAACAATCTACAAGTTGCTGAGTATTTCTCATGAAATCCCTCCAATTCTTTTGGTAATCCTTTTGAATTTTGATCAGGAGAAGGTGGAATTGTCATACTCTCAGCATCAACAGGAACAATTGCACCACTTTCTCCATCTAAACTGCATTGATCTTCACTCTTGTCAGAACTATTCTGTCTGTGATCCAAATTGGGGCTAGACGAAGAAAATTGCCTACTAGGCAACCTCATTGCCCACTGAACCACTGAGATCTGCCTTACCGAGGATCTCCCCAATGCCCCCTGTTGGTTGGGTAAGATTGGCCGGCGAAGTAATGGCCAACCAGGTTTCAATTCAGGCACTTGTCTGATTAATGAGGAAACTGAACCAGAAGGTTCCTTTACTTTTGGTACTGGCACTAAAGCCAAAGTCTTACAATCATCGCCATTATCACTAGAAGACTTTTTTGCAGGTTGGTTACTTGAATTATCAATTGCTCCACAAACTGAGCAATTTTGTTTCATTATACTCCCCAAACTATTCGGCCGAGCCTTAGCCAAGGCCTGCTGCAAAATTGGGCCATTACTCTCCTCCTCGTAGTTTAAGGCCCCATTAGTAACACTTTCATTTAGTACTTTAGAACTTTTACTCAATGAAATTGACCTATGAATTACATTAAAAATGCTGTTCCTACGATGATCATCATCCGTTCCTGCAAAATTACATGCAGTTTAAATTTAATTAATTAATTGTACAGCAAAAAAGAAATTCCATATTTAAAAATTCAAATTGTTATGAGAATGGAACAAACCAATTGAATCTCCAGTTTTGGCAAGAGAGCCTGCTCTTTGAAACACAACTTTCCCATTGTCTACGGCAAGAACCGAACAATTTTTTGATAACTTTTTGGCACAGTACTTAGCTACAGATGTCGGCGACCGGATTGTATGGTGGCTTTTGGCTGCTCCAACTATAACTTTTTTTGCTGAATAAGAATTTGCTTCTCTAACTAAAATTTTTCTAACGGATGAACCTCTGCATATTTTGAGCTTGAGATCCACCTGCAATATTAACACCAACCAGCTAAAAAATGACAGTAGAAAAGGAAAATCCATTTTCGCACCAACCAAACAGACCATCATTTAATTTTAAATTTTATTTGTATTTAAATATTAATTTAAAAAAAATGAAAACCAACCTGTTTCAAGTTGCAGAAACCTTCATATACGGCAAGAACAGAGTCAAAAGCTTTGACAAGAGACAAAAATGAAGACTTGCCTTCTCGATCTACAATTTCTACAAATACCCATTCCACCAAATCATCAAAGCTACCCAAATAACCAACAAAAATTCACCTATCTAATAAAATCATCACTTCCTTCCGGTGTTCACTTACCATTATTACCGAGCACATGGAGAGCAATAACAGTATCACCAGGTTGTGCCACTTTGACCATAGCCCACGTCAACAGCTCTCTACTTTGTGAGTCAAGCTTGACTCCCACCATCACCGCCTGGCCACCGGAGGCCGCCATTTCTTCTCCTATGTGCTGTAGCATTTTCATTTCCTATATGCTTCAAAAGATTTCTAAAGAGAAAAATTATAACGCCGTTTTGCAGTTATTTTGTAGTCGTTTGTTGTTCTGAGATTGAAGATCATGTTATGCTGTTCATATAGTATTTAAGGTTCAGAGAGAAACAGAGGCAAAGCTGGTGTGGTCTGTACGTGTGTGTTTTGGCTTAACCGCCAGTTTGGTTGTTTGCTTTTCAAGGTCGCAAAACCAGACTAGAAAAGGACAGGGAGGGAGAAAGGGAGGATGTTAGAGTGCAGCCGTTTGTATTTTGATTTGGAAGCAACTTAATTTTAAAGACAAAAAAGACAAAAATAATTAGTCAATTATGGAATTTAAAGGCTTTTGAAATTCAGTAAAACCTCATCCGGTTATCTAAATTCCATTCTCAGTTTGACCTAATTATATATATATATATATATTGGTGACGTGAGTTTCACGATGCTATGTATTATTTTTTATTTATATAATATTAAAATAAAAATTTTATTTAGATTAAAGTAAATATAAATGAAAATTTTTAAAATTCTAATAAATATTTTTAAAAAAATCAATTCATCATTCAATCTATAATCCTTATACTTACTTTTCAATTAAAACATAAATTTGACCGTAAAGAAATAAAAATCTCTTATTAAATCAAAATAAAAATAGTTATAAATTATTCAATAATAAAATAGAACATAAAAAAATTATTATTAAAAATAAAATTATTTTAAAATTGATATAAAAAGATATTTCTATGTATATGGATATATGATCAATAAAATATTATATATTTTTTAAATTAAATTTTTAACTATTAATCATTTCAGATTTAATTATATAAATTTTATTTATAAATTTATCTTTTGAAAATATATATAAAATCAAATCTTACAAACATAAACATATATTAATAAAAACAGTATATTTTTTTATCTCTTCTAAATAAAAAAAATTATATATATGACATTCTAAAATTTATTTTTAAAAAAATACATCTTATCAACCCATATAGACATAAAGAAAAAAATATTAATAAAAAAACATTTTTTTCTTTCTTTTTTATTTATATCCTAAAACAACTAAATATTTAATAAAAAATATAAAAAAAATTTTAAATGTATCATTATCTTATATATATATATTTATTAAAAAATAAATTTAGCAATGATAAAATTTAAATTTTTAATTATTTAATTATCTATATGTATTTATTTAAAAAATATTTTTTTAATTCATTAAAAGTTTTGATGAACCGAAATAATATGTGGGTTATCAAAAGGAACAATCTTCCACTCACTAAATTAGTAAAAGTATTTATAGTCGAAAAAATTTGAACTTAATAACCTTCATTCCTCACGAAAAAATATTATTAACTTAGAAATATTTTTATAAATATATTAATAATAAAATATAATTTTTTAATTAATTATAATTAAAATTATTTTAAAATATCATAAATTTTATTAAAAGCAATTATAAAATCCCATGATTCCCTCGTTACTCCCATTTTTATATATATAAAATAATATAATATTTTTATATTATATTTTTTTAGAACTAATAATAATATTTGTTTTGAAAAGGTTGGAAATGGATTAAGAATATTGATTGATGGTGATGAGTAGGAATATAGGGTCCACAAGCGAAGGGACATGGGACCTTAATTACAATAAACTAATATATGAGATATTATTGGATGAAAAATTGAGGTCATTAAATAGGTATGGAGTACAATATTTAATTATTATAATTATGATATTCTCTTTTCATTTTTTAAATTGAAAATTCATTCATGATTTGGCTTTCTTTGATGGCCAATATTTTATATAACATGATTTCCATCATCAACAATTATAAATTTCAAGCAATAAGTCATTTATGCATCATCAACAATTATAATAAGTCATTTATTATATTTAAAATTTTGCATTTTTAATAAAATTATTAAATTTATTTAAAGTAATAAATTAATTATATCAGCCTTAATTTAATATAATTTCTTTAAGAAAATTATTAAATTAAAATAATAATTATTGATCATATATAAAAAATAAATATAAAAAAGATGTATTTATTACTCTTTAATACCGTAAATGTAATAAATATTTTATACTATTTCTTTTCATAATACTTATTATATTTGTAATTTTATATCTTTTAAGAAAAATATTAAATTTATCTAAGTTATAATAAATAATTAAATTGACTATATTACTATTAATTTAATACTAATTCTCAAACGGTAATAATTATTGATCATATACAAAGAGTAAATATGAAAAAAAAAAGAATTTCTCACACATTAAAACCGCAAATGAGACAAATATTTTAAAATAAATTATTTTCTCACATGTTATAAGTATTATGGAACGAAAATAGCAACAAACTATTTTTTCAATTGTAATAAATATTAAAAAAATGAATGTACTAATTAATTTCTATTAATTAATTAATTTTAGTTGATTTGTCTTCAACATTAGGGCTTTACCACAATGGATGTTCAACAGCTTCATTCAAACAATATAAAAATTATTAATTCATTTACTAAAATATCATGTTACTTCATACAAACTTCACCTCCTTCATTCACTAATCATATTAATTTATTAAATATTTATCATTCAAAATATATTAATAATAAATTTTTTCTGATTTTATGATTTAATAAAATAAATAATTATTTGCCGATAAAAAAAATAATAACCTCCCTAAGTGGTCAACTATTTGATCAATTATTATTTTTTATTTCACAATTAATTAACAAAATTTAAGCACGCTTATGGCCTTTGGTTTTAATGAAACCGACTATACTAATTAATGGAGGCTCGTGACGGCCTGTGAAGTCACTCTACTTAGCCACGCTCCTATCGGCTAACTTAAATAATATCGAAACTGCAATCACGTGCTCTCTAATTAAACACATACACGTGTATATATTTACTGATGTCGGCCCCACGTGCTCCACAAGTTAGCCGCCACGTGCCCGCTTCGTTAACATGATCGAAGCAATACGCTTTCGCCTCTACCGCTGCGGGGTTAGGTATCTATGAGCTCGTTAATAATGCGACGTAGCTCTAAAAGTTGGAATTTGAGGTGTGAAATACAATTTTTTGAAATTCGAGGAGTGGAATAGATAAATTTTTTTTAATTTTATTAATTATTTTTTTTATTGGGAGGTTTAATAAACACAATGGTACAGTGTAAGACGTAATTTTTTTATTTACTCGTTAAATTAGTAAAAAATATTGTGGTAAAGAGATTTTAAATTAAAATATCTCATTAGTTATCTAAGTGAAAATACCAACTCACACATGCTTTGCTTTCGTGCCACTTTCATTAATATCGATACTTTTTATATGTTTTCTTGCTTAGAAGATATAAATGAACCGAGCTAAGTTTGAATTTATTAAATTAAAAAACTCACTAGAATTTAGCCCGATTCGAAATTCAATAAAACTTAGAATTTAACTCGGCTAAATGATAAATTTAAAATAAAATTATATACATATATTTAAAAGTTTGATAAAATCTAACAAATTTTTAAGCTGAATATCATTAAATTCGAATTCAATTCGAGTAAAATTTTTCAAATTTTTGTCAAACAGAGCTCTAACAGCTCGCAAACCAGCTCATTGTCATCCACTTAACAATTTTTATAATGAATATCAACAGAAAGAAGCGTTTGCTCTAAGCTTTTTAACAAGCAAGAGCCATGGAAGCTTTGTGACCTTTTATTGTCGTTGGCCTACTCTCACCTTTAAAGCAAATAAAGCTTTTTAAGATTCTTCGACAGAATACATAAGAGCAAAGCTCGTTCAATAATAAAAGCTCTGGAAATATCTCAAGAAAACTAAATCTAATAAGTGAGAAAAAAAATGTACATTTTCATTTACTCTGATGTTTTCAGAAGAAAAATAAAATAATATTAGTTTTATAAATTGTTAAATTTTCGAAGGAAATAAATCTGATTATTCTTAATTTAATTATTTTAAAATTGTAATTAGTTTTGGAAAATTAAAGTAAAAATAATACTAGTGTTAGGTTATGGTAAATTTAAGTGGATTTTTAGTAATTTCTGCATTGGTAAATAGCTAAAATAAAAAAAATAAAGGAAATTAAAATACAATATACTTCCAAATAAAAAGAAAAAGTGAAAAGGTTGGTGAAGGTGGCAATGGCAGGGTGTTTGGACCAGATAAAAAATAGAAACTATGAAAGGAACATGAACCCAAAATAGACTATTCAAAAGGTGTATAGGTCCAAACCAAAAAGAACAGCAAAATGCACCAAGTAGATGGATGGGTTACTATATATTTATATTATACTTTTTTAGGAAATTAGGAATAGCATGTGATGGATGGTCCCAAACCCTTAAGTCATGGATGTCCTACCACCACACCCTATTTCATTTTGATCATAAATCAAAGGCACCCACTTAAAATGAAATTTTCATTTTACATTTCGGTTCGATTTAATTTCAAATTGAAAGATCCAACATTTTGTTATTTATCCGCATAAAAAACAATCTTAAGTTAGAATTACAAATTGAAATATATCAAATTCGAACTAAATTGATAAAAATATAGCTGTTAATTGTTTTAGTGTCCGTTAATTATTTAGTTAGCGTTTTATGAAACGTTATATAAATTAACTTTTCACAAAAAGATATTATAATCTCTAAAAGTTAATCCAAATATTATGTTATTGTATAATGTTTTAAACAGTATTTTGATTAGTCAAAACTATAAAAACTATTTAAAAAGTTCTTAAAAAAGGTTTTTATAAAAAAAAAAAGAAAGAAAAATAACTATTACCAATATTAATTTCCTCCAATGGTCACCATTACTACTTTTAGAGTGTCGGTGGTGGAATGAAGTGGACTGGTTTAAGTCACGGTGTTTCACGTGCCAAAAAGTACTAAAATCCTGACTACTCCTACGCATAGGCAAAAAAAAAAAAAAAAAAAAAAAAATTAAAAATTTTTAAAAATATTAAAATTTTAAAAAAAAAAAATAAAAAAAAAACTTTAAAATTTGATAAAAATATTAAATGATTAAAAAAGATAATTAAAACACAACAAATATTCCTAAAATTTCTCAGTTACAAAAATAAATTAAGACCTTATTATAAAAACATTTTTAATGCATACACAACAAGATCTTCTTAAGATCTCAAGCTAAATCTTGTGGGGTCCTTTTGTAAGATGCCCTACCACATGAGAGATCAAACAAACACACCGCTTCAAATAATCAATCTTGATTTCAGATATTTGTGGGCCTTAATGTCCAACTATCATATCAAATAATCAATCCATAAACTATGTTTTGGATTTTTTTTCAATTTGTATTTTATGTTTTATTTAGACTTTATTAACTTCATAAAATAATTAATAATAAAATTGTTTTTTTCAAATTGGTATTCTTTTTATCGTTTTTATCGTTTTATTTTTTAAAATTTTAATTAATATTTTTTATTTATATAATACATTAAAATAAAAAATAAAAATATTTACCATAAAAAATTTTAAAAATTTATCATCATAATATATAAAAATAATTATACTCAAATTGTTATTTTATATTTTAACAGCAATCATTACCAATTTACGAACACCAATAATTATTAATTAATCGCTATCACTTTTTACATAACTGTAACAATTGTTATCGGCTATCAAGTATTATAAATAGTTAAACTAATTGGTCCTAAGAATATTTCAATATTTTGTACGACCCTAGTTTAGTCAACAAATTAAAATTAATATTTCAATATTTTGTACAACCCTAGTTTAGTCAACAAATTAAAATTAAATTTTGAACAATTATTAAAAAATTACCAATAATCTAATTACCAATTATTAAAAAATTATATAAGAAAGTTGGTATATACATATATATATATATATATATATATATATATATATATATATATATATATTAATACTTTATCTTTGAATTTTCACTTTTCACTTTTCATTTATAAATTTAAATTTTCGAGTGAAGTAAGATTTATTAGAAAATATTGTTAACCAGTTTAACTATTAATTAAATTTAAAATTAAAAAAACAAATATATCTTAACTTAATTATACTCTATAATTGAGTTCTAAATCACTAATTAAAATTTTAAGATTGATCAATTTGTTAACAATATAAGTAACAAATATAAAAATCTCAAATTACAAATACCAATAATGGATAACCTCTAATCAAATTTAAAAACAAAGCAATAGGCTTTCTTTAACACATAGCAACAAGATACATGCACAAACAATTGATTAAAAACCTAAAAAATTTCCTATTGCTTCAAAAATTATTGATTGTGACATGTAAGCAATTGAAAGACCAAACAAGAAGCTAAAAAAATGCCTAAAAAGATGCCCTAAACCATGTCATGAAAATTGGCAAATGGGTTTCACTCAAGCAAAAATTATCTGTCTAAACCGGGTTTATAGTCTCATTTACGGACCAAATAAATAAAATTAAAATTTCTTCAAAAAATGTTTTAATTTTATCATTTTTTTTTCAAGTATATGGTAAAAAATATTATTATTTAAATAAAAATTATTAATTTCATTAATATAATATATAAACAGACGAAAATGGACTCGTTTTAGATAAATTTTTTTTTCCCCTCAAAGTTCCCAACAGACCTTCACCATATATTTTGTTAATGTAAATGATTGGTTATTACAAGTTTAAGACACTTTGGTCATACTCTAATAGGAAATGCAAGAAAATTACGTCAAAGCATGATATTTAATTATGACTTGTTTGGCGAGTCCATAGTAGAGATAATGACATTTGCTCGATTAGTCTTATTTTGCTCCTAACAATGACCGTTAATTTGGGGTTTGGAAGAGCAAAAAGACATGTTAACTGAAAGGAGGTAAAAGACAAATGTTGCGAAACAAACAATAACTGACGAAGAAGGAAACCTACTTGTCAAGTTGGTGGCTTTACTTTCAATGACAAAGTCTCAAAATCTTAGATAGGGTTTTGGTGCTTGGATTTTTTAACATTAACGTATACGTAATGATATTGATAACATTTTTCTAAAAAAAAAAAAAAAAGAAAGATATCAATAGCTCCAATGGGCTTGGCTCTATTCCTAAACTTAAATTTGAAGGAATTAATAAATAATTAATTTTTTAAAAACCAAAAGTAATTTATAAAATAGTTATTGTGTTTAATATAAATAAGGATAAAAGTAAGGAAAAATTATTTATTATTTTTAAAAATATTTTATATTTTAAAATAAAATAAGAATCCTAAAAATGGTATATTTGAAAAAGGAAGAAGTATATTTTACCAATTTGGATAAGTTTGAAAAATTTTATAATTAATTAATTCAATTAGACTTAGATAATTATAGAACCATCCTCAACTTAGGGAAAGCGATTTGATTTTAATTATTTTGACTCTATTTTTAATTATTTTGGATTTAAAATAAATTCAATTAGATATCTATATAGAATTGAAAACTGATTGATTGCTTCTTTAAAAAAGGTTAAGTTAAAATTAAATATTTAAGGTGTTTTTTGTTTTCAATTAATATTTTTTTTTCTTTCAAAAAGAAATGAAAGTTGTTTGTCTAAAATAAATATTTAATAATTTTATTTAGCAGATGTGAAATTTCGAATGTGACAAATATTTAGAAATAGAGGCAGTACGCTATTAAGCAAATTAATACCAATTCACACTCTATTAATAGACCTAATTCTTTTGAGGGAAATTAATACCTTATTAATTTAATAAAAACAAACAAAAAAAAATCCAATCTGATAAGTAATTTATAAAAAAATAAAAGGGATTACAATACATATATATATGCAAAATACCAATTTAATTTTTATTTATAAACTCTGCTGCCTAGAAACCACGGTATTCTGGATTGTTTTAGGCTGAGCTCTACTATTGTGGTTGAAGACAGCAAAGTTACAATGTTGCAGTAAGCAGGCAATGTCTTCCTTCAATGCTCGTGAGATCAGTACACCCTATAAGATGTTTTAAATCAGAACGTCAATACTTATCTGAATGCGACAGTGAATAGCATATCCAGTATTTTTTTTTTTCTTAAAAAAAGAGAGAGGAATTTAATGAAAAAGGTTGCCATATACATCAGACCTTTTTGGCGTCACAAAATCGAATTCAAAAGAAAATTAAACGTTACCGCCAATTGAAGCACAGCCACACGTCTATTATTTAATTGCCATCTAGAGAGCTAAACCAAATGACCAATTTGGGCTGGGCCACGTTCTACAGCTGTTATGGGCTGAGCGATTTCCTAGAGCATGTAAAAAGACTGGGCTTAATCAGCCCAAAGATGGGCCTGGATTTAGAACTTACGGAAGTGCATCATCAAACAGCAATGGCTGCAGTTTTTTCAGATTCATGAAAACCAAAATATCTCATTCTTCCAATGCCATATGGGATTCTGCAAGTTTCTTGAAGCTACGCTGTTAAAGTTTTTAGTTTCTAAGTTTTTTCCCTCTTATATTAAATCTTTTTGAGGTTTATTTTGGATTCGACTTGACATTGATGCATGATAGTTTCAATGCTTTCCACTTGCATAGCTCCGGAGTTGTTAGTCTCCTTCAAATGGTTTGTTTTGATAGAAGATTAGTCCATTGCCTGTGATGAATTTTTGTCAGAGGACAGTGAGAAATCCAGTTTCGAGATCTCTGAATTTTAAAAGTTTTTCTAATTTAATAAATAAAAAAAGGATCACTTCTGATATATAGTCTACGGTATGCTTTCAACCTTTTAGCCTCTAATGAATAAAGAAAAAAAAAAGATAATAAGCTTAGATATAATAAATAAATTAATAATGTGGCCAAACAAGAAGAGTCCCCAACCAGTAGCCCTGCACTTATTTCAGTGATTCCTTCCAAGTTGGCTTTTGTTCCCATTGTCAAGTACATGACCAGACCCATTCGCTAGTGGTACGGGAAGAAGTGTTGCCCTAATCTAACCTAACCCATTCATTGTTTCTTTTTTTTTTTTTTTTAAAAAATTTATATTTCTATAATTAAATTTCTATGAATAAAAATTGACAATTATTTTCTTATGTAGACTTCAATTATTGAATTAGGTAGCAATTCATTAAACTAGACATTAATTTCTTTTTTTAAAAAATGTATTTAATGAATGTCATTCAAAATGATATTTAATCCCCTACTTTATAGTTAATGCATTTTTAATTTATTTTCAATAAATAAAAAAAGAAAAAAAACTTTTTCTAAAAAAATTAAAATAAAAGAAAGATAAACACTACGAGACACGTCAATACAAGTAGCAGGGTAATAGCAATTTAATTGAGTAATTGTGATGGTGCACGCGCAAGCGAGTCGGCCGACCACGCCTTTCATGGACAGTTAGCATTTAGCAATCGAACTTTCTTTTTCTTTTTCCAATTGGAGGCAGAAGCATAAGCATATGATACTGTAATGTTCTCTCCTGCGTTTATCCTTTAAAAAAATACCACAAACACGTTCTATCAATTTTTGCTCATTATTATTCCCTTTTTAGTAAGTAAAAGTCTGTTCCTGCTTTCATGTGCCTACACACATATCTCAAAAAATAAGCAAAAAAAAATCTGTCTCCTCCTCTCTTCTGGGTAAGTCTTAGTCAACAGTCTCTCTCTGTTTTTGTCATCAATTTTTTTGTTTTCGCCATTTTTTTTATTTGGGTTTTTGTCTTTCTGAATTAACTTAAAGTATGTAGTTGAAAAGGTTTCATCTTTAGCTCTTTTTACTGGTTAATTGAGGAATTTTTGTTTCTCCTGTATTCTGCTCATCCTCTAGTTTGTTTCTTGACCTTACTAGTTCCCTACTCTACAATTTAAATTGTGATTCTTCGAATATTTTCATCGTATGACAATATTTGTGATCTGGGTTGCTCCCTATTTTATGAATAGACCTGCAAAGATTTATTTATCTATTGTTGACAAGAACACGGTTATAAACGAACCTGGGTTTGACAGAGTATTTGTCGCAGAGTATGAACTTAATGGTGCTGTTAAGCTCTACTTTGATAGGTTTATTAAGGTTTTTTAATTCGTGTTTTTATTTTGAGATTAGTTTCATAAAGAGTATGATTCATTATTTATTATTCATGATGATAATTTAGTAAATTAATATAATTTATTGATTTGATCTTTGCTATCCTATTTTGACTAAATTAGCCTTAATCTTACAAAATCAAGGAAATATCATATGCAGATCATTCTTTCCTTAGTTATATAATCTAGGAGTAATGTAGGGATTACTTGCGTATGTTTTGATACTTTTGGAAAGAAAAAAGGATTCTGAATTATGTCGGAAAATGCTTCTGCATGTATTAATTTTGTAGCTTATAGCGAATGCCTACTTTCAAATTGTTTTATTTTTAGTGGATATTATAAAGAAGATGTTGATAGATAAGAAAGATGCTGATTAACCTTTTTATGTTCATTCAGTTGCCACCTTGACATAATCTCTTGCATTCGACAGAGGTTTATCTCAAGACAATCTGAAGTTGAAGCAAAGAACTTGTCAAACAAGTAGTAAAAAATCCTGCGAGGCGGGCCGGTGTTGATTGAATCATGCAGTTGTATCACCATCCATTCTCTCTGGATAGTCAGAAGGTGAGACTTGCTTTGGAAGAGAAGGGCGTTGATTACACATCGCACCACGTCAATCCTATAACAGGCAAGAATATGGATTCCTCATTCTTCAGGAAAAATCCGAGTGCAAAGCTACCTGTTTTCCAGAATGGCAGCCATATCATTTTTGACACCATTGAGATAATTCAGTATGTCTTATCCTTTCACTCGCTTCCTTCTGTTAATGTTTGCGAGTACAATTACAATATAATAATACAGAATTAAGGTGTTGTGGATATCTCACTCTTTTGGAGGAGATTCAAGTTTCATCTTTAGTTATTTCTCGTTGTACGACAGAATTAAAGGGAAAAAAAAAAGGGCTATCTGTTGCTGAACATCTTTTTCAATTATTCTTTGTCTAGAGAAAAGTTAAGATTATGAAGCGGTAAGGAATTTTGCAGGTATATTGAAAGAATTGCGGTTGTCTCAGCAGGCGCTGATGAAGCTTCCTTTAGTAGCAGAGAAGTTGTTGAATGGATGCACAAGATACAAGAATGGAATCCCAAGTTCTTCACCCTCTCTCACATCCCCCAGAAATACCGTCTTACTGTTTCCAAATTCATAAGACGAGTTGTGATTGCTCGTTTGGCTGAATCCCCTGATCTAGCAAGTGCCTACCACCGTAAGCTAAAAGAAGCATATGAAACTGAGGACAAGTTGAAAGACCCAGAAGTTTTAAAAAGGAGCAAAGACCATCTTGTTAGACTTCTCGATGAGGTCGAAACAAAGTTGAATGGAACATCATATTTAACTGGGGAAGAGTTCTCAATGGCAGATGCAATGCTGATCCCAATTCTGGGTCGTTTGGTTCTCTTAAATTTGGAAAATGAGTATATAAGTAGCAGGCCAAATATTGCTGAGTACTGGATTTTGGTGCAGCAAAGACCTAGTTATAGAAAGGTGATTGGAAAATATTTCAATGGCTGGAGAAAATACAAAACACTAACAAAAGCTTGGTGTTTTGTTCGTTTTCGAAGTCTGTTGAGGAAATACTGATGGAATGGGACACACACAACCAAGCAAACATGAAGCTGCAAATTAGGTAGATATTTGTACGAATATAAAAACAAGTGTAATTTTGAATATTTTGTTTCTTTTTCTTTTCCATGTCTCCTTAGGGGCTGAAAATTTTGTTTGGATGGGTTTGTTCATTCATTTGAAATGGAAATACAAGGGACAACTAGTGGAAAGCCAGCTTTGAGGAGCTGTCGATGCACATTAGCGTGATTATCAATTTTTTGTAATTTTATCTACGTGTAATCTTCTCTCCCCAGAAAAAGCTAAACTTCATCCTTTCTTTGTTAAGAGTTTATTTCTATCATTATCATTGAATTTCATTACGGCCGCTGGTTTTCCATTTGTATGAATAAAATTAGTTAACTTTGATCTTTGTTCTATAAAGCCATCATTACCTTGAACTTTTACAAACTATTGTCTTCAGAAGCATTTTTGAATATTTATTTAAAAAAAAAATTACAATTGAATAAGTCAGGTAATCTAAATTAAAGTCTATTAACTAAATTGATATTACTAAATTTCAGAAAAAAAAAATTGATATAATGATAACATATACCCACAATGTACAATTTATGAAGTTCTGCAACAACTATAAACGATCGTTGCAGAAACACAATCTTATATAACTTCATCATCAAGATCTGATTTTCTTTTCTGTTCTGTTTTTTCTCAATAGAAGAAACCATCAAAGTAATTAATGTTCTATTCCATTAATCTGAGAAAATGATACATGAAAAGAAATGCCTACCTCTTTGAGGGGTGCTCAGATTCATTGATTGATATCCAAGAATGCAAATTGCAAGATCAGTATCTTTTTTTCCCTCAGCTATAGTCATTAAGAGCTGAGCGTAACAGATTGGATATTCTGAAATTGAATGAATTTTCCATTGAAAATAAAACACCTGGAAACAAAAAAAAGAATTGAGAGTACAAATATGGAATAAAATCCAGCAGCTGTTTAGAGATTTTCCTAAAAAATCAATGCTCATTTAGGTACTGTTTTGCTGATTAATGCAATTTCCAGCTTTCTCCACTCTACAGCTTACATCATGTGAACAGTATGAATTTCTGTGATCATTTGTTAGACTTCCTACATCGGTACATATTCCACCTCTTGAGTTGTTTCCCAAGCATCCAAACCCATCCCTATTCCGTATCCAAGGGGGCAGCACTTTATTCCACTTCTGCTGCCTAAAGTATCTCTTTCCCAAATCATGCGAGGATCCCCTAGCTCGTTTAAATGCTTGTTGGCCATTTTCACCAGGTATATCCATATCTGGCTGGTTACCACCAGCTGTGCTTGGATTGTTTTCATTTGGATAACAAGTGGCAAGATCATGTCTGTCTCGTTGCCCTTCTTCTGTAGCCCCATTTATCACCATGGAATTAACAGCAGGAGATGGAGTTTCTTTCTTATGCTGGGGAAATGGAGGAAGTGGCGGGAAAGGATGGAAAGGCATGCCTGGAGCAACTGTCCAACTCTCCACTGTTCCATCCTGAGGTGACCCAAATTGCTGAACAATAGGCAACGGAATTCCATAAGAGACATACATACGTGAAATGAATTTCTTCTGTGGATGCCCAACAACTGTACCAATCGGAGATGCCATGCAACCATTTTGTTGTTGGATTTCTGTAATTGTTGATGAAGAAATTGATGAAACCAGATTCTGGTTAAGGGGAGATGAGAATCCAGGTGGAACATCACTTTGTATATTTTGCCTTCCATCATCAGCACAACTGGCTTCATCTTGTCGATAGTAATTGAGAGCACAATGAGGACAATAACTATTCTCTTTGCTTCTTTTTTCTACGTTATCCAACATTTCTTTACCCATGTCAGATTGTGAGTGGTATTCAGACTGTCGTAGCAACCCGGATTGAATCTTCTGTCCATCAATCTGAAGAGATCTTGAAGATGGTTTTTCCTCAGCTGGTTGATCCCATCGGCTTTTACGCTTGCGAGTTTTTATCACACCGCCAACAGAAGGTGCAGAACAGCCCTCATGGATGGCAGAGTCCACAGAAGAGGCAGTTGCTAGCTTTGACTGGCTGGCACACTCCATTGCTTCTGCAGGCCTTACACCTAGATCACGTGAATGATTCAGTGGAACTGAAACCCTATTATTGATTGAACCTCTATGAAACTCCATCCTCCCATCATCCCTATCCTCATGTCTATATTTTCTGCCATGTTGAGGAATCCATCTGTTCCGGAAATTCCGTGCAATTTGATGAACCTGTTCATTTAATGATAAACTTTTTAAAACCTGGGTTGTCCAAAGCAACGCCAAAGACATCCAATATACATGTATAACAAGTTGCTGCAGAATTGGCCTTCTAATTTACAAATATGCACTCCCGTTCATATTTTTAAATGCTTCTCTATCTCAAAGATTTTGTCCACTGTTTTAATCTGCCACAATATCAGTCTTTTGAAAAAATAGATGGTACATTTTTTTCTTTTCATTGTTGTCGTCATCATAGAATGGGAACTAAGGATTACATAAAGGTCAATGATGGAATTTAAATACAGTTCTGAATGTGTCAATCCCTTTTGAATTGTTGGCTTCCAAAGACACTTTGGGACAGGCGAAGTACACAGTAAAGATGCCTTTAAGACTGGTAAGGAGAGAGTCTGAGAGAATACCTGTTTGTCATTGTGCTCTGTCAATAACAACATTGACTCCCTAAAGCTGCAATAAGTTCAACATCAACCTTCTCAGAAACATGTATCAATAAGTTCATCAAGTCAACACTGAGTTAATTAAAAAAAAAAAAAAACAGCCATCTAGTTAACATTTGCAAGACTTTGGCAGGCTTGGAATATTGGAAAGGAAATAAGAAAGCCAGTTACATGGCAATGATTTTCTTTTCATAAAGTTGCCTGTAAAGCTACATTTTCTTAATAAAAATTAATCCAGTCTTTTCATCTACAAAGACAATTCCTTCTCTTGTATAATTTCATGCATTCTAAGGTGGCTCCATTTCTCTCTACATTTTAATATGGTTGTAAAGGAGAAAATTGTAGGAGAAGCTTATCAGGTTCTCTTTCTAATTTTTCATTTCCTTTCAGAATAAGGTCAATCCCCTTTTGAATCACAAGATGTGGATTAATATGTTTTATTCTTAACATTAACAAAAAGTAAAAATAAAAAAAAATTTCGCCAGTTTTCTTGTCAGTTCAAAAAATCACATCCCAGCCTAAGACTAAAAGAACACAGTACAGAGGATCTAAATTGAGCTAGAGAGCCCTTAGAAATTGAGTAGAGTCAGGCAATAGACTTCCGTTGAAGAATAATGAAGTCCGATAATTGTGAAGCAATACCATATGTTGTAGCATGTAACCCCCAGCAGAGAAAAGACAAAGAAAACAGGCTTTTGATTATTAACAAAGAGTCAAATTCACTAACAAGAACCAGATATTATTCTAACCTCTCCATTCCAGGGCAAGGAGGACCTCCATTAATGTGTTCTGGCGTAAGTATCTCCCTGACAGCCAAATACTCCAACACCTGCAGAAAAATCATTTAGTAGCTTACACTTACCAATTCCTGAAAGCTGCTCAGTTATTTATTTTCTACACAACAGTTTCGATGAAATAAATCAAGTAGCAAGAATAAGGTTGATGACATAAGGCAATGCCTGTTTAAAAGGGAATTTATACGAGGAAAAAAAAAAATTTAAAGATCTCTGATTTCCTTTACCCTCCTACCAAAAGAGAAAGACTAGAAAATCATAACTTTGTACTATTAGGCAAACAATTCCCAACCAAGGCGACCCTAATTGATAAAGCACCATACTTTGAAATTATGAATGAATATTTTTAAGTATCAAAAAACAGTAGAAAGAACAGAAAACCATTTGTTTGTTGCATATTCACTAAGGAGCATTTCCATTTAATGCATATTTCGGTTTCAAATATTAAATTGTTTTTTGACACATTTGGATTCACATGGAAGGAAAAACTTGCAGCAATACAAAGATTGGGAACTTCAGCAAATGTTTAGCCAACCCTAGAAAACAACATCAGTTCTATATCTTATAACCAGGTTCCCAGTATGTACACCTTCAGAAGCTTTCGGAGAATTGGAATCTTTTTAAAGTCCCATCGGTATTGCTTGATCATGTTGTGGAGCATTCGCAAACCTAAAAGGAAGAGAATGGTGTTCATTTAGCCAGCAATTGTCATTCCCCATGCAAATGATTATGAAGGAGCAACTATAATGATTTTGCTCATTCCTGAAGCAAGTTTTGCATGTTATGTAAAAGGAGAAGGAACCATACCATTTTTGTTAATTATATCAATCAACACAACTCGAGATTTGGTTTTTAGAAGTGCATCAAGAATCATTGATAGATCTCGATTGCTGCAAAATAAATAATCTAAATCGTTAAACATACACCTCACAATAAACAATAATTAAGCACCAAACTTGGGTCATGATGAAAGTACATCATAAATTTAAAAAAAAAAAAAAAAAAACAGGAGAACACCCAAAATTACCTCTGAATTGCTTCACCATTTCCACTAGCACCAGATGCTGCAGTAAGAAGCAGAAGCTTCAAGTAGACTTTAGGGGCGTCCTGTCAAGAAAATGAATACAAATAATAAGTGGAGAAAATATGTAGATGCCAAAGACAACTAAAGACATCAGTATTAGTTTAAGAAAACATGAAAATGACATTTATGAAAACAAAAGCACATTTCACATTGGGAAGATGATATACAAAACTTTGTATTGAAAATGACAAGAGCAAGGCATGATTACATAAACTTTGAAATGCACACACAATTCTAACAGTAAAGGAATAACCCATAGTCCAAAGGAAAAAGGAAAATATAAGTATATTAAAGACCACAAACAGACATCATCTAGGGCGGTTCTGTCATATTAGGCCACCAGGAAATATCGACCACTGAACAGCCAACAATATACATATATAAAACACAAATTCAATAAATTGCTTACTTTTCTTTTGCTTATCCCACCATCAGCATCCAATAACTCATTAAGTTTCTCCTCAACTACAAACATTAAAAAGCATTAATCATTAAAAATTGTATACACAATTGCTCATTTGTTAACACAAGTAAAAGGAGGATTCTTACCAGCCTCAAACCGGCCGTTAGAAGTACCATCTATAGATCTTTTGGGTTTGATAGACAACACCTGAGATTTGCTAGCCACCATCTGAACTCTATTAGCATTCGTAGGATTACTAGTAAACTTTCCTTTCTTACCGGAACCAGAATGATGCGAAGTTTTAATCAGAAAACGTGATTTAACAAAAACCCGTTTTTCTTCCGCTGTAGCAGACTTGGACTTCCTGTTAGCAACCATACTGTCAGATGATAATTTGCTCAGCAATGTAGTTGGACAGGTTTCCCCACTCTGATTATCTTCCATGGAAATTTCTTGCTTGACAGGAGATGCAGATTTGCTGATTACATTATCTGCTTGAGCAGACATTTCTACTGCCTGACTATAAGACGGAATATTTCCCTTCGAATCATTCATTTCCATTGGGCAGCTTAATTGGGAAACGGCAGAGACAGATTGGTTCATGCCGTCCTCAGTTTCAAGGCCAACCTCCATTTTCTCAGTAGCTGTTGTAGAAATATCCATTTTATTTCTATCTTTAGATATACTCTCTGCAACCTGCAGTTCTACACCATCAAAGGAACTGATCCTGGATATTCTATTCTTGAATCCATCTCCAGCTTCCCCATCTTCAAGCATCACTGGTTCAGGAAATTCTTCATCTGAATCAACTTGATCAATTACCTCAGTGCTTGTTGGATCACCGCCAATATAGCCTCGACATTGAGGTGACCCACAGTAACATTGTTTTGCAGCAGCTCCAACAACTCTTACATAGTTGTAATCAAATGTCACCTCTTCGCCCTGAACAAAAACCATGCTTATACAAAGGCAAAATGATGATAAAACACGCATGTTAAATTTTAAAAATAGGCCTAAAGGAGACACTGCCAATGCTTGGAATTCTAGCATGGAGATCCAAGGTTCAAATCCCATTCAGGTTTCAGTATGGAGGTTTACAGAATGAGAGACAACTGCACATGTCATATTGCCAAAGGCCTGACTATATTCCCATTGGACCAGAGAGAGAGAGAGAGATTAAGACTTCTAATGCCTGTAAGAAGGTTCAACGCTATCCATGTGATCTCTCTCAGAAAATCAAGCAAAATGTCATATGTAGTCAATGTTCTGTTTGATTCTTTAACTAAGGCTGTGTTCGGCAACAGCTTTTTGAGTAGCTTTTAGAATTTTGACTAGTCAAAACGCTGAATGCTGCTTAAAAAGTTGTTCGATAATATAACATTTGCACTAATTTTTAGAGATTAGAGTAACTTTTTGTGAAAAATTAACTCATGTAACGTTTAGTTTTTAGCGCTTTATAAAACGGTACTCAAACAGTTAACAGTTAAACGCCGCTAAAACAATTAACAGCTATCAAAACAATTAATTTTACCGAACAGACCCTAAAACTACATACTGGATATTTACTAAACTATCGGATAAGCAAGCAGCCAGTAGAGAACAGAAAATCTATTTTCAACTGTTTGACTTCACATGAAACAAACCAGCAGCATTTCTTACCTACAAAAAGAGGCAGCGGTAGAACAGATGCTATTTAGATATTATTCAATCTCTCTAGACCAGAAGTTAATCAACAACTATCTTTTCAATAAAGAAGTTACTAAAACATAGTATATGACAAGATCTTCTTTAACATAAGGCTGCTTACCCAATCTGGTCTCTTTAATCTGAAAAAAGGGCCCTAAATGGGCTAAGTTAAAAACCTCTTCTCAGCAACATTCTGAACTGACCCCTTTCCTTATATTCCACATTTCAATGTAAAATGCACTGATAAGCAATTATAATTCTAGACCCTAAATTATACCATGCATCCTTAATAAACCATACTATATACTTGCCCTGTTTACCAGGGAAAACAAAATAGGTCCTATTTAACTCATTTTATGATTTCTTTCCACCTACTCAATTCCAGCACTTCTTTTTTAAAAGTTAGGTGAATTACAAAGGTGGAAGTCATTACTTATTAGCCAGTCAAACTGAACTTATAGCCATCAAAAGAAATAAACAAAATAAAAAAAAATAAAAAACAAAAGCAAAATTTAAATACTCAAATTTTCATATTAACTCAAGATTTGACCATCAAGAAATAAATTCACAACTAACTAAATTTCTACAAGAGATGTGCGGCTCCTGGTGAGTTAAAAAAAAACCTACAAAAATTGTGCACTGGGATGAAGAGTACAGTGAAGTAATATAAAGTGCGACATACCTTCTTAATATCCCTCAGTGCAAAGAGTCCAATACAAATCTCTCCATTGACCACCCACTGTTCAGAAAAAATTAACAGTAAAGAAAATTTTAACTATAAAGAGAATTTATGCAGATAAAAGTGAAGTTCATGAAAATTAAAGCTCAAGCAACAGAAAGCATATTAAAAACCATGAAAGGACATATGATAGAAGAAACGAACAGTATTTCAAAATCCTACATGAAGACCTGGCCAGCAACATTATTTGGCTCTCTCCTAAGTAGTTGTAGCAAGTATTTGCCAGAGAAAAATAATAAAGAGGAACATTGCATGGTATATGCCTTTGTTTTTGGAAGAGACTAGAAAGAAAGTGACAGAGAGTAAATTTCAGCAGCAGACAAAAGAAAAAAAAAAGATCTTAAGAGGCAATGCATAGGAAAACAAATATATTCTTTTGAAACTTGACAATCCAGTACTGAAACAAAATGCAAAATTGAAAATTCATACAATACTCAGATGCACAATTTATCACCTTTTCAGTACGACAATTAGGATCACAACTATGGTTAATGAAACGCCCCAAGTTTCCTTTTGCACAAGCATCTATTACCTGAAAAAATGAAAACCTTGGATCATAGGAAAAATGGAATTGACTATAGAAAGATAATTAGAACCTCCGCCCCCAAAAAAGACACATATAACAACATATTCAGCTTAAAAATAGTACAAAAACTAATAGAAGCTGCTGAAGGAACTAGTACCAATGCTTAGATACACATAGACAACACTTCATGAGGGCACGCAGGGAAAGTATGCCAATTTTCTTGCATACTAGTGTGAAATAGATCTAAAATATGCCTAAACATAGTTAAAAACAAGCTTCTACCTATGAGGCCCCAAAACCAAAATGAAGCTTGGTTGGCAACCAGATATTATCAACATTGTAAAAATTGTCAGATGTACAGACCAAAAGCAAAGACTTGACCAACCAATGGACAG
The DNA here is from genome assembly GCA_947857235.1 of Jatropha podagrica. Lineage (NCBI taxonomy): Eukaryota > Viridiplantae > Streptophyta > Magnoliopsida > Malpighiales > Euphorbiaceae > Jatropha > Jatropha podagrica. Next base: position 374,721 of record CANUEP010121406.1, on the reverse strand, counting down.
ATCCAATGCAAAGATGCATCGATAATATGAGTACTGTATAGCATAACATTAATACTGAGAACGCATACCTCAGAAAAACAGCTAAATATTATGTTTGTTTATGAGATCTGAAACCATAGAGCATAACTGCTTTTTAATTCTTTTATGAAGATCAAGATTAAAGTATGAGCTTATATCCATTTGGGAGAGAGATAATGAGTGAGAGAATAACTGCTTTTGAATTCTATGTTACATGTTAGAAAGCAAAGAACAGACCAAGGATAACACAAGCAGTAGCAGTGAAAAAAACGATAGTCACCCCAATTTTTTCTGAAGATTTAGCTATAAACTATAAATAAGGTGGATAAAATGGAAGAGAAAGATTTCACATAGCCAATTTCAAATAGTCTATATTAAGGCTTAACTGTTTTCAGTCAAGTACAAATTAAAATTTTTAAAGGTTTATCACATCACTCACGAACTAATTATTATTTGATCCAAATTAATGTGTGAAGGCTCTATAGGTAGAGTGCAAAATATCGTACTCTATAAGTAAGTTTTCACAAGAAAGACAAAAAAACATTTGAATGTAGTTCTCACCTATATCTAACATGCACAACATAGCTCTACTACCAGCCAACAAGCTATCATGTTACCAACTTTTTCCTTTACTTCCACCATTTTGAAACTAATCGAATTTGTTCAGTCTCAACCAACACATTAATCATCACTACTGATTACAACAAAATTGAGAGGAAAAAGAAATAGGAATATAGAAGAACAGATTCAAACCTCACTGCCATTCAGTGTCATGAAGTAGAAATGCTTATGACTCATAGAAGCATACTCTCTCATTCGTGCCTCATAAGTATGCATATCAAGCACCTGATTAATCAAACATTAGAAATCTTGACAAAAAAAAAAATTTACATAAAAAATGATTGTGGAAATATGTGCACACTCACATATGCAGAACATGAAATGCATAGAAAATGAGACGAGCAAGAGAGAGAGAGAGAGAGAGAGAGAGAGAGAGAGAGAGAGAGAGAGAGAGAGAGAGAGAGCAAAAGTCAAGATCAATCCATATACCTACCCCACGGTAATACTTACAGCCCTTCATTACTTTGGTAAGTACCATATTTTGCTAATATGCTCTGGATCATGTTCTACCAACACAAAATTGTTTTTTTTTCCCCATGAATAAGTGGCATGGTTTTGAAAGGTTGAGGGTTTGGTTTGGTTTGGTTTGGAAATATAAAAACTGAGAGATCAATTCAGTTTAGATTTTTTAAGTCAAAACTGCCCAAACAGAAACCAAATGAAACATGCATATGATAGGTATTATTTTTTTTCATATGCATTTATATTAGCCAAATTACCTCTTTTAATAAGTCGTGTATTATGGTAAACAACTAAGTTTCTCGCTCAAAATTTCACCTGCATCACACCCTTATTAATTTGACACGGGTTTTTTTATTCATTAAGAAATTATTAATGCGAAGTTATTATTCTTTTTTTTTCCTTTTTCTACAAGTGGGTATTTTTTAAAATCGCCAACTAAACCAAGCTGCATTAATAGGTTTGGTTGGTTCAAGTACCCTTCATGGTTGAGTTGGATTTAAATTTCTTATAAATTCCCATTATTGGTTTGGTTTGTAACCGTGAACACCCTTAGTTAGCACAAAACAACAAAATCCAACCAAGGGCTTGGAGTGGAGTAAATAATTCATCATAGAAGATTTAACAATAATTACCAATACACATTTATTGTAAGTAAGAAACTAAGACATTACTGCAAACTTGCAAATGTGGCTTTCAATGAGGCTTGATGCCCTATGCTTCATGCCTTTGCCTTTTGTTTTCTTTCTCATAATAAATTTTCCATTAATTCAATAGACTAAAAAACACTTAAAAAGATACCTCTCCAACATATTCAATAAGAAATTGTCCCTTAGAAATGTCCTCCTCCAATCGCAGGCCAAAACCTTTCTTGCCACATCGAGCCCACTGCATATTTGCATAATTGCGCTTTTGGAACTGCAAATAGATATTTGGACACAAAATCTTCATGGTTCAACAAAAAAAATCAATGAATAGGAATATTAGTGTTTACTGTCCAACTAAACGACTGCTTTACCTGTTGATTTGAACACAGGTCCCCACATGGACAGGTGCCTTGAACACACTCAATATTAAGCATACGATTCAAGCATTCATCTCCACAACCTAAGCCACCATGTAGAGGTAATTTGCAATGGCAAACCATTATCTGCTCATAGTTTAAGAAATAAATTGAAATTAGAAAATATAGAGAAAACTACATAGTCAAAAGGTTCATCAGCCTTTTACAAGTAAATAAACAACAAGGCCAAATAGTCCTGTCCTCATCACCAACATTAATAAAATATTTGAACTCATCATAAATCTACCAAAAACCACAATCACAGACTGAAATGATATTGGAGTCAAGTTAGTACCTCATCAATAGTCTGCGTCTTCCGGCAACGATGCAGAAACTGGTTAGTAGAAATACGCATAAACTCATGCTCCTTGGAAACTGACAATATATTAAAGAATCACAATCAATTCCACAAAATGCTGAAAACCCTTAAGACTCAAAGCGCCAACCTAGTATCCTATCTGACTGTATTGTTATAACTAGCAAATATTACATACCTGTGGTACGCTTCCATTCTAATCCCTTATTCTTTAAAGGGGCATCATAGGCATCTTCATCAGCATCTGATAAGCCTAACTCTGCATTAATTTCTGCATTTGACTTCTCCTGGGGGATGGAGCAATCAGCAAAGGCTTTATCCATATTGTCCTCGCAGATCCTTCAAAAATGAATAAAAGAAATACAGTTGACAATATTGGAGATCATAAAAGAAGAGTTTTTTGGACAAGGTAAGGCAAGTGTGTGTTGGACTGAAACAATTCTTCTCTAATATGTAAACATAAGATGTCAAAGAATACCCTTATATTTTGACCAGCCAATAAATTAACACTGTTTTTTCTTTTTTCTTTTTTTTTTTTTTTGTTGGGTGGAGGGGTGGGATTTCTTATGTCCAATGACTGCACTATATAAGTTCTCCCCATCCATGAGATTAAAACTCAAGCCTCTGTAAAGGAATATAACAAGCTCAACAACTGGCTGTTTGACATTGCAGTTGCAATCACCTTGGCAGTCAGCTATTCTGCTAATGTCTTATTGTTGCAGTTTGTCATTGTTGTGGGGTTGCAAGGAAAACTGAAAAATATTTGCTAATACAGCTATTGGAAGTGCCAATGAACTGGGGCTACTTTTCAAAGTCAACCACAAAAAACTTCGAAAAAAATTTTGGATTTTGGCATTTTTTAGCCCTAAATTAGCAATTAATGTTAAAAGATTTGACATTTTCCAAAGGACAATGAAAAGAGAATGATGTTTGAGAGCCAAAAGCAAAGAACCCCAAGTGTTAAAGCAGCTAAACTAAACTTCCTAATATGGCACCGCTAAATTAAAGGTTAAAGCCATATTCCATGTGAGCCTGGTTAGGATCAATGTTCAAATATTAATTTCATTAGATTCAGAGCTAAACAAAGAAAACTTTAGATCATGTGATAACTAAGTGAACTAGTATAGACTAAAGTGTCACGCCGTAATCAATTCCTAACCAAACAGGAATACATGAATTGAATAATAATAAACTCAAGAGAGCAAAAACGTACAGAAACGGAACAATGGCTAAGATAATTTGCAAACCAACTAAAAAAAATAGGCAATAATTCTCAAATTTTATTTCTGTTAACAGATTATATAACCCAAGAAATAAAAAAAGAAAAGGAATATACCTAGCGAGAAGAAAGAAAAAGTAACATGATTGATTAGAAAGACATAAAAAGTTGAGTTGGAAGGTACCATTGGCAATTTGATTGACCAATCAAATCTACAAGTGTAACAGGAATACGCCGCCATTTATGACAATCATCACAGCGCACCCAAGCATTATCCACAGGTAGCTGCTGTTCCACTGCTTCAGCAGATGCTATGTCCAAATTAGCAACATCTATTGAGGCAACACTGTCAACAGGATTGATTTTCCCAGTGTCTTTAGCAATAGAATTTCCTGTAGTGACAATAAATGTGAAACCGCACTGATATTTGACATTTGTCACACTAGAACCATCAATTCAAGGTATAAAAGAAGCAGAATATGAATACAATATTGCTAAACAATTAAATTTGGAGCTTGCAACCGAAATAATATAATACCTGTGTCTGGATTATCTGCTGATTTATAAACCACGTGATCACATTCACTCTTCTCCTTGGCTTTGTTTTTATTAACTGACTTCCGTTCACTCCCTCTCTGTCTGCAACCATTTTCTCTCTTGCTCCTTGCTTTGTCAGAGGTCTTAGACCTTCTCTTGCTTGCTCCATCAGATTTCTTTGCAAGTTGACCGCCTTTGGGTTTAGATTTAACTGAATGAAGCAGATTATTTGAATTCTGTGATTCTGACAATCTCGGCCCAAAATCAAGGCCAGATTCTGCTTGCAAAGCCTCTTCAGAGACCTTAAATTCGGTCTTTCTAGACAAATGTAACTGTTCCTCAGAAAATTCTTTATGGCTTGAAAAGTTGCTAGAAACATTTGCTTTAGTAGGTGAAATAAGAATCTGACTAGTGACAAATCCATCGTCCTTTCCCTGCCTACCCCCATGCTTCTTTGTTGTTTTAACACTTTTCATGCTTGACATTCCAGGAGATATATCTTCTGCAAAATTGTCACTGACATGGGTACGTCGATCTTTCTTCTTTCCTTTCTTGCCCCTAGCAACAGCTCCAGCGGCAACAAAAGCTTTAGGAGAAGTCAAAACAGCATCGTGGAGATCTTCTTGACATGTTGCATTGACTTGGCCTTCAGGAACTAAATTGATAACTTCTGAGTCTGGTGAAGTTCCAGGATCAGTATACCTCTTCTCAGCTACCTCCCCAGATATATCAACCTCTAAATGTGAGGGAACTCGGAGATAATCCGCTGCAGCATCAGCAGCTGACTTCTGGCAAATCAAATTGCCCTCGAAGTCCTTATCTGCCACATCTAAATCTGAAACAGAAGCATTGGGGTATACTTTTGCCTCCTCCAGCTTATTGCCAAAACATTGAAGTTGCTGTTCACCCTCCTTTTCCCCCATTTTATCTTCAACACCACTAACAACATTTGGGATTTCAAAACTGGTTCCTGTGTATGTTTTAGCCTCAAATTCACTGACAAGAACATCAGATAATGAGGTATCAATTACTTCTGGAACCACCAGGTTCAGACTATTTTGACCAACTTCTTTTCTGACTATAACTTTCAAACGAATACCGCCAATCGAAGAATTTTTTTTTCCACTAGACTTCTGGGAGCTTCCACTGGGCTGACTATTATTCCTCTTTCCATTCCCTTGTTCAACCTTTATTTTTCTTGGCCCACAGTACTGAATTTCATTGAGACCCAGCCCATTACTCTGCTCAAAAAATTGGGTGATATTCCCTAATAATCCCCAGTTAGAAGAGCGAGCTGGTTTGGAGAAACAGCTTCTCTTCCTTCTATCAGCCTTGAAGATCTGCAGGTCTTGTAGTTTAGCTTTGTTCTTGTGTTTCTTTGCGGCTCTTTTTGTCTGAGTTTTCTGACTGGATTTACGAATTCGACTGCTCCTTCGTGAAGAGGATGAGCCAATGTCTAGACATGTGGTTTTGGATGGACAACTTCCAGCAAGAACCTTCCCTTCCTTATCAATCTGTTCAGAACAGTCAACACTATGGCTAGAATAAATATCATGAGAAACATCCTTCTCAAACGGCTGGCATGACTGTGCACTGCTGGGAGTTATTTCAGGTGACCCTTCCTTCAGATCATAGGCATCTCCTTCCACACAAAATTTCTGGCCACGAATCTCAAACTTTATTTCAGTTGTCACATCACTTTCCTCTTCTACAATACCTGGCACGCCTTCTATAAAGGGTTCATAGACAGGGTTACCCAATGAGTCAGCCATAGCTAAATTCCCCAAGGTCCTCTGGCGAGCCTGTGAAGGGTATGCCTGGATGCATTTATCTACACCACTTTTCTTCAGAATATCTGTAGAAACCGTTTCTGCAGTAAAACAATTGACACTAATGCCATTTTTCTGATCATTCTTCCTTTCACAAGTACTCCCCAAAGAACCACTAATTGATGATTCTTTTGACATTGCAATGTGATGGAGTGTTTTCTGTGTGCATATATCAGATTCCATAGCAGCTGAAGCATCAATTTTCCCATCCACAGCCCCCATCAAGCCTACACTGTTAACAGTCTTGCCCTCCAGGTCATTTTGTTGGCAACTATATCTTGGCAAACCAGGAAAAGGATCTAATTCCACATGCATTTCATCATCCATTGAGGAGAATTTTTGGTTATTTAGGTTACATTTAAACCCAGTTGAAAGATTACTTTTCTTTTCCATAACTCCTTGCTCAGAAGGCAAAGTAACAGAACCATGATCCTTCTGCTCTTCCTGTTTAATACTTTCTTCTGAGGAATCAGTCTTGGGCATTAATTCCAAGGACTCATCAAAGCCTTGACAAGAGAACAACTGATGATGAGCAATAGTCTCTATCACAGGTGAAACATTGCTATTCGTTTTTATAATCTCTGCAACCACTTTTGCAGAGGGACTAGTTTTCAACTGTTCATCTTTCTGCTCATCCAGCTGAACAAAATTACTCGCTGGTCCTGTTTGGCTGTGATTATCAGTATCTCTCTCAACCAAACCAGCAGTTTTATTTTCCATGACCACCACCGTCCTCTCCAAAATAGCACCAATGTCCTTGTCCGGCTCAACTCCATTTATAGGCAAAGCATCCACCGCTATTAATTCTGCAGGCATCCCACAGTTAAATGAACGCATCATCTGGTCACAAGTGTCAATTTTTGTTCCAGCTAAACCATCATTATTCTCTTCCATGTCCTTTTGGACATTCCAGTCATCCTTCTCTTCATCCTGTTGATCACAATTTCTGACTGAACTGGAAGCATGCACCAGTTCCAGAGACCTTTCACAATCCTCCAATGAATTCACTGATCCATTGTTTTCACAATTAGAACCTTCTTTTTCCACACAAAATCCATCAGTTTCCACACTGCAATCATCAATTCCACTTTGCCTCTCATTCCCACATTCAACCTCTGTGGCTGACCCAATTACCCAATCAACAGACTCGGCACCCCTTAATTCACTAGAGCTCACACAACCAGCACTGTCATTTTGAGATAACTCTAGGAACCCATCTAGAGCACCAGTGGGGCCCACATCATGATCAATCACATCAAGACCAGCCTTCAAGCAAGGCAATTTCTCAGAATTAGAATTTTTAATCGAGCACAAATGCTGCTCAGTATAAGCTTGTTGCAAAGGTTCGTGGACCTCAAGTGAGTTCTCACACGAACCCATCTAAGTTTGAAAAACTTGTTAACCAATCAATGCATACCCATTACGGAAACATCACAGGAATCACCAACACTCCAGTAAATTGCATTATAATCCAAACCAAAGCAATGCCTAACCCCAAACGACCCCCAATCAATAAAACCCTAGCCTCTCAGTTTGACTCACCGTCTCCCTCAAAAGGAAAACGAGAAAACAGTACCTGGGTCAACAGCTGCCAAATAATTAAAACAATAATAATAAACAAAATAGAACCCTAGAATCCACACACTCTCTCTCTCTAAAAAAGCAAAACCCTATCTTAGAATTCGGAGGATAATGCAAATAAACAAACAAACCTACACCTAAATAAACATACATATCAACACACATTGAACACCAAAAATTATTGAAAAAGTTAAATAACATAAAGAAAGGAAAAAAAAAAAAAGACGAGAGAAGCAAATACCTGTCAAGAGAGATAGAATTTTAAGGCCGTTTGAGAATAATTTTTTCTATTTCATTCTCGATTTATTTTATTTTCTTTTTCGTCAAACAGTGCCCTCGTTTCTTTTCCTTTTTTCCTTTTTTTCTATAAATATATATAAATAGACAGAGACGAGGAATTGCTTAATTGGTTTGTCAAAGCAACGCACGGAAAGGAAAAGCGAAAGCTTTTTAGTTTTAGCAGAGAGAGAGAGAGAGAGACAAAGATAGAGAGTGCTTTTATCAAATTTTGACGCTGTGATTAGTGATTAGGTAGAAACCTTCGTCTCCTCCGACTCGGTTACGAACCGTGTTGACACGTGTCTGAGTCGGGGCAAATATGTCATTGCAAATTAAATAGTCATTATTCATTGCATTCAATTTAGTGCCTGTAAAATTATTTAATCGAGATCTATATTGCTGTCTCCCTCCACAAAAATAACATTACTTTCTTCTTTAGAATAAGGCTTAATTTGGCTTGAACTTGAAAGAAATGTATAATTTATATAAATTAATTAATTTTTTTTATATTTATCCCTTAAATTTGCATTAAAGAATAAAAAATACATTTTTAAAAGAAAAACAATTTTTAGTATATTAACTAATAAAAATTATTAAAAAGTTTAAACATATAAAAGAAAAAAATTTATTTAAATAAATAAAGTCATTGTAAAAAAAAATTATAGTGTAATTAAACAAAATATTTATTTATAAAATTATAAGATAATAAAAATATTTGATTATATTGAGTAATATGGTCTGAAAAATATTTATTATATTTGGTTTAAATCAAAATTTTTTATTTTGATAAAAATTGAGTTTTTTTTTTATAAAATGGATTTTTTATTCTTTTAGTGCAAATTCAGGGTGTAACTTGTATAAAAAAATAATAATTTTGGGGCAATTGTATATTGCTTCTAAGTCCAAAGGAGTAAATTGAGCCTAATTTTTTTTTTATTTACATCAAATTTAATAATTGTGGGATAAAATCCTTTTTTAAGATGTCGACTCAGAACTTACAGCGAAGCGTCTGTTCAGTAAAATTAGTTATTTTGATAGTTGTCATTTATTTTAGTGGGGTTTAGTTATTAACTATTCAAGTAGCGTCTTATGAAACGCTAAAAGCTAAACATTATATGAGTTAATTTTTCATAAAAAGTTTCGTAACATTTAAAAACTAGTCCAAACTTTATATTATTAAACAATTTTTTAAACAATTTTTAACGTTTTGACAAATTGATTCAAGCGGATACTCAAAAATATTGGCACGTGCTCGTTAGCTTCCCATTTTTGGAAGTGATATTTAATATAGAGATATATAGAAAAAGTACAAATAAAATTAATTTGTATAAATTACATTAATTAATTTTTTTATTTCGTGTGAAAATAGAAATACATTTATTTTCATGGAATGAAAAAAAATAATAATTAAATCTGTTGTTTTGCATTATATTGAAATGGATTAGAGAAAAATAATTAATTTCTCGAAACAAAGAAAAAAGAATAATTAAGGTCATGTTCGGTAACAATTTATAGGGTAGTTTTTAGCATTTTTGAACTTATTTTATTAGTTATAGCTTTTGTTTGGCAATAACATTTGAGCAACTTTTAGTATTTGACTAGGTCAAAATTCTATCTTATTATTCATATTGTTTGATAATATAATATTTGTAATAGTTCTTAGAAGTTTAAAGAACTTTTAATCAAATTTAAATATCCTAACATTTAGTGTTTTATATAAATTAATTAATTTTTTTTTTTTTACATTTAGGTACTATTTGGCAACAAAATTTGAATTAACTTTTAGCATTTTTACCAAGTCAAGACTCTATCTCTTTTTTTTTTTAAATATAATTTACTAGTAACAATATTCAAACATTACAAATATTCATGTGGATCAAACATAAAATATACTATAAAGAGCTAATAGTATTCATCGATCTTTTAACAAATTTAAAGAATTTATATTTTATTGAACATTAAAATTGAAATTAAAAAAAAATATAATATTAGACCTTTCTATTTGAAGATAATTCCTCGATCTTTAGCAATCTTACCAAAATTTCCAAAACAAGAAAATTTCTTTATATAAAAAGATACTTTAGTTATAAATTTCTCCATATAAAGGGAATAGATGAAGTAATTATTTGACACTTATACCCATTACTCTTTTATAAATTAATAAGCCATATCTTTAGAATAAAAATATTTTTTTTACTTTGAATCAATTGTATAAATGGTTAATAGTTACTAAAACAACAAAAGACTATTAGAACAGTTAGTATTGCTAAATAGACCTTAAACGTTAAGTTTGGATAGAAGGTATTTAATGGGCTTAGAGAGTAAAATAAGGTTAGAAGAGGTTATTTGATTATTTGAAAAGAAGATTTGAGGAGATGATGTTTTCTAAAAGTTACTTGAGGGGTTGAAAATCCATATAAACACTCAAATTTTAAAACCCACCGAATTTGGGTGTAAGGATGGGTTAAAAAATTTAATTTTCAAGTTTATCCTTAACTATATTTAAAAATCCAATATTGTCCTCGTTGTTTTTATTAGATTTAAATAGTTATTTTTTTATTCATATTCTATTCTCTCTTCTTCATTTCATTGTGGACGTTGGTTTCTGTATTGATCACAACTCCATGGTTGCCGCCAATAATAAATTATCTGCTACTCAACCTACATAATTCCATAAACAATGCTTCAAATTATGTAACATTGATCTCGTTTTCATCGGTTAGAAGTTGTTTTGGTGAATTAATTAGTTATTATATGTTAGGTTTGAAGGTTTGATGTTTCAAACTTGGGGTGGGTTGGAGACAATTTTAGTTTTTCAAATCAAAATTAACGGCTAACTTATTTGAATGCAATGAAATATGAGGATATTAGGAGATAGAAGAGAGAAAGAGTAGATTTCTATTGAGTTGTGATTCATATGTTAGAAAAGAATTTATTGTCCGAAAGGTAGCTGTTGTATTAGGTTTTACCATCTATGAATAGATATGTAAAGCTCACCTTCCAAATAACAATCAATTAGGCAAATTTAATAAATCCATTCAAAAAATCTTTTATTAATTTATTTTTCTTTCTTTTGTTTTCTAATCTCTGTGCATGTTCGTTCATGCTGATTTCCACTCATGGCTAGTGTTTCTAGATACTTAACCGACTTATTTATGCTTTCTTTGTATTTTTTTTTTCTTTATTTTATAATTTATTCTTGTTTAAGTTGCAAAATAAATATATAAAATTATAAAGTATTTTAAGGTAACATTTAATAAAAAATAAATATTAGAACTCTTGAAATCAGAATTATATAAGTCCAAATACACTTCTCTATTTTTAATTAAATTATAATCATAGTTAGTTACTCAACTTACATTCATCTTTTGTTCATATGATTTGATTTGTAATAGTATATGGCCTATTATATGATTGTTCGTTTAAACATTATTTTATTTTTGCAGATAAATTTACATTGTGATATAATGAAAGGTCCTGATTGAGTTAAAGGTCCTAGGCACAAGTGATAAATATTATATATATTGTTAAGTATTAATTATACTTTGGTTATATCAATATATATGCATTAAAATAAATTAAAATTTATTTTATATGGGTGATCATCGTATTGGAAATAATGATATTGTGAAATTGCAAAAAGTTTGAGAAAATGCTATCATAAAATTCAAATTCATGCATCACTTTGCAATAGCACAAGTTGTTTGTATTACAATTTGTTGGTATGCGAGACACAAGTGTGTCGTTAAACATATTAAGAGTCATATGAAACATGAAATGAGACTTCATGGAGAATAAGTTAGAGAAAAAGTTTTGGCACAATTACTTTGAAATGGTCTTTGTCAAAGCATAATAAGAATGCACCCTTTACCATTCATGAACTTGTGCGATATTTTACTTAGAGATGATAGTTTTAGACCAACAATGCGAGTAACGATTGAAGAGCAAGTTGCAAAATCATTTTACTTGTTAGGACATGATGTTACCAATCGTGTAATGTCTTTCTTTTTTTGTCGTTTTGGAGAGTCAACAAGTCATCACTTTCACAATGTCTTACAAGTTATATTAGAATTGGAGGAGAAATTTCTAAAACAACCTGATGGATCACAAATTCCTGTGGAAATAAAAAGCAATAATAGATTCTATCTATATTTTAATGTGACTACATTTTTACTTAAGTAACTATTTAATTCTAAAGTTCAATGTTAGGGTTGTGTCCATGTCATTGATAGATCACATATTCGTGTAAAAGTTTCTAACAAAGATGCTCCTAAGTATCATGGAAGGAAAGAATATCCAACACAAAATGTATTGGTTGTATACACATTTGATTTGAAATTCACATATGTATTACCTGGGTGGGAAGAAACAACATCTGATTCAAGAATCATTAATGACACATTAACTAGATATTGTCTACTAAAAATTTCAGAAGGTAACTTTTAAAAATTTAATTTACTTAGCATTATATATATTATTTTGTTTCCTAAAATAATGACAAAGTTACTTATCTAATAAGAAAATATTACCTTGTTGATGCGGGATTCATGTTCAAAAGTGGACTTATTACACCCTATAAGGGAGAGCGATATCATTTAAAAGAGTATTCAAGAAATACACCACGAAATGCATATGAATTATTTAACCTTCGGTGTGCATCTTTGTGTAATGCAATTGAACAGACATTTGGAGTATTTAAGAAGCGACTCCCTATAATAGGAAGCAGGACAAAGTCACATTATGGTCTAGAAACTCAAAAGAAAATTATTTTTGCATGTTGCATTTTGCTTAATTACATAATAAGTGTAAATCCATATGAAATAATACTTGCAGAAGTTGGTAGTGAACTTTCCAATCATAATGTTTTGCAAGAGGAGCATCATAATAGTAGCAATAATAATGAAGACACTAGAATGGGAGAATTACTGAGGAATTCTGTAGCAGGTAGTATGTGGACCGATTATAATGCATGATTATTTTTATTTCATATTGTATTTACTTTCATTATTAGAGTTTATTATTATTTTTGGATTTTTTAATATATTTCAGTTTAACATTCGGCCTTTTTTATGAAATGAAGTACAATAATTTATTGTCTCGTGGAGTAATATTGTTTATTTAGTTAGTTATATTTTGTACAAGTACATTATTGATATATTTCATTCATTATCATTTTTTTTAGTCATCAATAATGTTGAAAAGGAAAAGTCTCTCAATAATGAATGTAAATACAGATGATGGTAATGCTTTGTATTTTTGGACACATCAAATAGGTGATGCTTTAATTAATGCATACTTGCATCATATATAATTGGAAATAGAATTAGAGAAACTTTTAGTACACATGCAACCAATAATATTTTGGATGAGTTGAAGAAAAATTTTTTGGATAAGCCAATAACTAAAGAAAAATTTCAAAATCATATAAAAATAATTATAAAAAAATTAATTGATGCTATGATATTTTCAAGAATGAGATGAGTGGTTTTTATTGGGATCCAATTAGTGAAATGTGGAAATTTGAACCTGAAGTTCGGAAAAAATTAATTAAGGTTAGTTTTTTATTTATATTCACTATCCTATAATTTTTAAAATAAATAAAATATCTGTATTTATATTTTGTAAATACAGATCAAACATGATACTATTGAATGGAGACATAAAGGTATTAGAAATTTTGAAAAGTTAGTTTAACTTTATGGTAAAGATAGGGTCATTAGAAATCATGCTGATATTGCAACAGAAATACAATAAAGAAGAGCTAACAGTGAAAGGGTAGAGGCAAGTGACCCAATTTTGGGAAATGCTATTGATGAAATTGATGTTATGATTTCTTAAAATGAATTACTTTGGAAGATTTTAATGTATGTGAAAATGAAAGTTTTGATAAGGATTCTCTTTAAGCAGTAAGATTTCAAACACAATTTGAAGCTCCAAGTTCTAAGAGGGTGAAAATTTTAAATATTGATACTGAGGTGATATATTTCAAAGAGGAGCTTGATAATGTGCCTAATGCTATTAAGCAATAGAGCACTGAAATCACTAATAAAAGACTCAATTTCAAAAAAGTGAGATATGGACTTTAATAATTGAGAAGGAAATGTTGTTTACTGCTTATCTGTATCTTGTGCAAAAATCAGAGATGTTGAGAACTTCACTTAAATGTCCACCAGAATAATGCAAAACTTTGTTATTGAATATGCTAGCTATGGGTAATGGATCACATAATTAGTAATCAATTAGTAATTTAAAATGATTCATATCTATTGGTTTAGATTTATTATAGATGAGGTTTGGAGTATGATTCATATCTCTTATTTTAGATTTATTATGTATCTTATTTTAGATTTTAGTGGTAGCAAGTTTATAATTAATATAAAACATTGTCCATTTTTTATTCATTTAATTATGATATCAAAATATTATAATTTTCATTAGTTTTTTATTTATTTAATGATAAAAAATTATTTGTACATAAATGGACGGGCATATTATTAATTAAAATAATTGATAATTTGCTTAGTTGTAAGTAATGAAAAAAAAATGAAAGGTCCTAAATATTTAATTGTGTTTTACAAGAACTGAAATTTAAATGATTTTTGTTATTATAAAAATGTAATTAATTATTATATTTTAATGTTCATTATTAATTTTTATTAATATCTTTAAAATATAATTTAGGAATAAACTATTTTACTATGGATAAATTTTTATTTTCTTAAAAAGAATTAAATCCTCTGGCAATTCATCTAAACATAGCGTAAGTGTTAACGTGATACATCCAATTGAAAAAAAAAAAAAGGAAAATATTTTCGGATGAAATGTCAATTTATGGTTGTTTTTCTTTAAATAAGTTAGGGAATTTATTGACTTACTCAAATAACATAAATGTACAAAATTCCCTAAGTTGATTTTGATTTTGATTGTTAGTAAATACCGTTAGATTTTGATTAAAAAAAGTTTTTATTATATTTAAAATCAAACTAAATTGATAAAAAAATATTTAATTATACGTAGATATATAAAAAATTTATTCATCTAAGCCTTTAGCTTATTTTCAAAAAAAAAAAATATTTATAATCTATATCTATTTATTTATCTATAATCTGTAATAATATTTATCTATACCATATATGAATGTGAGAGTAAAAGAAATAATGAGATTTCTGATATTCAAATTTAAATATTCTAAAATAATTTTAATAATGATCAATTAAAAAATTATATTTTATTAATTGATTATATATAATATGTGAAACTTATTTTTTAAATGAATAAATATATATAATTAAGCTTTTTAGAATTTTAAGTTTATCTTTTTTAAATTTATTGTTCATAAATATATATATATATAAAATAGTGAGACATTTGAAATTTATTTATATTTTATTTTTCAAAAATACTTGATTATATTCTGATTATAAATTTAAAAGATTTTATTTAGGAGAAGGATAAAAAAATATTTTTTTTATTTACATTCTTTTTTTCTTCTCTATGTTATAATTTGATTGAATATAATAAATTTTCAAATAAAAATACATAAATAAACCTTTCAAAATTTTTAATATTTATTTTTATATAAACTGAATATATGAGTGTGCGATGACGAATAATTAAAAATTATAATTTTTTCAAAGTATATATAATAATTATTATTATATACAAGGTTGAAATAAAAATAAATTTTATAAATGTCGAATTTGTCAGCATTTTATTTTCTCTTTGTTTTATATTTTATAAATAATTAATTTGTCTTTTTAGAATATTTTGATTGGATGACTAATTTACTTGTTATATAATTAATTAATTAATTAATTACTTTTAAATTTTTCTGTAAATAATCTTAAATTTTTAGTAATATAAACTGATAAGAATATCATAATCTATAAAAGAATTAATAGAAAATTACGTATATGTGTTTTTATATACATTATATTTGTTTGAAACAAATGAAAATCAATGGGTACAGATAATATGCTAACGTATGTTAAAAATTTAAAATGAAAAGGAAAAATATTGAGATTTTCAAAAATATAAAATATTATAATTTATAACAAAAAAAACTAATAGAGAGAGTACAAATAATATGCAATGCGTATTAAAAAATTAGAATAAAGAGAGGGAATATTGAAATTGTCAAAAATGTCTTTACGAAATTTAGATCATCATATAGCACGGATAAAAATTTTTAAAAAAATGTTCCATTTAGTCTACGATGTTGTATATATTTAATTTTTTTATTTTTGGAACAGATGTGATAAGTAATAATTTTAATAAATAAATTTTTTATTACTTATGAAAAAAAATCTCAAAGCATGATATAAAAATTAAATTTATAAAATATAATTTTTCAATCACTTAGTTTATTTTCATATTATTTGTATGGTAAATTTCAAAATCATCAATAGCAATTAAATATATTATAGCTACAAAAGATTGAAATTTGAAATTTGAAATTTGAGGCAAAATTGATAAAATATCAAAATAAAGTGAAATTGTAAAAGTTTAGAGTGTTCTGATACATTAGACCATTGGTTTACTCGATTTTAATAAAATAATAAACTATCAAATTTTCTACTTTTTTTAAATTATTTAAAAAAATGACCAAAAAAAAAAAAGTTTCGATCCCATTTGCGAAGATGGAAAAAAAAAAGAGGATAATTTAATTTAATTTTTTTATTTTTTAAGTCATATTTTTTAAATTTTTATTTTAAAAATAAAAAGTTAATATTTTATTAGTTTGAACTAATTAAAATGAGATAAATTAACCACAACCTCAATTTTTTTTTATGTTCTAAATTAATTTAAAATTTAATTCTGGACTAAATTGAATATGGGTAATCTTTTTTTTTTTATGCATACCATTAAATACAAATTGCAAAGAAAAAAAAGAATCAATATGTAGATTGCAGCCTTCCAAACATGAAAATAAAATTCAAGGAGTGTTGTCTTTGGGAAATAATAGGGAGAAATCACCCAATCAAAGCACATATATACCATGGAAAAATATTTCAAAGACTATAGAAATTAATATAAATAAGGTCATGATGGCCTTAACTAATTAACAAGTACGTAGTTCACGCAACTAAGTGCAAGATTTAAGTAGTAGCGATAGCTACTTTAGCAAGCTTAAACTTGAGTTATTTAAGAAAGAAAAACTATATATAAAGGTTTTGGATATCACATAACCCATCCACACACATAGAGATATATATATATAAAGGTTACATTCTCTCCTGTAAGTTTGGCTGAATAGGCTGCACCCTGAAGGCAAAGGGCATTTGGGAGCTGTAGTCCCTCACCCTATGTTGATGATAAGGATTTTCCAGTTCCCTCACATTCTCTTCTATAGCCATTTCTTGTTGTTGCTGTCAATATAAATAAATAATCATTTTTCTTTTTTTTTTTTTTTGGATTTTTCATCAAGTATCCTCGTATCTTTTTGGGTATGCGATCAATCTCATTTTAAGATTCACGGTCATTCTTCCTCGTAAGTAAAAATCATTGATAATCAAATGATATATTAAATCAATAGATGATTGGCAAATGAAGTTAACCTACAAGGTTAGAGATCAAAATCTAGAGTTGTTACTACTTGGCTCAAATGTGAATTTGTGTGTGTAAACAAAAGAAAAAAGTACAATTGATATATAAAATGTTTTTCTTTTTATGATTAATCTCGAGCATGAAACCTATGATCCCACCTGATATTTTATCAGATATATCAAACAGGCCATGCCTTGATGATGGAGAGTGAAAAACTTTTAGGAGAGGAAATTTTACTATTTAGGGCGGCAGCTAGGCTTGAGAATACTTAATTAGTCCAATGTGAAACAAATTGTTCTTTGAGGTGACACCAACTCTTTCACACTCTTCCTCTTCTTTTTGGTACTAATTGGGGCTTTTTTTTTTTTTTTTTTTTAAGATGTCTGCAACTTGTGTCCTTGTTGCATTTCTTGATTTTTTTTTTTTATGGTGTTTAATTAATTAATACTGAGTCTTTAACAAAGATTAGAAAACCACTCACTACCTTTCCTGTTAGCAAAATAGGAAAGACTTGTTGGTCTCTATGTGTGTGTATATATATGCACACACATCACATCTAAAGTAATTAGTGATTAATTGCTTTATGTATCATTCTTAATTAATTAAGTCTTAATTAATTTGAATAAAATGAAATGAAGAGAGAACATACCAGAATAAAGCTCAGACGCTTGTTCTCCTCCTCCAAAATCTTTTCCTGAAAGTTATTAGAGAAAGGACATATTAAAAAGGAAAAACATATATATAGAGATATATATACTTAAGTAAGAGAAATTAGGCTAAATTGGAAAAATTATGTTCATACATTTCTCTTCATCATCTTCAAATATTCCATCTGTGACAAGAAAATGGAAAAATCATAACCTGTTTAAATTAGTACGAGAATATAATTATCAAGATAATTTCTTTCTTCTAGTATGATCAAGTGAAAAGATTTAACAACTGGCCTGTTTGTCACGAATGCTGGCCAGTCCATTTTCAAGGGCTTCCTCTATATGCATAAGCTCTTTGTGGTTCAAAGAAGTTATGTCTTCCCCTTTCATGTGCCTGCAAAAATCATACATAAGGACATGAGAAAGAAATACACACACACACACTTATATATAGAGAGAGAGAGAGAGATTTACCTGAGTTCTATTTGCATGCTGTCATTCTCTTTCTTGATTCTATCAATCTCATTACTCAGGTTCTGTCATTTGTTTTTTTAACAAAAACCCTAAATGTCAAATATGTCTTCACAATAATTAACAATAAAAAGGATAAACATCCATGTAAACAAAGATAGCCAATATACGGATCTTTTGTATTACATGATGGTTAATTAGTATGCGCTTCTTATGTATATACACACCCATAAAGCAGTTGATTGAAAAACCCTAGGTTCAGGCCCCCTCTCCTTGAAGTTTGTAGTGTAGATAAAGAAAAGACAAATTGTTTCAACTCATGAAAATCCATTTATGGGTATAACTTTCATTTGCTTCTGATCTAAAGTGTTCTTTCAAATTTTGCAAAGCAAAGGAAGTATTCATATACAAATATAATAAATTACCAGATCTAATCATATGTAGATGTTGCAGTTCATTCCATTTTTAGTTTTCTTTTCTTTTTCCACAATATTATTATAACAATAAAATATACAGATCCCATTTGTAGATCTATTCATAGAATTCATAGTTTATGTTTCCTATCTTATTTTTAGCAACAAAAAGTAAAAACCCATATCATTTTCCATTAGAACTCCACATGCTTTCAAGAAGAAAAAAAAAAACAAAGGATAAAAGAAAGAATCAGAACACACCTCATGTTTAGCATCCCATATCCTCTTACCAGCATGCTTGTGATACTTGTCCAATATTTCAATCAATCTTCACAGGTTAAAATTAAAAAATTAAAAAAAAAAGAAAGAAAATTAAAAACAAATTAATTACAAGAGAAAAGAGAAAGAGAGAGAGAGAGAGAGACATTTAACAAGTTATTATATGTACATACGTAGTAGAAGGGCTACAGTACTCATGCATCTTTCCAGAACTAGCAAAAATAATCAGAGAAACCTGAGCATCACATAGAACAGTGATCTCATTAGCTTTCTTCATGATCCCAGTTCTTCTTTTGGAGTAGGTCACCTGCCTGTTGCTTGTGTTCTCAATCCTTTTGATCTCAATCTTGCCTCTACCCATCTTTCTTTCTGTTCTTGTTCTTTTTTTTTTCAAAGTAAATGGAGATAAGTGTGAAGAGGAAGAAGAAGATAATTGTTATAAAGAGAGAAAGAGAAAGAGAGATGGGAAAGTAATAGAGGAGGTTACTATTATGGGTTTGAGGATATGAAACTTTCTTGGTGGCACAGAAGAGAGCTTTGTTTGTGGGCTGTGGACAGAACGGAAGACATCTTCTTTTTATCTGATGCTTGATTTGGCTTTGGTAGTTTTTGTTTCACCTTGTTAACCATTGGTCCTTTCTTTCTCCCTATGTGGTAATGTAGTGATGCTAATTGATGACGAATTTAGGCTTAGGGTTCTTTAGTTTATAGAAATGTGACAAGACATTTTCTTTTTTCCTTCGGTTCTATATATATATAATTTTGATTTATTTTGAGATAATTTATTCCCATTAGCATTATAAACTTCAGTTTGGAAACTGAAAAAAAGGGACATTACATGTAGTTTACTTATGCTAGTATGTAAAAATTAAAATACAACTACAAATTAATTTTTTACATGTATTAAATCAATTAATCTAATCATAAAACGAAAGTACCCATATCGAAACTAACTTTTGATAAATAAAAAAAAAATATATAATTATCTATAGACTAACCTTACTAATCAACATAATAAAATAAAAAGCAAAGTGTGTTTATCAACTAATTAAATCAATCTTGCTTATGTATGAATAATAATCCGTCCGTTGTCAAATCCCTCGTAAGAATAAAATTATATATTCAATTCTCTCGAAAAATTTATTTATTAATAGAGATAAAAAAATTTTATATTTTACTATTTGAAGGAGAATCGGCCTTAAAAAAAGAAGGTAAAAGGGATGCCTACCAAAACAACCTAATTACATAAAATTAAAAGCTTAAAACATAATTGTTAAATGTGTAAACATGGACAAGACCTTAGGGCAGGAGAAATGGAGATTAGGGTGTTTTTGATACGTAAAATGAAGTAGCGCATGTCGTACATAGGCAGTTGTCATAGTTTAGGGTCTTAGAAGTATGTGATAGTCATGTCTAAAGCTTTCAAGTGATGGAACTAAATATGGTATAATAATCAGACCTTAACCATCAAATCAGAATTCAAAGTGGTTCTTCTTCAGTAAAATTGTGCAAAGAATGGGTCAAAAAGGCAAATGGGTCCCCAAATTTTTTTATTTTTAAAAATTTTTATTTGTATGACCCATTTGTCTAAGGAAGGAATATGATTTTCAGGGTCAAAACTAAAAACTGTCAAGCTCATAAAATAGAGTGCCTAGGATTTAGCCTACAAGTGTTTGTGCAATTGCCTCAATGAACATTAAACCCATGAGGGACTCTTAGGTTGTAAGTGTTTGTACACTGTACAATCTTAGATATAGAAGGATGCTACATTGAATTCAACTCTGCCATTACAATGTAAAGATTAAAAGTAATTGTGGTACATTTTTTGCCGTTGCCATGAAACCTCACTACATGAACCGTTTTAATTTGTGAATTTAAAAGAAAAAAGATAAATAAAATGTGGCTTTGAAAGGAATGGGAAAGGGGGAAAAAGAATAATACAAAGGTCTAATGATAAAAAGAATTTTTTTTTATCAAATTATAGTTTGATTCCAAAAATACTTAAAATACAACAATGGATTTAGTAAATTTTTTAAAAATTAAGTGTTGAAAATTTAAAAGATAAATTTTAATTGATGACAATATAAGTAACTATAAATAATATAATTATTTAAACATATATTTTGTAAATTTAAAATTATTATTTCTAACATAAGATTTAATTAAATAAATAATATTAAAAAAAATTTTGAAAAAAAAAAACTATCGAGTCATGTTATTGAACACCAACTAACTTTTTTTTTTTTTTCCATGTTATCTATATAATGCAAATTCAGTCTTTATGAATTTCTTTTGTGAAGTACTGCAGAAGTAGCATTTACATAAACAGTCACTCTTTATGAGAAATAAAAGCTCAGGATATAGACATGGATAAATGGATAAAGAATTGCTTTTGTTGTGTAAAGTCACAGCGTTTCTTTTTTTTCTACCTTTCTATTGTTGATTGCTCTAAATTTCCATATGCTTTGATTTTAAGAATGTACATTTTGCTTGCAAGCCCCACTTCTTATGTAACACTCACTGGGAAAGTGTCAGCTTCCACTTGTTACATCCATTGTTGTTCTACCTTTAAAAGTGAGTTGAGAGTGTCGGTATACGTTCCAAGCCCATTCAATTGTCTATATTGAAACTTGTTTAAAATTTTACATTTCATATATACATTTCTCAAACCTGTTTAAAAGATCCTTAAACGTAAAATTTCTGCAAATTTTAAATTGTTTAAATCCAAACACGTTTAAAATATTTTTGTAAGGTACCAAGTCAAAAATAAAACGTTGTTTTTCTTTCCTTTTTTGATCCAAAGATCACTGCTTAAGAACATCGAATAGCACTTAATACAAAGGAAATTTCTACATTATGTAGTTACAAGAAAACCAGGATAACTGGGTGAGTGCGCAACAAGAAACAATTCCATGCCAAAATACAAAATTTGAGCATAAGCAAAAAATTCTCTCTGTAATCGCGGCAGTATGAGCTCAACCAGAGTTCAGGCTGTGGCATATCTGCATGTGTTCCGACCAAGCTGCATTCCATTACACATTTCATCTGTAATAAGCAGCCTCTATACAACGCTCTGATTGATTAGAACCAATTTGAGACGCTGAAGTCCCGAAGCTTTCTGAGATGTCTCTCCATGTCTTGTCTAGTCTTGGCCCATTCTTCCCTCTCTATTACAGTGGTTGGATCATCTTTTTCACTCTAAAATAAATGGAGAAAATCAATCACACAATGGATAAATGATGAACTTATACTTTGAGATTTCGGTTAAGGATAGTTACTGCATGAATTATTTTGAAGGTGTTCCCATTATCACGTATCACAAGCAAGTCGCTCTTTCTGTCCCTGTTTCTTCCTCCTGGAACTGTGACCTAAGCACATCAACCGCAAAGCAATAAGCTAAAAAGAAGACAAAGAAATCAACAAATAGGCGACCAACATGATTTTTAAAATTCAATAGCAAGTTAATGGATTGATAGACATAACAAAGAGCATTCCTCATGTCGCTGTTCCCTCAGGACACAAAGTAAATAATGCAAATAGTTCCAAATTTCTGATCATTAAAATCATATTCATGTCAGACTAAGCAGCATGGAAAAAAGAGTAAATTTCTCCACAATTAGAATCCTCATCTTTTCTAATGTCCCACAATCATCTTCAGCTTGAGGTCTAGCACATAGGTATAGACCAGAATAAAACGCTGTTATGAACTTTTTATTTAGATATTGAAAATTTGAGTCTAATATAGGATTTAACCCAACAAAAATCATGCTTATCAGAACAAAAAATACAAATGATCAAAACTTCTCTTCTTATTTTTTTTACTTTGTATATAAATGGAAGGGTGAAAAGTTCAAATAGAAACAGATATAACATGCAGTTGGAACAGTGCCTCTATTTACATATTGCACTTTCTAAATGAACTATGCACTCAGCATTGTACATAAATTAAATGGACCTATAAGTCCGAAGTTTTTCAAACTAAATCAGATTAACCCTGACCATTGAGTGTTGCGTAGTGTGATCAAATCCTGACTTGACAATATGGTTTGACAGGAATGCATGGAATTGGTCTTACCAATCTGTGTGACCCCTCAGAGCTGGAGATAGTCAAATGTGGCCAGAGGGGTGGCATGCCATATCCCTTGTTAAACAAAATTACACAACTCAAATATCCTTTGTTAACACTCCAGAAACCACCAAAAAAATTTGTTACACAGGTTCAAAGAATATTATTGAAAGACTTCACATTTATATTTATGTAAGTTCAGATCAAATCTGGTTTATGCTCTAACCCTGGACTTTTCTCTTATCACGTCAGCTTTGAAACCCCTGATATTGCCTTATATAATACTGATATCACATAAATCATGATGAATCATTCCGAAATCACATCTTGCAGGTAGAAAATTACAATCATTCCAGGATTCTGAAGAAGAAATTCCATGATGCAATTGAGCCAGGAAAACGTAATGGTGAAATTAATATTGTGAAAAATGTATGGTTCAAACAGCCTTCAGGCCCAGGATATTTCCATAAATTCCTTTCAGGAAGCAGCTTCAGGCGAATGGTAACAAGAGCCATTCACAGAAAAGATGAATGGGTAGTGCTTGAGATAGTACTCCCCTTGATGTCAAATCAAGGTTCAGAAGAGAATTTGATCAAACACAAGAAAACCTGAACCTAAGCCCTAGATTTGCACATGCCATATATATAAATTTGAAAGGGATAAACTTATAGTAAATAGACAAAAGACAGCTTAAAATTAAATTATTACCAATATTTTTGCTCTAGTTATTGACTTTGTTTTGGAATCAATAACATATATCTCCTCAAAATCTAACACAAATTCTGGGTCCCCAAACCTTCGATTTCTATAATGCTTCGTCAAGAAAACCTACAAGAGGAAATCAAATTAGCACTGTTGTGGCTTTATGAATATTGAATTACCAAGAAAAGAACATGGCAACCCTTTGAGCTCCATATTCTATAAAAAAAATCTCCTAATATATCAATCTCTAGTCTAGAAATGCTTACTAATTCACTAACTCACGCATTGGAATATATGGAGACAAAAATATCACTACCAAACAAATACATTTAAAACAGGCTTCTGAAGTTTAGCACCATAACCACCACATGTCATACTCCATAAATTACAAATCTCTTCAAAAATTAGGAACTTTGTGCAGCAATCAACAATAGTACGATAATTTTACATCAAGTCCATAACTTGATATAATATCCCATTAAACACATTTTCTCTTCCATCAAACAGACTAGGATTCATAAGAACATAAATCAAGGAGTTCATAGGAATAAGACTGGAAGAAACATTAGGTAGTGAAACAGAGATTCTTGAGAAAAAGCTGGGATAGAAAAATCAATCCTAGGACTCATGCATACTGACTACTATGACATGAGTACCAGCAAATTCAAGTGGAGATCAAGAATAAATGTTTCTTTAGAAATTGCTACCAGCTACAGATGTTGGAGTAAATGCAATAACCAGCCTCCTAGAGATGTTGGGAGTTAAAAGCGTAGTTGCTGGTTATCATAGTCCATCAATTACAAGATTTGCATAAAACAAAATCAAATTTCACATTGAAGGGAATTATATTAGACATTTTTATGAGTAGCATAGCGCAAAATGGGGAAAAGATGATTCATGCAGCACACTACTGCATGTAATACATATAAATCGCATATGCTGGCCAATAAAATCAATCATACCTTTAAAATCTCTCTCTCACTTTTGTACAATGGATCACGAGGTGCATCAATAGGTGGTTCTGTTAGGTTGTAACGTCCATAATCACTCATTGCACAGCGAATGTACTGCAATTTTCCAATAACAAAACAATCATGAATGTACATAAAAAATATATTGTACTGCAATTTTCCAATAACAAAACAATCATGAATGTACATAAAAAATATATTGTCTCTTAAGATATGAAGTTAAATATTTTATTGAAAATTCAAGTGGATTGAATGTGCCACAATTTTGCTAATGGTCTCACAATATATTGTTGTTCCTTGAATGTACCACATCAGAGCATTTCTTATTGTCTGTTTCAAGAATGACTGCCAAATGAGAAGCTATTTAGTTTAGAGACATGTAGTATGCAGTTGTGCCACTGATACAATTAAAATTGCTTTATAGGAGTGAAGCAATTATATATATGATGAAAAAAGCCCTTATTTCTTCTCATGACTCCAGTTCAACAAGCACGAATCAAGACTAAACCTTTATAGGTAAGGAAGCTTCCCTAATTATATTATTCTCTTGAACTTTAATGAAACTATAGCCTTGAAATAGAAAGCATTCACCAAGAACAAATTATATCACCTTTTGTGGCATTGGAGCAAGAACTTTTGGTATAGCATAAATATCAGTATCCGGCGGAGTAACATACATCTGCAGCCAACAAGTCCAGATAACAAAATCAGCAATAATAGACAGAGAGACCAAAATTCTATCAAAAGAAAACAAAGCTCTACTGACCTCCCTAAAATCATAAACATCATTATCTGGGTCAGGCGGCTTCCTTATGAAGAAATCACAGTCTAACAAACTAATCTTGTGAAACTCCTCCTCATCAATCCGATAATCGACAATCTTTTCAGAATCCCATCCTTGTGTAGACACAAAGCTCTTGCTAATCACCATAGCAATGTCTTCATCTCCACCAGCATTTGCAGCAGCTACAACGGCTGAAGGGTCGTAATCAAGGTCGTAATCCTTCTTGTTATCCACTTCCTCCGCCTCTTCCTCGTCCATGTCGTAGTCGTCCGGCCCCACTTCATCTGCGTCGCCTTCGTCGGCCTTGGGAATGAATAATTTTTGGGTTTTTAAAGGTTTGAGGAAATCATATGAAATGGACTTGAATTTAGAGGTAGAGGAGAAGAGTGGTATAGTGACAGTGTTATCGATGGTTAAGGTTGGGGTTTTAGCAGTGAAGGGTGGCGGAGAGAAGAGGTGCAGAGAGGTGATAATGGCCATAGCGTTGACGAGTAAGGAGCGTTCGAGAGGTAAAACGATGCGGTGTTTTTTTTTTTTTAATCCGAATAAATAACTCAGCACATAAATTCACCACTCTATATCCTTAGAGAAAGCTTTGTGTCACCGCCTAAACTTTTACTTTTAACAGTTAAATCTTCAACTTATTGAACAGTTGAGAATATAAAAATAAAAGCTATACTAACTGTGCATTCAACATATTATATGCAAAATTCAAAAATTTTAAAAAATATTATTAATAGTTTGATATAAGATTAGTACAAAAAGTTAAATTACGTATCGCTAATTAGTTTTTTCAAACATGCTCCGTCTATGCCTTCAGGACTTCGGTTTTATGAATATTCTTTTGCTGTTTTTTATTTTTATTAACTTAAACGCCGTTGGAGTCAAAATGTTATAATTATAATAAACTAGACGAAGGTCCATGCACGTATTATTATAATATTTTAATTAGTATTGATGAAATTAGATAACATTCGTTTCAAGAGGATAAGAGAAAAAAAAAATAATTAAGCAACATAAAATACTTTCATGCTCGTTATGGCTACACTCACAACCACCTTGCCAATCGAAAACACTCTCATCCTTCTTATTACCGTTATAAGAATAAGAAATTTGAAATTGATAATCTCTTAAATGATAGTATAATGTATAATTTTAATTGATCCCAAGCAAAAATAATTCATATGCCGTGAAGATTTTCTTTTAGACTTCCTCTTAATAAAGAATAGCTAATCAAGATGGTGATTATATTTCTCATGTATAGATTTTCATATTTTTTATTCACAAAAAAAATAAAAAATTCCAATAGGTTTTAATATTTTTAATATTTTTTATTTAAATAGTAATTTTAAATAAAAATACAACAATGGGATCAAAATATAGAAAATAAAAAAAAAATTTAAAATTTTCTGAAAAAAGGATAAAGCAAAATACTAAAAAAAGAGGGTGTCAAATTACATATTTTTGTTTTAGGATCAAATAGATAAATAGATTTCTCACTTATTGCCTAAGAATTTCTTCTTATTTTAATCCAAATTATATATTTTCGTCTTTGTGTAGATTTTTATTTTCTTGAAAATTATACCTACCTAAATTCTACCTATAAGTCCACAATGGATCAATAAAACAAATAAAGATATTTTAAAAAATATATTTACTTTATCATTTTTTTTCTTTGTAAAGATCATAAATAAAAATTATTTTTATTGGTTTGATTTATGATTTGACTTGGACTAGGTTTAACCAAATTAGTGTTAGTATCCGAGCAATGCACAGATTAAAATTAAAATATGAAATAATATTTTATAATATTAATTAAAAATAATAAAATTATATAATAAAATAATTGTCAAATGCATTATAAATATTCGAACTTGTTTAGATGCATGATTAAAAATCTAGATACCCAAACCCATATAAAATTTCACTTTTAATTATAAAATCTGTCTCGAGCTTGATTGTAATTATCTGTTTAAATATTTAAATATATTTATATTAAAAATATATATTTTTTATTTTTCAAAAATAAAAAATAAGTTAAAATTATAAAATAATTATTTTGATTTAATAAAAAATATAATAGAATATAAATATTAAATATAATTATAGCATTAATATAATTAAAAGGTGTGTATATATATAATTTTCTTTATAAAAATAATTATTTAAAAAAAATTTAAATATTAATTAAACGGATAACATGCAGCGAGTACTCGAGTCATTGAATCCAACTCAAATCGATATGGGTAATAAAAATATTATCATAACCTGTTTTAAACTCGCTTATTCACTAACCAAATTTGTTGTTGCGTAATGTTGTAAGTTTTTTTTTAATTACAATTAAAAATAAAATTTATTTTTTTATTAAAAATATTGATGTATTATTTATTTAGTGTAGCGTGTTTATGTCAATATTTTACCTTTTAAAAATCATATTTATAAGCATATAAATTACTTTTTAATTATATTTTATAATAAAAAATAAATTTATATTAATATATTAGTATTAGAGATAATCTTTGTTATATATATTATTTTGATAAATATATTTTTTGAAAATGTAAAAAAATTTATTTTTTTACAATTATATCTTATCTTCTTACAATTATCATAATAATTTTTTTTTTATAATGTAAACTGTTATGTCTATATATAAATAAATAAATCAATACTCTTACATGTTTGCCGTCCTTGGTCTTAAGACACAAATAAAATTTTTTATGAATTAATTGAAAAAGTTAAGAGACAAGTTAACATTTAAAAAAATTATTGAAAAAAAGAAGAATTCTCATAAATAAACTGCGCTACCTTAAAAAAAAAGAAAAAAGGGCTCAATACCGGGTCGGGTCAAGGCACGGAAAATAGATAGAACGGGGCAAAGCCAACCCGCCCTTTTCCCCTTCCCTCCCTCAAATTTTCTCGGGAAAGAAAACGCAAGAAAATTAAAACAGAAAAATTGACTTTTCCAGTTAAACCCCCAGAAACGGTTTTCGCATCCCGCCCAGCTTTCATCTTGTCTTTCTCTCTTTCCCTCTTCAATAACTGTGGCATAAACAGACAGCCCCTCTCTCTTTCCATAAATATCTAGGGTTTTCTTAAATACCTGTTGTCTTTATGTCAGTATAATCTTAAATTCTCCAATTGTAATTGCATACCCTAGAATTGTGAGCCGACGAATGGAGGAAGGGACTAGTGGTGGTGGAGGGGAATCGTCGTCGAGGGTAACGCCGTCGTATGTGAAATTAGGAGACAGGCAAATATTCACGGTGGAGCTTCGACCCGGAGAGACGACATTTGTATCATGGAAAAAGCTCATGAAAGACGCAAACAAGGTCAATAATGGATCCGCACCAGCCTCAGACCCGCCTCCTGCCAACGCTCACCCCAACCTTGAGTCTCGCCTCGCCCCCGTAAGCCCATCCAATCTAACATACTACTATGTGTATTATTTTCTGTGCGTTTGCTCCTTTTAGTCACTGAAGAAGTTGCAATGTTGATAAATTTAAGTTCGGGGGTGCTTTAAGCTGTAATTAGTTTTGTAAGCTATTTATTTGTGTGCATTTTGTTAACTGCTAAGTTTAATTCTGTTTGTTTGCTGAAAATTGTGGGAAATGAAAGGAAGAAGTGGATATGGGGAATGAGTTGTGCAGCTATGTACGAGATGAGTAAGAACATTGAGAGTTTGAGAATCAACTAAAATTTTAGTTGCCTGTTTGTTGAGAGATATTTGCTGGTATTGTGCTAGTTACCTATGGGGCTGACCTAGGAAAAGGACAAAAATTATCTTATACTTGTTCATGCAATCTAAGTATTACTATCAGTGTGTATTATGTCGTCAATTGAGTTCCATGCAGTGTGAATTCTTTTCTTAGTTGTGCTTGACCTTCTCCAGGGACAACCAGCTGAAAATGAAGAGAAGGATGCGCCTGCTCCAAATCGTTTCAGTGCTGTAATTGAGAAGATTGAAAGACTGTACATGGTATGTTATGCTCTATCTCATGCTTATTACTTCCTTCCCTTTTTTTTCTATTTTATTTGCAATCAGAATTAGATGTGCTAATACAACTGGATCCTTCACAGGGCAAGGATAGCAGTGATGAGGAAGATCTAAAGGATATTCCTGATGATGATCAATATGATACGGATGACTCCTTTATTGATGATGCAGAGCTGGTTGGCATTTCTATCTAATGTTTTGTATCTATTCATTTCTGATTAATATTGACCTTAATTGTTTAAAAATATTTGCATATGAATTGGGTTCACTATGTTAATCGAAATGATTTCTGCAGGATGAGTATTTCAAAGTGGATAATTCAGCAATAAAACACAATGGATTCTTTGTTAACAGGGGAAAATTGGAACGCGTGTAAGTTATCTTTTATTTGATTGTACTTCTGGCATCAGGAGTTGCCTTAGTTATTATATAATAGCTCAAACTGCTTTTCTGGTGAATAGCATTTGGTTTGCACTGAGAACTTTTGAGTTGAACCTTCTGATAATGATTGTGCCACTTTGTAA
Organism: Jatropha podagrica; assembly: GCA_947857235.1. Classification (NCBI taxonomy): domain Eukaryota; kingdom Viridiplantae; phylum Streptophyta; class Magnoliopsida; order Malpighiales; family Euphorbiaceae; genus Jatropha; species Jatropha podagrica. Next base: position 344,396 of record CANUEP010121406.1, on the reverse strand, counting down.
TGAGATCAAATTTATAGGCTTTACAACTATAATATCATTGCTTTTTGCATCTCTTCCAGTCTTTCCATCAAATTTGTTGAAATGTTGTTCTGTATGCCTATAGGAGGCACAATATTGCAAATTTGCAACAGAGAGTAATCTCTTAGATTATTTTCGCCTTCTTGAATTAATCTGCAAAATGTCTGCTTAGTGGCTAATACTTTATTGCTGCATTTTGGATGCTTTGGTTCCAATTCATCTCTGTAGGAGCGATTATCTGGGGAATCCAAAAAACTTAAGGAAATTTGTTGTGCAGTTGCCCCCACTTTCCTCCCAATCCATAAAAGAAGTACTGCTAAAACTCTCAGAACCGAAGAATTTTCAAGTTATTAATGCTCGCATGTGAAGTTGCCTCGGGAATACAAATATCAACTTTACAAAAAGAGATTTCTTTTTCTTTACTACCAAATACATCATATTTCAAACCAGAGTATATGACATGTCTTTTGTCCCTGTTGCACTTTGCTTCTGCATTAGTTCACTACCATCAAATGTGTTTGCTAGTTTTGAGTTCCTGTCTTGACACATGACATTACACTTTTGTCCATAGTTGTTGACTTTGGTGTAAGAGGTGGTTTTGAAATTGTCTATTTGTTGGCCATGACCATGTGAAAGAACTTATTGCTGATGGTTACTATAGTTAATTAATTTTTGTGGCATCAACTCCTTTCGTAACTTTGGTGAAAGCACTGATTGCTGATGGTTCCTATAGTGAATTAATTTTTGTGGCATCAACTCCTTTGCTAACTTCAGCTTCTGAAATATTTAAATCTGCTACCAGATATAATTTTATTATATAAATTGGTTTGGCAATGCAGGGACTTTTTATCTGATCTATTTCAAGAAAAAAGTCTGTACTTCTAGATTTTTGCTTATTTATTAGTTTCTATAGTAACTGTTTACTGATTCATTCATTTCCCTTTTTCCAGAAATGAACCTGTTGTTATACCTAATCAGCAAGCAAAGAAAAGACGAAGAAAAGATTTAACTAAGGCTCTTGGTGAGGGTGATGATTGTATATCAAATAAACATGTTAAGCTTGGTAAGTCAGCAGCTGGGAAGACTGCAGTGCCGGTTGGAAAGAACTCTTCTAATCCTTCTCAAAGCTTGGTCGTGACAAGTGAACGCTATGAGGAAGTGAAAACTCCGAATGTACTATATGCATCTGGAATTTCTGCAAAGAAGAAATCTGCTGAAACTAAAATAAATTTGGATCCTTCATCGTCTGTAAAAGTTTCAAATGGTGATGCTTCTGTTTCTCTAGCAGAGGCCAAGGATGTTGAAAAGCCAAAGACTGGAGGTTTCCAAGGAAAGAACCTGACCAACAAATCAAAGGATACTAGCGGATCCTTGGATGTCTCACATCAGAAATATCATGATAAAAGTGCTTACCCACAATCCAAGTTGCAAGCAAAATCAATAACCACTGGTAATGAGATTGAACCATCAGTACGGTCAAAAGAAAAGAATGGTGTCCGTGAGCTGCCTGACCTTAATATGCCAGATGGCAAGACTTCCATGCAAGTAACTGTAAGTGCCTTTAAGATTATACTCTTATTATTTTGCATTGTCAAATTGTTAGCTTGGGCACTGTGCTATGCATTGTAACTCTGCAAAATCTGGACACAAGGAACTTGATGTTGTGTCTATGAGTTCACTAGTTCACACACAAATACGGAGATGCATCAAGCTCTATTTGAACTTTCAGGCCTTGGAGAGAGTAAAAGGTTGAATTTGAAAATAAAAGAACTATTACATGCATGTGAATTAATCCTAGAACCATATAATTCTAAGTTCTAACAAAAAATTCCCCCTTCTTTTCATGCTAATATTAGAAGGCTTTTTGTTATGTCATACTTTTCTCCCTACTTATCGTGGCCACTTTATTTTCTCTGTGTTGCTGGTCTTGATTTTGATATTTTGTGCAGAAACCTTCGCATGTCCATAGAAAGGATGGTTCTAGTGTTAGGTCCAAGAGTTCAATGCTGGAAAATGCCATCAGGGAATTGGAGAGGATGGTTGCTGAATGTAAGCTTCAAAACTCTCGTACTTATATGATGTTTTGACTACTCTAAATAGAGTCTAACTTGAATAAACATAAAATAACCCTGATTTGAAAATTGCTTCAGTAGTATAAGTAGTGACTGCTAGAGTAATGTGAATAGTAATTTGAGAAAATTCCTAAATATCTGAACTTTGATCTTTTGCTCCTGCATCACTACTGCAGCAAGGCCACCGGCTTTGGAAAATCAAGAGGGTGATACCTCATCACAGACAATTAAGAGGAGATTGCCGAGAGAAATAAAGCTAAAGCTTGCTAAAGTTGCTAGACTGGCAGCGGTAATGTAAATTATTAACGTTTTTATGATTGTTTATTCCTTGATTTTGTACTTGATAAAAATCTTTTCTCATATTTATTTGATAGTTATAATAGAGATTTTAAGGAAATATAAGATTTTTACTTCATAATTGTTGCAGCAGGCAAGCCAGGGGAAAGTATCAAAGGAGTTAATCAATCGCCTTATGAGCATTCTTGGTCACTTAATACAGCTCAGAACACTCAAGGTAAGTTGTTGTTAAACAAAGATGACTATTCGATGCTTATACTTCAGTTAGTCTCTCTGTCTTTGCAATCTTAATTCTCATCTTGGTAACTTCAACTAGCTGGATGGAAGGGTTTGTAGGATTATTTTCTTGTAGATGTTGTATTTTGTTTGCAATTTAGTAATTCTCTTTATTTTTTCTATTTCTCATTATTATGGATGTAGAATTGCTTTTTGTTGAATTCTTTATTTTGTTTCTCATTTTGGCTATTGCTACAGAATTGAATCCGGAAACCTTTTTTTTTTTAATACAATAACACTGAAACTGCATCCAATGTTTTTCTATGAGTTTTTTTGACAATTACTCTTGATTGTCTCATGCAATTTAGTATTAAGGATTTTTGAAGTTGCTATGATCCTAATTGTTTATGTAAAATAAACTATAGTATGTTAAGTGTTTGTATAACTCTAGTGACTAGCTTACTTGCTTTGGTTCTATTCTGATCTTTATTAGAGGCTAAAACGGTCTATCAGTGCACCAAATATGTGTGTCCATTGCAGAACTGTGATGGACTTAGTGAAACATTAGAAAAAATGTTGGTAGGTCAATTAAAAATGAAATTGTTATTATCGATTTTGTTTCTTTTTTGGTACATTATAGTCATCATGCAGTTGCGTTTGCTTGTTCTTGTAATGTAAATTAATTTTTCCATAACATGATGCAGTCTGATTTTGCTGCAGAGGAACTTAAAAGTAATGATCAGCATGGGCTTGTCAGCAAAGCAGGAGAAAGATGATCGGTTTCAACAAATAAAGAAAGAAGTTGCCGAGATGATTAAGACACATGTCCCGCCTTTGGAGTCCAAGGTGTGTTGATTGAATCTCCCCATCCCACCCCCCACCCCCCATGGTGGGAAGAGTCCTTTTGTTTAGGACCTTTAAGATAAGATGAAAATTAAATTGAAGACAATGGTTGATGAAATTGGAGTTCCCCTCTCTGTTTTTCTTTTTCTTGTATGATCCTTTCACTGTAGGCTTAATTAGAAAGTCTTTTGTTCTGATTACTTCACTCTCTCTCTCTCTCCCCTCTGGTGTGAGGATTTGGTTATTGTAGGCTTACAGACTTTAGTTTTTTTTAATATTGATCTGTGTTTTTTTTTAGTCTTGATGTAGCCAATGATATTTATTAATTTCAAACTCTCTTAGATGTTGAATAGGTGATCCAACATAACATGCTAATTTATTTATTACTTTTTAACTCCCAACATAGCTGATAAACAGTTAACAGTTAATTGATTCTTTTCAGCATCTCAATAACAAATGTTTGACTTTATGTGAAATTTGTTATTATTGCTTCCTCAGGCATTGGAGCAACAAGCTGGAGCCTCTGATGATTTTCAGGAAAGCGTTTCTCAGGAAAAAGGATCCCTAAAAAGAAAATTTAGCATGGATGCTGTGTTAGAGGACAAAATTTGTGATCTCTATGACCTTTTTGTTGATGTACTAATGCATACTTGCTCGCAATGCCTATTCTTGAAGAATTCTCATGTGCCTGTGAGAAATTTGTAGCCTTAGTTATCTGATATTTGGTCTTTACCTTTCGATTATTCTAGGGACTGGATGATGATGCTGGGCCACAAGTCAGAAAGTTATATCTAGAGGTATGTTTTATTTTACTTGTTAACTAAATTGTGTGCTGTCCTCGCCGAAACTTTTTGGTACTAATTTATTGATGCTGGAGATCAAATTGATCCAACTTGTGTCCGCCCTCTCTGTCTCTTTCTCTCTCTCTGACCAGACTATGTTTTTCTCTAGAACATATCCTCTTTAAGGCTGTCCAGTTACCTACTTCTTTAGCCTTCCTTGACTGCCTACCCAGAAGGGCAAAAAGTTATTGTTTGTAATTGCTGCAATATCCTTTTGACACTTTGAGCACCATTTATGATTCAGCTTGCAGAATTGTGGCCAAGTGGTTTCATGGACAACCATGGGATCAAGCGTGCAATTTGTAGGGCGAAAGAGAGACGAAGGGCATTGTACAACAGACATAAGGTGCATGAGGTCCACTTGCTCATTTCTTCTTTTACCCTTCTCTTCATGAATGTCCATTCTAATATAGTTTCTGGTTGGATTTGCTGACAATACCTTAATGTTTGTAACATTTGAATTTTCCCACTTGCTACTCCTGACTATTGGATATGTCGACCGGGACTTGAAAGTAGAATCTGCTACTGTATATTAACTGTAGTCTAATGAACGGTGATTTGTTCAAAGGTACTTAAGTATCAAAGGAAGTCAGTCATATATGCCTAAGTTTGATAATAGTTGCTCCAATGTGGAGTCAAAGTCTTGAGGCCTTGTGTTTGAGGTAATAAGATGAACCTGAAATGAAGTGTCTCATACCCGTCAGCTCTTATTTCATTTATAACCATGGTCTTTATCAATGTTACTCACTGTAACCAGTGGTCCATGCTGTTTAACTCAGCGATTTCTTGTTTGATAGGACATTACTTTCACATTTGTTATCACTCATTCCAAAATACCACTTCTGTTCTTATCTGGTACATGACTCTGAGTGTACTGGTTTTTCTGTTATTCACATCTTTTTAATTCTTGCATTAGGATGAGGAAAAAATTAAGAGAAAAAAGATGCTGGCACCTAGATTGGATGAGACTGCTCGAGTTGAGGCCGGTTCTGTTGCTCAGCAACAGTATATGCGAGAGAGGCTGCCTGCTGAGACAGTTGGTCCAGTCTTAGCTCTAGCTAGCAAGTCAATACCCAGTTCAGCAACAACAGCTGTTCGGGTACCAAGTCCTTCAAGGAATGCACCAAACGTGGAAAGGCTAAAACAAGATAAGCCAAAAGGAAGCTCAAGCAATTCCATGGACGAGGCAAAAATAGGACTAGACGGTGCCTTGGTAAAGAAAAAGGTAAAGAGGAGATCAGAGCAAGAGTTGGAGGAAACCCATTTCCGATCTGAGAAGTTGCATAACCAATCTAGTGAAGAAAGACAGAAGTCCATTAAGCAGGTATCATCTCTTCCTCAGAAGTTAAACCTTCAGTTGAATACTCCATCAAGTTTTGAACAGTCTAGCTGACTTCATATAGTCAACTGCGGGTAGGAAATTTATACCATAGAAGTAATTGTGTAACAAAGTCTTTCTTTTCTTTTCTTTTATTTTCTACTTAGGAGGCTTTATTAATTTCTGACTAGCTGATTGCTACCATTTTTGTAATTAAGTGTTGGATGGTGCGTTGTCCGATAGAGTTTCATCTTTTGAATACGAGATGGCAGAATGCTGTATTTCTCTTCTGCGATTAATGCATTTGCTTTGACGTGTATCTTTGAAACCTTGTTGTTCCGTTTTTCCCCGTTTCATGGTATTTAAATTGATCTTTTGTGGGCTGGGCATTCGGTTAGTTTGTTTAAACCGAAGTGAATTTATACAGATCGAATAAATCAATTTTTTGTATACAAAAATAAACATCAAGCTGAACTGGATTGTGTTTAGAATTGAACAAAATCGTTGAACCTGTTTGATTTACCTTTGGGATTGCATCAGCAGAGTTTTTAGGTTTTTTTTTCCCCCTATCAAAAATCCAAAAAGAAAGTGAACCCGACCAGTTGGTGTGGCTTAATTTGGTGGGTTTTATCCATTGTTGTCCAGCCTTCATCTTTTTTGTGGGTAACTGTGGTTTGCAGGGACCAGAGAGTGCTAAATGCACTACTTTCCTCTGTAACTGTGTAACCGTGGTTTGATATATTGTTCTCATTTTATTATTGCAATATTAAAAATTTACTTAGTAGGAGAAAGAATTGAGTTATGGTGGGTCTCTAGTTTTTATTATGTACTAGTTGATGAACAATTTTTTTTTATTTTTTTATTTTGTCTCATAATTTTGAAAATAGTTTTTAGCCCCCTCATCCTCATATGGAATATTGGCTCCTCCATTGATTTTGATCTAAACTTTATTTGTAAGAAGTCATGGGTCAAAATTTAAAATCATAATCATTAAAAAACTTTCACCTACATATCACCATAGTCTATTATTTGAATTACAAATGCTCCATATCAACTTTATGTATAATATTATCCTATTTTTGCACCAAATGAATCAAATAACCTATTTTTGACAAAAAATAAATAATAATTTTAATATTTCTAATTGATAAAATTATCATTTAAAATTTTTTTTTGGAAGAGCATTATTTTAAAATTAAAATTATTTTTTTTATAAAAGCGGGATCTTTTGTTAATTTAGTACAAAGTTAATTGATAATTAAAAAAGAATTAATTTATTATATTTAGGTCGATGAGGCAAATTCAAATTTATATATAAAAAAAAAAAGAAAAAAAGTTGGAGTCCAATTTCAACCATTATCCTTCCCGCGTTTTTTTCTTTTCTTTTATTTTATTTACCCATTCTACTACCGGAAAAAAAAAAAAAACCGCTCAAATATCCAAAGACCTAACTCGCTGGACACTACTGATCAGTGAAAATTTGAAGCAAGAAAGCTCCATCAAGTGCTACTACGCGCGACAGAGAAAAATGTTGAAGACGAAGACGTTTATGGGGGCTAACGTATTCATGTCGCGGAACCTGGTGCCGCCGGAGGTCTTCGACGCTCTTCTCGATGCCCTCAAGCATAATGGAGCCGACGTTTTTCTCTGTTGTGATCCTTCGCGGAATGGCCCGAACGATTACCACATCATTTCCTCTCCCGATCACGTAAGTAAAGACATTAATATAGTTCCGCCCTTTTTAAGTTTCATTTTCCTTCGATTTAGGTTTTTCATTTTATGTTCTGTCGGTTTTCAGGAGAAATTCGAGGATCTTAGAGCTAAGGGCTGTACTTTGCTAGGTATGATTTTGTTGTTTTACCTTTTTTTTTTTTTTCATTTTTTGTCTTGCCTTCTGAGCTAGCTCTGAATTTTGTGCTATAATCCTTTAGTTAGTCTCTACTGAAGTATCTAAATTTCGATATCAAGATATCAATTACTCTTAATGGTTTTATTCAGTGATTAAGAATGTGCAAACTTTTGTGTAATTTTGAGTAAAATCCGCATATGCTTCAGAATTATACGTAGGCAATCCAGAAAGGCTAGTAAGTCAAGGAATATAACTTTTAGTTATGAGATGTGACTCTATGAAATTGCATTAGGGACTTATTCCTAACCTTGCTTGCTTTTTTTGCTCTCATGTAATATTGAGCAGGTCCTCAGTGTGTGCTTTCTTGTGCAAAAGAACATAGAGCTTTGCCTAAACAGGGCTTTACTTGTTGCCTTGCTATGAATGGTGTCAAAATACTTGCATCCGGTTTTGAAATGGACGAAAAGGTATTCTTTCTGTTAGAGGTCCTCAAAAAAGAGAATAATTTGAATTTTTGTTTCTAGACCTGCAATGTGTCTTTCATCTCTATTATGAGGGAACTTGTCCTCAAATTTTCTGTAAGTTGAATTTCTTAAAGGTTGAGCTATGCTATTTTTGGGAGACCAAAATCCACTTATTTATTGTTGATGTTCTAATGCTTACAATTATGACACAGGTTAAGATAGAAAAATTGGTGACAGCAATGGGAGGACAGCTGCATACTAAAGCATCATCTGATGTTAGTTTTGTCATTGTCAAAAATGTTTTGGCTGCAAAATACAAGGTCTAGCTCTGTATTAGAAGACTGTTGCTAATTTAAATATTATAAAGTATTTTGTTTTCATATATCGAGTTATCTATTTAACATCCTGTTTGCTCTGCCTTTTCTGTCTACCATGTTGTATGCATGTTTGAATAAATGTCCCCAAGTTTGTTTAGAGTATTATGGGAGGATTCAACTTCTGAAAATTTGAAACTTCCAAATGCCAATTATGACATCTAGTGAAATTCATTTTACTCATATTTTGGTATTTTGAATTGTTAGAGCTGATTTTGAAGTTGATCAATGAGCCAAATAATTTTAAAGCGGCTCAATGCTTATGTAGGAAAGAATACTTAACTCCAAGAAGACTTAGCTTATCCTTAAAGTCTTGCTCCGCATTTTATTTGGATAATGGACTATTGGTTGTTGGCCTGTGCTAGTCTTTCCAAAGTTGCATTTTAAGTTTTCTAGGCATGGCCCTAATAATTGGATTTGCACATAAGGTGACCCATCCACAAAGTTTGGTCCTGTACATATGCCTTTGGGACTTAAGAGTACAAACCTTTACCACGGTGCCAAGAAATGGCCATTGCCAATCCGCTTTACATTATCTAAAGCTTTTTGTTCTTATTGTGAAGATTCACGTAGTATTTGAATAAGTGTTGACTTAATGGTTTTTTCCTCCCTTGCAGTGGGCTTTAAATAATCTGAAGAAACCAATTTTAACTATTAATTGGTTATCTCAATGTTGGAATGAGCACCGTGTTGTTCCCCAAGAGTCATACAGGGTTCTTCCCTTTTCTGGATTAATGATATGTGTCACCAGAATACCTGCAGGTTATGATATAAGCTATCCATCATTGTTTCTAATAATCTATATCTTTCCTAATACTGGTCTGCTGGCTTCTTTCAGATGAGCGGAAGGAGATTGGAAAAATTATCACAGAAAATGGTGGGAAATATTCTGCTGAACTGACCAAGAAGTGCACACATTTAATTTGTGATATATCCTTTTAATGGTGCCAAGCAAATATCTTGATTTTGTTCACGTTGTGCTTTTCATTGTTGATATCACACTATCACTTATTCTATATTCTAGATTGAGCTTTAGTTCCTTTTTCTTGTCTTCAATTATTTTTCTTGAAGATACAACCCTTGAGATTTGTGGATTGGATGATAGAGATTTGCCTTCCTTCTGTTTCAGGGCTGTATTTTATTTATGCATCCAACAATTTTTCTTTTATTTACCCACTTTACAGTTTCCTTTTGTTGAGCGTTTCTCTCTCTCACAAATACACAAAGGTACACATGCATGTTCATGTGCTTGTGTTATTTTAGGGCTTATAAATCTCGTTTTGCTGATCTATAAAATTCCGGAGTTCCTATCTTAAGTTTTATGATATCTACACTGCAAAATGAAGTAAAACATAATAACGTGTGAATGAATATGTTTGTTTCCCTAGTAACCTAACTTATCCAAGCTTTGTGCTTCCTATGTGAGTGAACATGTGAAAGTTATTAATCTGTTTACCTTTGCAACTGTTGAATGTGGAAGTTGTGACATTATCTAATGGAGAAGACGTCAGCAGTGCGGATGTAGAAATTTTAAGATTATATGGTGAATTGCTCAACCTACTGTTGCCTCTTGTATGCCTTGGTGTGACAGATAATTGAGTTCCTAAAATACCTTATCTGCATTTTAATTCTCTTCACTTTAACCTGTTATTGAAAAGCAAATTATCTCCCCTTCCTAGAACCATTTTCCTACCAATTTTTCTATGTACTTGCAGCAATATCTTGTCTCTTAAATGTTTCTGAATTATAAATTGAGAATGAATGCATTTGTTCTCTTGACTGCTCATAAGCTGCTGAAGGTGACAAGTATAAGGTTGCTCGAAGGTGGGGTCATATTCAAATTGTAACTCGGAAATGGTTTGATCAGTCTGTTGCTAGAAGAGGTAATCCTTTACATTAGTGGTGTCAATATATTCTGATGAAAGTTGCATTGTTAATCAAGGAGCCTTAATTCTTCATCTGCGAGGATTTTAGGCATTGTAAGGATTGCAAATGACTTTATATGTATCTTTTTTGATGAGTAGCATGTCTCAATGAGGATTCCTATCCTGTTCAAGGTGGTTCTATAGCTGCAAATAAAACTGTGAAGGGTTCCTCAATGTCACATCATAGCCAAGACAAGTGTACTGCTACTTCATTATCTGTGGCATCTTCAAGGGCTACAGAATCTGGGTTTTCAGATCCGGATCTGGAGGCTACTCTGTCACAGAACATGTCTTCTATGTTCTCTGATCCCCCCATATTTATGAAAGAGGGGGATAACAAAATGCCTGCAGTGCACCCAACAAATGAAACAAACCTTGATGGTTGTGTTGCCAATGACTCTCAATCTGAAGACGGTGATCTGTACTTGTCAGAGTGCAGAATATCACTTGTTGGCTTTGAAGCTTCTGAGTTGCGTAAATTAGTTAATATGGTGCGTAGAGGTGGGGGTTCCCGGTATATGTCATTCAACGATAAATTGACACACATTGTAGTTGGAGCTCCAACAGAGGTGTAAGTCTTCTCTGAATTCAGGAAATATCAAATTCATGAATGCATTTATTGGTCATCTGATCATTTATGAACCTGTTCCTGGGTGGTTTTCATCAATGCTTTACATGTGTTAGTATTACTTGCCGACTTACTAGTCATCTTGATGTGATGGTATTTTTTGTTGATTGAATCTCTCCAACAGACTTGGTGAATTTGAGGACTGTCTTACTCATTTTTCTAAACTCTTGGTCTCAAATATGCATATGGCTCTCCAGTGAAAAGAAGGAGCTCAGGGGCCTTGCTGCTTTGGGTGTGATTAATGTGGTTAGACCAGTCTGGCTTGAAGAGTGTGATCGTGAAAAGAAAGAAATCCCTGTTCTCAGGCAGCATATCGCCTATGATTTACTACTTCCAAAAGGTTTTCTAGTTTTTTTGTGATATTCATCTGCTAGTTTTTCTTGTTATTATTTTTTCTATTCATGTTCCTCCCAGAGATATCTGGCTACTGTGTTGTTTTTTCCTTATTTCATTGTGTTGATTAATAGTCATTTTTTAGGATTTTTCATCATATATATTTCATTCTCTTACTGTATCCTGACTATGTAGATTCTATGACCTCCATTGGAGGAGCAGTAGTTGGCATGATTGGTGTGAATCAAGGCAAACTCTCCAGTGTCCATTCAAGCATCCGCTCTGATCAGTTAGTGGGTAGTGCAAACGTTGGCAATGGGATGACATCATCATTGGAGAACAACAGAGAAGAGAAACCAGAAATCAAAATAAATGCGGGCAAGCCTCTGGAAGCAACTGTGAGGCTGTCCCAGCAGAACCTATTTTCAGTTGTTAATGATAAAAAGAAGAATGAAAAGAAGATGCAACTTGATTCTAGTGACCAAAATCTGAAGCCATTATCTGTTTTTAGGGGGAAAACCTTCTGCTTTTCGAATTCTTTTCCTGAAGATAGGGTAAGTAAATTGAAATTAATTTTTTGGAATTTATTTGGTGAAATTACAGTTAACCAGACACGGGGTTTTGTGGTATTCAGTTGTTCCCTGATGTTTCAAGCAACTCTTCTCTTAGTTCATCCCATCTTCTCTTAGCTTGAGCTGATTACTTTACTTTGTGCTATATTTATCTTTTCTTGCTTTCTGATCTGAAGTCATGCTAGAAGTCCACATTCTTAGTTTTAAAAATACTTATCCGACGTTTCTGAATTGGCTATTTTCTTGGATTTTATTTTTTTGTACCAGAGAGCTGAAATTGTTCAATGGGTGAGTCAAGGGGGAGGGGAGATGCTGGAAGATCGTGTGAAACAAAATGTGCACTTCACCATTGAATGCCATGGTGTAACACCAAGTTCTTTGGATGTTCCAGAAACTACTTATGTATCCAGTCATTGGGTCCATTCTTGTTTAGAGGTCTGCTTCACTGAATTGCTAAATTACTCTTGTTCAGTATTCTTTTTTTCATCATGGCATGATTGGATATGAATGGAAATTTCAACTTCCGTAATTTGCGTGAATTTTTTACAAGAATGAGAAACATTGGGATGGAAGAAAAAAGCTGGCGTTTGAGCACTTTTTTTTGTTGTCCTTCGTACTAATCTTATGTTTCATATATTCCACTATATGGACCTTTATTATTATTAGGTATGCATGGGAAGGAGTGGAAGAAGGGAACTTCAGTTTTCAGTTAGAGATCTCTTAGGAAAAGATTCTATGGTTATCTTTCAGATCAGGTCATAGATTTTACTCCTAATAAGTTTTTAGGTTCCTTTCACAACTTTCATCATGCATTTTATATCTTTTATAATTATCTTAAGTAACATTTCTCTACTCAGGGTTAACAACTGGAGTAGAACTAGAGTCAGCTATTCTTGTCTTATAGTTCTGTTGTTACTGCAATGTCTACAGCTTCCTATGCTTAATTGATAGATTAAGTTGAAAAGTTGTTTATCCTTTTAGATATCTGCCAATCCAGTCCATTAAAATTTCTAATAATTAAATTGCTACTGAAGGACAAATGCTTGCTGGATGTTGGTCGTCATATCATATATTCCCCACTTCCCTGCCAGATTCCTTTTCCTGGTTTTAGAAACTTCCGATTCTGCATCTCACAGTATGAAGGCAAAGACAGGTCATTATTGAGAAACTTGTGCTTTGTCCTTGGAGCCAAATTTGTGGAGAAACTGACTAGAAAGGTTACCCATCTATTATGCAAATTTACCATTGGAGAAAAGTATGAAGCAGCTTGTAGATGGGGAATATGCTTGATTACATCTGAGTGGATTTACGAGTGTGTCAGGCGGGTATATTCTTGACACTCTTTGTTCTTGTGTGATAATTAGTTTTGGTATGTCAAAGTATCTGCTTACAACCTAATCTTTTTGCAGAATGAAGTTGTTGCACTGGATCAATATCGGCCAAAAGAAGTTACTTCTCAAGACCAAGTGGCAGGATTATGCACTGTGAGCCAATTTCCTACTCAACCTGCTCAAATGATATCTGGACCGTCTCAGTCAACAAGCCAGTCACAAGACGTTAAAAGTGCACCAACTCAGATTGGTGGTAGTAGAATTACCAGCTTTGGGGAAGAGGTCCGAAAATCTAGTGATTTCTCTAAAAAGGCAAGGCTTTTGGAAAGTGGAGACCAGAAGAGTTTGCTTTCTTCTGGAGTTCATTTAGGTGATTCTATATGCAACATAAATTCCAGTGGAGGAAACAATTCAAAAGATACCAAAGAATCATCTTCCTGCGTTTCTGATGTAGCTGCTGTCATTGAGGACTTGCTAGAGCAGACTAGCAAGGTTAATTGACTGCTAACTGTTAATTTTCTTGTTTTACATTTATTTTATTGATTAATTTATTCGATATCTTCTTTACTTATAGATTCACGATCATAAGTCACCGGAGATTACTCAGCATGATGGAAATGTATCCTTGTATCCTCTGATTATTCTTTTTCATATATAACACTCAATACCTGCTTCTGTTGGATCCTTGATGGTAGAACAGCTTTATCCATCTGATTCAGTGCTTGGTGAAGAGCATCGGGGCTCTCATTCTGTCATTGGGTTACCTAAACACTGGTTAAACAGGTAACCCCATTATTTTGTGAATCATTGATGTCTGTAACTCTATGTTATCAAGTCAAATTATTGGTTGAACATGATATTTTATGTCCCGTTGTTGATAAATTTTGTTACCTAAAACCCATTTGGATTTTTATCCTCTCTTGACTTCTTTTTATGCTTGTGTTCTTCTCAGACCTGGGAAAAGAGATGAGTTATCTACTCCTGCTAGTTCTAAAGGTGGAAACAACGGAATGTATGATGGGTTCAGTGAAACACAAACAGATTCTCAGGTTTCTGCTCTTCACTCATCTGCAGATTGTTGGTTGCTCGATTATCTTCCTGATATTTTAATTTCATACTTTGTCGCCTTTAGGCGGGTGTTCCAAATGATGTTTGTTCTTGAAATTGTCAATGCAGGTCGTTGGGTATGAAGAAGATTTGTCAGGCAGGCAAATGCTTATAGACAGGGTTCGCACCCGAAGTTCCATATCCTAAAGTTGAAGACATCTGGGCAGATCCCGGTAAAAGTAGTAAAATTGTGTAGCAACAGACAAATACTGAGAGAAGTTTCGATTGCATATCTAACTGCTTGTAGCCAACCAAGGTGAATATTTCTTGTCGGCATCAATTCAATTTTCAACCTCGCTAAGATGAACAGTCAAGTGTAGATAAGACTTGGATAGCAAAATGTAATCAGCATGCAGCTTGTGAGGTAATGTTTTACACAATCAGTCATTTATGAAATACGATGTAATTTATACAGGGTCTGTGCGACAATATTAATTATTGTAGTAACTATTAGAATATTTAATATTTCATTCTAATAGCTATTGTAAAAGGAAGCTATATTACTAAAGATTACAATTAATAAAAGTAAAATTTTAACTTAATCAACTCGCTAAAAGCTAGCTCAAAACCTACGGAGGATTAGAGTTCAGTGGCTCATATTAGTTGTAAGGCGTTTTCTTCGCTCATTTTTTGGCATCTAGATCACTCCATTTTGTTAACGTGAATCAACATGATATAAACAGATGGCACGTGTGATATTTTCGTTCCATGTCAGGGGCAATGGCATGAGAATGAGTGAAAAAGGTTGGGACTCAGTGAATGGGGGACGATACTATTCCTGTTATCTCTACAGCAGTCTCTACACACGGATTTAAGATTAGACCCAAATTGGGAGGCAGGAGTAATTGACAATTGTCCGTTATATGAACTCAACTTTGTACTTGTATATTTTTTTTATTATATTTAAAATATAGAAATAACTCTTTTTTATACTGTAAATACCTTTTATTGATATTATATATTATTTCATGTTAAATTTTGGGCTGCATGTTTTGTTTAGAAAATAATATCCACAAAATTGAAGAGAACCTTTAGAAGAAAATTAAGTAGTTAAATTTTATCTTTAATAAAAAATGATGGATTTGATACTAATTTGGTTATAAATTAGAACCGAAGTAGTCAAATTTAAAATCAGACTATGGTCAATCATTTTCGATTTTAAATTAAAATTAAAATTAAAATTATGTGGTGATAATTTAATGCAGCTACATATTTTAAGAGTTGAAACCATTGATTTTGACGTGGAACCAATAGTTCAAATTTGAAACAATTAAAACAAAAATTGTGAATTCAAACGCTAAAAAAGAATTTTTAACTTAAATTTTTCATTAAACTCTTTTAATTTCTTTCAATATCACTCCCACTTATTCTTCTTTTTTTTTATTATTTGTTCATATCAAAGCATTTTAAAAAAATCTTAAACTTGAAAATTTTTTACTTTTTATCTAATTTTAGTTTTCAAATTGAAATCAACATTTTCACGACAATTTTTCATTTTCCAATTCATATTTTAATAATGATTTTCTTCCATATAAGAAATAGACCCTTTATTTTTAATCCAGTGAATGCAAAATTAAAATTTGAGTCGAAAATATTTTTCTCTCCTTCTCTCTTTTTCTTTTTTTTTTTTTTTTTTTTTTTTTTTTCAATTTGAAGGCAAACATTCAAATGTTCAACATTGACCATACAAAATTCAATTAAGAAAAAAAATTAAATCAAAATTTGAATTTTCTTTTCCCTATCTTTCATTTTCAAGATGTTAAAGATACTATCAGGGAGAATTTACGTACATTACATACAGAAAACAAATACCCCAATGCGCGCGTGTACAAACAACTCAGAACTTAAAAAACAAAATGACAATGGCAATCAAATCAAAACTCAGAAGGGACAGCTTTGAAAGAAGAAATGACCCAAACAACACAAAAAATCCCACCACCACAAGCACCAATAATATCCCTCCAAATTCTCAATAATTCCTGTTTTTGTTCTTGTTCTTGTTCTTCTTCTAACTGTTTATTCCACCACCCGCCATTTTCCTAACGATATTATCCACATCCTCTAATAATCCGTCACTTTCCCATCATCCAAACATTTTTCCCTTTTTACCGACTCACAAATTTATTATATTCAACGGGGGGAAACTGTTATCGGCTCACTTTATTTGATTCCATATGGTGGCATGTCTCTTCTTTTGCCACGTGTCCTTTGTCGCCATGAATCAGTTATCTCCGGTCACTGGAGTACTACCTTGTTTGTGCTCTTATAAACTCAATAGAGATGCTAAGTTTGTGGGTTCCGGGTTTGGTTTTGAGTTGCAGGTAAAGGATCGGTTCAAGAGGAAGCTTAAGTTTGTTGTAAATGCGGAGTTGTCGAGAGCATTCTCTGTTAATTTGGGTTTAGACTCTCAGGTGATTTGCTTTCTGTTACTATTGTCTTTTTTTATCTGATTTTTAATGTTTCGGTGGGAAAATTTCTCTGTTATTTGTTTGTTTCGCGTTTGGTGTTTGATGAAATGACTGAGTTTAGAGTAATATGCAGTGGTTCGAGGAATCTTGGGAAAGTCAGTATTTGTAGTGGGTTTATTTTGCTCTGTTTAATTCTTTTGATGATCTGAGTGTAATCATGCTAGATTTTGGTTATTCCCATTTGAAGCATTGAATTTGCAATTCAGGGATGTGATCTTTATTCTGAATAATAAATACTGAAGTCTGTATGGAAAACTGGAACTATATCCTTTAGATTATTGGGAACTTGCGCCTATTTCACATAATTATGTGGAAACTTGATGGTGCTTCTCTCTTAGTTGTTTGAAGCCTCTAATGGATCATTAAAATTTGGTCACAATCGAAACTTTGATTGACAGTGCACGGCTCATCTGAGTGATCACTTAATTGAAATCAACTTAAATTTTTCAGTAGTTATAGCCCCTGTTTGCCCTTTAAATGCTTTTTTCTATATTCAAAATTGTATTATATAATGTAGGTGTCCTCGTTCCAATTTATTTTGATTAGACTGACAAGTCTTTATTCTGATTATAAGGTTGTCCAGTCTCACGATATATCTCAGTTGCCTTGGATTGGCCCCGTTCCTGGGGATATTGCTGAAGTGGAGGCATATTGTAGAATATTTAGAACAGCTGAACGGCTCCATGCTGCATTGATGGACACATTGTGCAATCCTGTGACTGGGGAATGCAGTGTTTCATATGATTTCACACCGGAGGAAAAACCATTAGTGGAGGATAAAATAGTGTCCGTCCTTGGTTGCATGCTATCGCTTTTGAGTAGAGGAAGAGAGGATGTTCTTTCTGGAAGAGCTTCCATTATGACTTCCTTTTCTTCAGATGTAAGCTTTATGGAGGACAAGCTTCCTCCACTTGCCATTTTTCGTAGTGAGATGAAAAGGTGTTGTGAGAGTTTGCATGTTGCGCTTGAAAACTATTTAACACCTGATGATGGTCGAAGCCTTGATGTATGGAGAAAATTGCAGAGGCTGAAGAATGTCTGCTATGATTCTGGTTTTCCCCGCCTTGATGATTACCCTTGTCATACACTATTTGCAAATTGGAGTCCTGTTCATTTATCTAGTTCTAAAGAAGACATAGCTTCCAAACATTCTGATGTAGCATTTTGGAAAGGTGGTCAGGTAACCGAAGAAGGTTTGAATTGGTTACTGGAGAAAGGATTCAAAACTATTGTAGATCTCAGAGCAGAGATTATAAAGGATAATTTTTATCAAGAGGCTGTGAGTGCTGCTATCTTATCTGGAAAGATTGAATTGATTAAAATTCCTGTTGAAGTTATGATGGCGCCTTCGGTGCAGCAGGTTGAGAAGTTTGCATCTTTGGTGTCAGATTACAGCAAAAAGCCCATCTATCTTCATAGTAAGGAAGGAGCATGGAGAACTTCTGCAATGATATCCAGATGGAGGCAGTACATGACTCGCAGTGCATCTCAGTTTATTATTCCCAGTGATTCGGTGCCACAAGAAACAAATGAAACGAGAGAATCTCGAGCACCTTCTGTTACAGAAGAGAGGTCCCTCATGGAACAGGAAAATGGATCACTGCAACAGGCTTTGGATAACCTTCATGGAACCAATGGAGTGTCTCATGAAGTTGCCTCTTCGTTTAAGGATGAAACAGGCCAAAGCATTAATGGGACTGACAATGGTTTTGCATCTGTTCAGGGTACAGCATCCACCGAAACAGTTGATAAGGGAGGAAGACCTTCAGTAAACATCTGCAGGGAAACTGATCCTCTCAAGGCTCAAGTTCCTCCTTGCAATATTTTCTCCAAAGCAGAGATGTCCAAGTTTTTTAGGACTAAAAGAATTTCACCTCCTAGGTACTCTAACTATCGATTCAGTAAGTTCAAAAAATTGCCTGTTTCAGGAGAGAAACATATTGGGATGGTAAAAACAAGTGAGATTAAGGACGTGGATCCTATATCAGGACTTAGGGAGATAGAGAGATCCAATGGATCAGTTAGTAATGGAAATCTATCTCCAGAACTTAAGAGCTCATATGTTGAAGGTCAGAAGCATCTGAATGGCAATAGCTTTATTTCTGTTGGTTCAGGTTTGAATGCAGTTGATGAAGGGGAGAGGTATTCTGTTCCTGAAACTAATGTCAATACCACTGTGAGTGACAGCTTAAAGGAGCATGTTACATCTAAATCTATTGAGGAGGTTCACAAAAAAAATGGAGTTGCATCCTCGGGCAGTGATGATGAGTTGGGCTCAATTGAAGGAAACATGTGTGCTTCTGCAACTGGTGTTGTAAGAGTGCAGTCAAGAAAGAAAGCAGAAATGTTTCTAGTTCGAACTGATGGATTTTCTTGCACCAGAGAGAAGGTTACTGAATCTTCCTTGGCCTTCACGCATCCAAGTACCCAGCAACAAATGCTTATGTGGAAATCAACCCCAAAGACTGTTTTGTTGCTGAAGAAGCTAGGGCAAGAACTCATGGAAGAAGCTAAAGAGGTAACAACATGTGAAAGCCTTAGCAATTGATAGAAACTTTCTCCTCTATTAATTCACTATTATTTTCTAAATCATATTTTTGCGGATGTTATTACTGTTAAGGTTGCTGAATATGATAGTGCAATATGTGAGTTCCAATTGCAGGCCTGAGATTTTTTTGCATGCTAACTCCAGTTCACCTATTTATAGAAAATCTTTCAGCATTGGACTTAGTTTTGAGGAGGGTTCTGATAGGTGTGTTGTTAATTTTAGAAAGCTTATGCTCACACAAGTTATGTTTATGAACATAACATTCCAGGACTAATGGTCCAGAATCGAATCTATTGGCCAAGGAGGCATATGATATTTGCCTAAGCGCTGGTGGTTATTGAAATTGATTACAAATATGAAGTTTCTCATTGAGAATATGTAAAAGAGTCTTGCATTCTCCTACAATGAGCCTTTCCACTGCAGTGCAGGAAAATAAATGTGTTTAGCTATTAATTTTCACCCTATGCCTGCAATTCATTAGGCATTCTGCGGTCAACTTCTCTCAAATAAACCCTTTGTTCTCTCAATCACCTTGGAATATCTGGTGGTAATACCTTTCTGAGCTGAACTTTGCCTCAATCATCTCATTCTGTTCAAAGCGGGGAAGTCCGAAAAGACATTGAAATGGATCTTTCTTGCCACATAAAAGAGATATTCTTGTGAGAGACTGCTGGTGCAGTGATAAATGAGTACAGATGGAAGTGCAGAAGGCACAACATCCTGCATCGGCTTCTGTGGCACTAGGAAGTTAGAAGTGGGAATGGAGAGTGCATGCAAGGATTCACTCTAAACAACACTTTCACAACTTCAGGATCTACCGACAGGGTTGAAGACTGCAAATTTGGCCTAGAAATGGTAATCCTTGAATTGGATTTCTCAACCATTTTGAGAAACTAGAAAGTGATCATTCAACTTTATATCCTAACACTTCGTCAGTTGAGGATACATGGAAATTTGATAGGATCAAAACTCAGTACACAAGGAAACTATTTTGGAGTTTGATTGGATCATTTTTTTGACAGCCTAGTCATATATTGACTGTTTATCAGTCTCCTTGCTTCTGCCTTTTTGCCACATGGTTACCAGACCTCATGTTATTGGTTTCTAGTTGGGTTTAGCTTAATTCATGTACCCAGGGGTATCCAGTGTTTCAAAGAAAGGTTAGCCTGGCCTAGGTCTGCTTTTGGGAATGGGGTGGAACGAAAAAAATCCTGGTGGACTTGAAGATAAAATATCTGTTGGAGATGAGTGAATGACTATTTCTGGACCAACATAACGTTATTTATCTATCAATCATGTTAACCTTTTGTGCCCTTTTCTTTGTTAATGTTAAGTCATTAACACAAAACTGTACTTATGGAAAGTGATAACCTTTACTTCCTCAAGCTATAAGGTTTTGATTCCTCGGATTGGTTTTTAAGCATGCACATGGTTTTATGTAATGAACTGCAAAATTGGAGACCAGAATAACAGCATGATCTTAGTGGCTCTTGTTTTGGGGTAGGGATCCCTTCTCATGGATTAGGTATTTAAGTGGACATACTATCCTTCTATTATTTTCGTTGAAGGATGTGTGATTCATATATTTCACTAGCCGTGCTGAAATCACATTTCGTCTATCTAGTCTTTCTAACCACATGTTCTGCATCCATTGTGAAGGTTGCTTCTTTCCTGTATCACCAAGAGAAGATGAATGTTCTTGTTGAACCTGATGTTCATGACATATTTGCTAGGATCCCAGGCTTTGGATTTATTCAGACCTTTTACAGTCAAGACACCAGGTAATATAGATTTTGATGCAGTGGATTACATTGATGTGGCTCTTTAATGTTCCTTATCTCACTGGTAATCTATGTATCTTTTTGATTCCCCTGATGCAGTGATCTCCATGAGAGGGTTGATCTTGTGGCATGCTTGGGGGGAGATGGGGTTATACTCCATGCATCAAATTTATTTAGAGGTGCAGTTCCCCCTGTTGTATCCTTTAATCTTGGATCTCTTGGATTTCTCACTTCCCACAGTGTAAGCTCTGACTTCACGTTGTCTTTGGTTCTTAATTTTATGTTGTAGGCCTAATAAATGATATCATCTGCTTGACTACTGCCTTCTCTTTCCATTTCTTGTCATAGTTTGATGACTACAAGAAGGACTTGAGACAGGTCATCCATGGGAATAACACACTAGATGGTGTTTATATAACTCTTAGAATGCGCCTCCGTTGTGAAATATTCTGCAATGGCAAAGCTGTACCTGGGAAAGTTTTTGATATCCTAAATGAGGTGGTTGTTGATCGGGGTTCTAATCCATATCTTTCTAAGATAGAATGTTATGAACATGACCGACTTATAACCAAGGTGAGGTCACAATATTCACTTCTAAAAGTCTTCTTTTTTAAACATTTGTTAACATTCTCCCCATTATACTCAATCTTATGCTCACCACAACTCAACTTGATATTGTCTCAGTGGCTTCTCATGTTGTATTTTAATGTGTTAATAAGAGAAATTCTCATATCTTCTGTGGCATTTTGATGCTTTTATCTGATGAATACGTTGTTTCCTAGGTGCAAGGTGATGGAGTCATAGTGGCCACACCTACAGGAAGTACTGCATACTCTACGGCTGCTGGAGGTTCCATGGTAAGCATAAGCACTGGGTTTTGGATTCATTTTTCTATCAGCTCTTTAGTCGAAACTCATTTTGCCTTCAGGGCAACAATTTATTTTTCTTGACATTTACAATGGCTAGCTTATTGAACAACTGCGTGGCTGTATAATGCTGAAAGGAATTCTGATTTTCTATGTTCATTAATTTAGTGTCGAAGGTCACAAAGTTGGGGGATTAAGGGTTGGTACAAGACGTTAGGTTGGGGAATTTTCTTTGATGAGCCAGAACATAGAGAACTGGCAAACACTGCTCAGATCTGAAGTGTCATGTTTCTCAAAGATAAATAGTTGCATCATGGAATTGGTTTTGATTGATATAGCAAAGCGCTAACCTATTAAGTAACAGTTAGCTGGCAAATAAAGTGAGTGAGTAGAACAAAGCTCTAGAGTTTGCCGAGTAGGCATTTGCTAATTCATTGTCATAGCACTACCAATTAGGATGCATCATGTGCCTAGATGTTCAGCATCTTGTCACAAACATTAAAGCTGAAGATTGTTCTAAGAAGTCAGATCACTTTTAATGCCAATATAGAACATTACAGCCCTATATTCTGTTGAGGATGCTTAAAGAGGTATGCCAGATTTCTGACTATGCAGTTGAGTTTGTTAAGAATGAATATGTTCTCAAGGATGTATTGTCCTCTTCTTAAAATGCTGCTGATTCATTAGCTTGGCAAGGAGTTCACTGATCAAAAAGCTTGATAGTCGCAATTAGGAATGACTTATCGTACAAGACAAAGTTATAAAAGCCTCTTATCGTTATAATTAAAATTCTGGATTGATCTGGGACGTTGCATCTGTTCCTTGGTTGTGACAAGAAATATTAACTTGGGACCTTATGGTGCTAAGCAGGAAAGTTATCTGGGCTCTAATATTAAGTTCTTTTGTTTTCTTTATTTTTGATGTTTTATAAATTGAAAGATATGTTGGTAATTATCCCTTCATATCCAGTCCTGACCTTCAATCAATTAAATATCCAGAACAACCTTGAAAAAACGCTATATTTTCTTGCTGCCTGAAAACCCCGAAACCTAATTCCAGCTAATGAAACAATCATCGTTTGTCGTCAAACACCAATAATCTGTTCCACACCAAACTTGTGAATCTCCTTGTTTTTCAATTTTGACAAGCATAACTCACCAAAAACACGGGGCATCAATCTGAACCCATCTATCAATCAAGCTCTTTCAAATTAGACCAATTTTTCATAATCTGTCTATGTTCTCGCATTAATATGTTTAATACTTTGATTTCTAAAAATTCCCAAATTCAATATGCATTTATTTTTAATAATTTTGATAACTTAATACATAGCTTCGTCTGTTGGGGGAGAAAAATAAGATAAGAAAAATGAGAAATAAAATCAATTAAAAAATAATTACATTCTCTTCGTTCTTCGAATGCTCTGAATTTAGTACTCATCTCTCTCTCTCTCTCTTCGAAAAGAAATGCTGTTTTAATGTGGGACAAGAAATAGTCCTTGTGGTTATTGGTGCTTGTTAACTTCAATGGATAAATAACTTATACTGGAATGCAGGTGCATCCAAATGTTCCTTGCATGCTGTTTACCCCAATCTGTCCACACTCTCTCTCGTTTAGGCCAGTCATACTTCCAGATTCTGCTAGGCTTGAATTAAAGGTAAACTGAAGCCTATGCGATCAATTTCCTTATATTCGTATTCTTCACCCTGACAATTTAATGATTTGTTGACATTGGCAGATTCCGGAGGATGCTAGAAGCAATGCGTGGGTTTCTTTTGATGGAAAGAGAAGGCAGCAACTTTCAAGAGGGGATTCTGTTCGGATATCCATGAGCCAGCATCCGCTTCCAACAGTCAACAAATGTGACCAAACAGGTGATTGGTTCCGCAGCTTGATTCGCTGCCTGAACTGGAATGAAAGGCTAGATCAGAAGGCCCTTTGAAGGTTCTGAAACTGAAGGGAATCCTATTCCATTTCCATGTCAGGGTTAAGGTTTGTATAAATTATTGTACAGACTGTAAATTATAAATGACCACAGAAAATTTTACTAACACTGAGTTCATATTATTCATCACAACATAGGCTCCCGGATAAAATTAGGACTGCCATATTTTTCTTTTTCCTTTTTAAGCATTAAACATTGTATTACATACTGTCAATAATTACAGATAATAAAATATAATCTCACAACCTTTTTCTAGATTTAAATTTGATCGATGATTCTTGCTTTATTGTCCTAGTTGGTTATTTTTTAGTTCTGTCTAATTTATTATTATGTTGGAATGTCTAGGATAGAGGAAACTCGCCTATATAAAATATGTAGGAAGTGTGCAGGCAGAGTAGGACACGTGATAAAGATGATTTCTTATTTATACAACTGATGTTGTATTGGCCTTTAATGATATTGGACCTTTAGGTACTTTTCCAATATTAAAAGTATATAGTACATGGATGTAAGAAAAATTAGTAATTGACTGTAGGTGTGTACATCGAACTTTTTAACGATTAGGTTCTTGCCGGATCATTATCAGACTCACAGGACTATTCAATTCATTATAGAAACTAGCTATTCCTCAGACTATGAAACTCTGAAATCTTTTTCCTTCTGTTCCTGTCACAAGGTAGGTATCACCAGCCAGCTTCCGCACTTTTGAGCCCTAGTGTTGTTTCTATATGAACATGTCTGTTTCTGCCATTATCGCTCTTAACCCACTTGTCAGGTCAACAATAACAACCACCACCACCACTACCACTAAAGAACCAAACCAGTTGATAATGTTAGCTGTTGAACTCTAGGGCAAAAAAAGACTGGATGTTGGGACAACCTCGGTATAGTAGTTGTAGAATGAAAGAACCAATCTAGTTTGTCCATATGCATATATGATTCCTATTATGCAAAGCAAACAATAACAAGCACATGTAATTATAATTAATTACTCTTGATTACATAATGAACAGAAAGAGAATGTCAAAGCAAACACACTCATACCCAGCTTTCTTTTCTCTCCTACGTGTTTTTAATTGGGGAGAGAAAGAAGCTTTTTTTAGCCATTGGGCAAACCTTTGTCGCTAAACCGAAAACTAGAACTCAAGACAAATTAAAAAGAAAAAAGAAAAGAAAAACTGTAATCCTTCTGGACCTAGTTGAATATCACACAGCCCTCACAGCTTGGAACCTAGGTTCTTTAGGGAGAAACTTCTGTTCAGCATAAACAGACATGTAATCACCAAACACGAATTTAGGGTACTCTTGATGATTCATTTCCTGGTTAGCTTTCTCCATCAGTTCTGGTGCAGGAGCTATGGTAGCCTTAAGGGAAGGGTTGTAGAATGAAGCGATCGACCTTCTATTCCCGTTTACAGTGGATAGAACTCTGTGCCAGGTACTCTTGTACCTCCCATTACTTAGGACCTCAATTTGGTCACCAGTGTTAATAACAATAGTGTTTTTCAGTGGCTGGACATCAATCCATTGCCCTTCTTTGAGGATTTGCAGGCCACCGATTTCATCATCTTGGAAGAGTAAGATTACACCTCCAGCATCTGTGTGAGCTCTAAGACCATTCACTAGCTCAGGATGAGGACATGGTGGATAGTGGCTAACTTTAGTTCCAAAGAAGGCGTTGTGTCCTTCTCCACCATTGAATGCCTTCTTGATGTATCCTTTTGGTAAGCCCAAGTTCTCATCCATAACTTCCATTACTCTCTCTGCCAGTTTTTTCAGTTCAGCTCTGTATTCTGTCATTGTTTCCCTGTCATGAACACCAAAAACTTAGATCACACACTGTACTTCCTTTGCAGTGGCAAATTAGTTTCCAAATCCTATTAAGGTCAGACTTAGCTGCGATTCACTAAGCTGAAACTCATTGGTGAATTTAATAGATATTAGTTATATAGATACTTACTTGAATCCAGGGGTTTCTGATGGCCATTGATTATCATCCAAGAGAGTGATGACATCTTCCCAGTCTACATTCTCCAGTTTCTCACCATTTTTCTTGTCTGCTAAATCATTTACAGTCTTCATAAGTTTCGATTTCTTAAAATTTTCTTCTCTTTCCAGCTTGTAGAACTCTGAGCAAACCTTCTTCACCCTCTCAAGAAGCTCCTTCGAAATTCCATGGTTCACAATCTGCAACAGCAAGCATCATATGGAAAAACACATATTTAGACATCCAATGCAGACCACCATTATCTAGAATACAAAAAAATCTATGAACTTGAAACTGTTAAAAAATACCTGGAAAAATCCCCATTCCTCGCACCCATTAGCGATCTGAGCCATTGTTTTCGCTCTCTCCTCACCGGAGCTATTCACTTTAGAGAAATCAATCACTGGAATCGTCATTGAAGCAAAGAAACAGGAAAAGAGAGAGAGAGAGAGAGGAGGAGTTGATAATGTGAATGCTTTGGCTATGTCTGGTGTTAATGTGGTTGCAATAAAGAAGTTGCCAATTAGGTCTATTTATAGCAAGTTTTCCCGCCATGCAAAGTCAACTCCTTTAATTTGTTTCCTTTTTTATTATTAGCCGTTGGGGTGAGATATGTTGGACGGTGACATTTTTCATTTTAAATAACTATAACATATGCATAATTAAAGGTGAAGGTCAAAGTGCTTAGTTAGCTTTTAACTAATTAACTAATTAGCCCTAGGTAAAATAACTAATTAACCGGTAACCCACAACACAAGCATTCTTTCAGGTGTTGCATAACTAACTAATTTTGTTTATTTAAATTTACAATAATAATATAATAATACTTTTATTTACATAAGCTCATGCCACATGGACGTCCCATATTGCTCTTCCCCACCTCTGACCTCTCCCTCCACTGCATAGATATTGACCGTTGGATGTGAATATAGTAGTATATACTTCCCTGCTTTTATATAATGTATAAAAACCTAATCAAAGTAATATGCTCCCACCAAATCAACCCTTAATGACTAGTAATTAACATCTTAATAATTATTTGAGTTGCCAGATAATTAGATTCTGAATTCTTGTCAAATGTGTTATGATACATGTGCAATATTCCCATATTTTTCTATCATATAATAAAATATATCTAATTATGTCTTTGTGCATTGCATACATATGCAATTTTGTTAATATGTTTTATTATTTAAGAAATTATTAATTATTGAAAAAAAGGAAGAGTTATTAAAAAATAAATAAAAATATTATTATTTCATTTATTACTTTGAAATAATATTAATGATATTATTAATTAGTAAAAAAATAAACTGAAATATTATATTAATTTGAAAGAATATTATAAATATTATTAATTATTAAAAAAAAATGAAAATATCACTAATGATATTAATTCCACCTCCATTGTATCTAAAGAAAAAGAAAATTAAATTAGTAAGTAATCAGAAAATTGGAAAAAAAAATGAAAAAGCAAAATAGACATAGATGTAAATAAATAGAGTTATAGATTTATATAGATATAAAAAATTAATTTCCTCTGAAATGGAAAAAAATATTAATGACGTTATTTTATTTATTTTTTTGAAATAATATTAATGATATCATTAATTTCATTAATTATTAAAAAAAAATAAAATATTTTGTTACTTAAGAAAAAAAAGTTGACTGCTAGCTATAAAATTTTTTTATCAAGATTTAGGGGGGTTAAATTACATTTGAAACCTTGCTTAGAATAGAAACCTCTGCCGACTACTTGTTGACCACTTCTATAATTATATATATATATGTGTATGTGACCGCTTAAACCCTTTTGACCTTCGAACGCATGAATATGTAATGCTGCTCTTGTAGGACAAATCAACAATTAATTAATTAATTAACTAACACTGATTTGCAGGCATAGTTTATGGACTAAGGAAGCGAAGAAGGCAAAGGTATAGACTTTGATTAACTAACTAATTAATTAATTAATTAATTAATACATTGTCAACTTGCATATCACACCTCACTAATTAAATAATTCATTAGAATAAACTATTTTTTAATTAATTAATTTTTTTGTGGAAATTATCTGTAACTCCTCTACCAGCTAATACATAGAGTTGGCCTTGCGATTTTGGTCGTAATTGTGTCCGAATGTTAGGGTACATTTATAAGAGTACAGAGAATACTGACCGTCCGATCAAGAACTGATATGGTCTTCCATTGCTGTACTTTTGGTACTTAACTAGTCATAAACCAGCGTCAAAATTTTCATAATTGCCACATAATATACATCTCCAGATCCTATAATTAGATCTTAAATCATAATTATATATACACACTTGCTATTTGTTTTAATGATTATTATATAATAATGATGACGACAATTATTAATATTAATACATTAATCTAACCCGCATTGTGATTATTATAAAAAGTAAAATTTAAAATTACGTGGGATAAATTTTTAAAATTTTTAAGAGATTAAAAAATATTTTTATCAAGTTTAAAATTTAGTTATTAATTTTTTTATTTTTAATCTTATTGCATTCTCAATTAAACAGTTAATTATGTATTATGGAAATATATAAATAACCAATCATGCATGAGCCTATATATGACAAACTGTGCATTTATAACATAATTAGTTAATTCTTTGGTGGGGTTGTTCCTGAGAGTTGTGATTTGCAGAATCAGTTATGATGTGTATGGAAATGCATTAATATTGCAATGAAAATATACGTTAGAAGTCTACCAAATGAACATAATGGTTGGTGGCCAAAGTAATTGAATGCATTGCATCCTCATTTATATTTTTAAATTTTTCCACTTAGAAATGAAAAATATATTGTGAGATGATTAGATATGTAAATGAATCGAACCAATTTGAATTTTGTTGAGTTCGAACTTTCAAGGAAATAATTTTAAAATTTTGTATATGTTCAAGTTGCTATAATACCTACCTTTTATTATTATTATTATTTTCCTACTGGAATTGAAGGAGTGAGTGACAGTAACAGCAAGAAGTCCAACTGAACTCACAGCTGAAGATTAAAGAGAAGCAAGAAAAAAGAGATATTGTGCACCTAATCACTCATTATATATACATTTATTTTTGAACTTTCTGGAACATTTTTTTGAACTTCAAAGGTCAACTTAGGCTGCCATTTTTAGAGAATTTAATTTAAATATATCAAAATTACTTAGAATAGTTGAGAGTTAGTTGCTATTGTTACAACTTTGACCTTTTAGTATATTAATAATGTCTGGAGGATTGGTTCAGTTGTTTCATTTATTATGTTGGTGATTTGTAATCAAGACTTGGGTCAATGTTTGATATGTTGTAATCAACTATATGATGGAATGAGAATTATATTATATTACTGATTATATTATTTGGTTAGATTTTTTTTAAGAGAATGTAATGTAATTGAAATTACATGTGTAATTTTTATTAATTAATTTGATATAATATTCATTACATAAAAAATATATATATATTACTCATTATATCAAGCACGTGTAATACTAATTATATTAAGTTATTTCAATAAAAAATTCACTATTCAAGGCTATTTAACACTTCCACCTCGCCGTTACTACCACCACCATCACTCCGCCACTACTACTACCACCGCTTAACCACTACCACCACTACTACCACTCCATCACCGTCACCGCTCCATCACTCTCACCACCACAACCACTCTACCACCATTATTGCCATCTCAAACACCATCGTTGCTCCATCACATCACCACCACCACCTCAACCACTATCATCACCACCAGCGCTTTACCACCATCCATCACTTTGCGTTGCTGTCATTACCACATTAATCACTCTACCACAACCACCACAACTATCACTCTACTAGCACCATCACCACCCCATAATAAAAATTATGTGACCTTTTTCAGCTTACCTTTTTTTAAAAATTTTTTAATTCAAATAAATTTATAAATCTAAGTGATCTTTAATAATTTAATATAATAAATAATTTTTAGTTTATATATTTTTCATATTAATAAAGAAGTAATGGTGATGATGGTGGCAGTGGAGTGGTGTTTGAGGTGGTGGCGGTGGTGGAGTGGTGATGGTAGTGTAATTGATAGTGATAGGGTTTTAATTATATTATATTACATTACATATATATAAATAAACACAAAAATGAAATGAAAATTACATTCCATAAATTTTATCAATTATATTACCGAACAAAGTAATAAAATTTAATTCTATTCCATTCCATTTTTTATTATATTAAATATTTGATTACATTACATTGCATTACATCTAACCAAACATAATCCTAAAGAATATCAATTTGCTAAGTGTTTCAATCATAAATTGGCCGATAAAAATTTCACTGCTCATTCCACACTAATATTCGATTTTGATTGAGCACATAAATTGTTAAAACCAAAATGTAGTGTTTTTTTTTTTAAATCACTGGTATCCGGATGTCATTACTAAGAATTGTTTAATTCGGTTCGAAATTTAGTCACAATTAAGGTTCATTGCCTTTCTCTACAAGTGCATTTAGTTGAGATTAAATTCAAGAGTTTTTTCCACATTTACAGCCTGCATTGTCAACTGAACCACAACTTATAAGTAAAACCAACATGTAATGTTAATAAGTAATTTTTATTATGTTGAGTGTTGAACATGAAACAATATTCATATGCAAAAGAGCACTATACATAAAAACTTAATAGTATCATTTAAGTTTTGAAGTACATATATAAAAATTATAAGCAGGATAATTTTGTTTTACTTATTTCAACAATAATTCATAAATAATAATATCTTTCTTCCCATCACAAAATGCATTCCCCCAAGACATTGTCTATAAATTAAAATCATCTTGAAAAAAGTGAAAAAAATTGTCTAATGTTCATGCATTTTAACTCTTATGTTCCCTTCCTTCCATTCCAAGAACTCTCTCTCTCTCTTCTTCTTCTTGCTCACATGGTGCTGACTAATGGTGTTGCTAACAAGGCAAAGGCATCCATGGAAATTGGTCTAGAGTGCCTGTACATAGATTTGGTCTTTGGTCTCTGTCTTCCTTTCATTTTTTTTTAATCAACTCCTCATCATCAATTTAATAAATTAATATTGTTATATATTTTTTTTAATATTTCTTGTACACTAATTGAATTAACTAACTTTTAATATATAATTATGTAATTAATTAAGCCAGCAAAGTCATCAAAGTGGTCGGCATCACTTAGTCCAGATTTTTGTCAACCAAATTTCATTGGGAATTCCAATTCAACAACTATATTTTATTTTTCTTTCTTTGATCTTGTCTACTAATATTTAAATCATTGGTCTCATATTTTTTTATTTTTTTATTTTAAAATCTTTAATAAAATGATTATTGAAATTTAAGAGATATATTTACTCATTGAAAATCATTATTACCATATAATATTTTAAGTTTTTATCTCTATTTTTTATTTTTTATTTTTAAGAGGCCGAATAGAATGGACAGTTCTCCCTTTTTGAATAATATTTATTACATTAATGATAATATTACAGTGGAAAGAATTTAAATTCGAAACCTTTCATTTTTAATATTACAGTTCACTTTCGCTAATCTAATTACCTATTTAAAAATAAATATTTTTTTAATAAGAACATCAATTACTTTTAAATCATATTTTCAATATAACATTAATCTTCACTGCAATTAATAAAATCAACTAAGTCTTGAATAATTCATTTAGTCCAATTGTTACATATTGTAATAATTGATTAAACGATTATAAATAATTTAATAGTGAATATATAAAATAATTATATATAATTTAATAGTAAAGATATATAAAATTCATTAGTATATTTTTATTAAACTTTCCTCTTTTGATGTTTAAAAAAATATTTTAAATATCTAAAAACATGAAATGATAGAGATTTTTTATCTCTTAACACTTGAGGGGAAACGTTTTGCCTTTTAATGGGTTTATCGGGACGTGAATTCGGATTAATCAGATGAATGAGCTTCCGATGATTAAAATAAATAAAAAAAAAGAATTTTGTTTGTGGGTGTCAAGTGTTGATTAATTCAAACTTTGTTGGAATGATTAAATAATAACTACTACAATTTGGGAAAGTTAATGAAATTGTATAACTACCTAAGTAATCGTATAAGAGTTTCGTAACCTTTCTGCAATTTATGTCGTCTCCACGTGGCAACCCTAATTATTGTTTTTTTTTTTTTTTTTTTTTTTTTTTTTTCTGAGAGGACATGACGACACTAATACTATTTCTTTTTAGTGGTTAATTATTTATAAACTTCAATGCATTTATTTGTTAAAGCAATAAAATTGTATTTTGAAAAAATAGTTTGTAAAGTAATAAATATTTTTTTCTATATTTATCCTTTGTACATAAAGAAATTTTAATTTAATGATTTTATTAGAAAATTAGTATTTAATTGATAATTATATAATCAATTTACTCAACAATTTATTATAATTTAGACAATTTTAATAATTTTTTTAAGAGACGTGAAATTGCAAATATGATAAATATTATGTAACAAATGCAGTACTGATTTACTTCATAATTATTGTTGGAAACCTGATTGAAAAAATATTAAATTAAAATTTATTGGTTCAAAATCATTAATAATTGGTTTTGAGCTAAGGTTATCACTCTTTAGAGGGTTATAATTGAATATTGCCTCTGTTTGTGCGTGGAAAAACGCATGCAAATTAAAAAAAAATAGTTTTGAGAAAAATTCAAATATAAATATTTCAAAATAATTTAAAAATAGATAATATATATATATATATATATATATTTTCCGATATTGTTTAAGATAATGCTTTTTCAGAAAAGCACATTTTAGCCTTAATGAGAAACTGGATTTTGGATTTTTCTTTCATTTTGTATTTAAAAAACTTTGGGCTAGAAGTGGCAGAAGCTTAGTGTCTACTTTCAGGCCCGAATCCATCTAAACAGCCTTTAATTAATAAAAGTTTTGGGCCTTAGACCGTTAGGTATGTGTCAGTAACCTATTTGTAGGAAGTATAGGCCCAAACCAGAAGGTACAGTGTGAGTTGGCGAAACTATTGTGTCCTGTAGCCTGTTTTTTAAACATAATTTGATTAAATTGACTGAATCAAATCAATTTGATTCGGTTTTCAACACATATAATTGGATCTTAATTTTCTTAGGAAAAGAGAATCAATTTTTCTTTGAATTTGTTTCGTGAAACCCTAAAAGTAATTAAAAATTAAATTAATTTATGATTATTTTTGTCCATTATTTAATTCCGTTTAATTTTAACAGGAACATGATTAGATTAAAATAAATTATTAAAACCACGACCTCATGCGTTCAAACTTTCCAATTGCCATGGTCTTATTTTTCCACATTGGGATTGAGATATGACTTCTTCAAGTAAACGACAATAGAAAAGTGTCAAAAGTACCAAAAAGTTAAAATCTACAATTACTGAAAAATGGGCAATCTTCTATGTATGAAAATTGACTTGAAGGAGCACAACATGCAATGACTAGTTCAAAACAGCCATTCATGTCTTGTACGTATATCACAGAGATCTATTAATTCTGGTCCTCTAATTGACTTGAATATGCCCACTACACATATTATACTTATATAAATCATCTGAACAAACTTGCTAATAGTTATATATAATGCTGTAGCTATATGCTTCTACTTTAATTCTGCTGATAAACAAAAAGATTTCTCCTTATTGAGCTTTAAGCGAGATTATTCTCTATTTAACTAATGGCTCCGAGGGTTGAAGAAGAAATCGATTCTGCGGAGAAAAGACTCAACGAGCTTGGATATAAGCAAGAACTGAGGAGAGAAATGGTTATTCCTCTTGTTCTTGGTTGTTCGGCTTGTAATTTTCCCTTTTTCAATTCATTTTTCCAAAAAGAAGAGATCTACTACTTGTTTATCCTAATCATTTTGTTGCATGCCATGTAAATGCAGACCCTGTTTAAGACAATTGCGATTACATTCTCAAGCATGGCAGTTTTCACTGGAACACCTCTGTATGGGCCAAGCTTACGTTATGCAGGACCTGCAACTATGATATGGGGATGGGTAGTTGTCACATTCTTCACCTGGTTCATTGGAATAGCCATGGCTGAAATTTGCTCCTCTTTCCCTGTGAGTCTTCATCTCTTTTGCTGATGACAAATAGACGTAATTCATATTGGAGCATTTTCTTGGTCAAAGCGTGGTTACTAAGTAGAGCACGTCCATTTTCTCTGGTCAAACATTACTGCAAATTTTTATATGAATTAATTAAAAGCGTATTTAGACCGGTTAGCATTCAACTTAATTAATTAATACATTTTGTAAGATCAGTAGAATATAATCCTAATTTCTTGATGTTTTGTTGAAAATTCTTAATTAAAACAGACAACGGGTTCACTTTACTTTTGGGCCGCCCATTTAGCTGGGCCCAAATGGGGACCATTTGCGTCTTGGTGCTGTGCCTGGCTCGAGACCATTGGTGTCATTTTTGGAATTGGTGCTCAGGTAAGGTACATCTAGACCTATTGATAAATGTTAAATGCCAGGGGAACTTTACCTACCTAGTTAGAGTTGTAAAACCTGGTTAATTAGTAATTACCACAGTAAATCCTGAAGCAGAAATAGTCTTACTAATTACAATTCTTGCAGGCATATTCAGCATCACAGGCTCTACAAATGATCATTCTTTTGTCAACAGGAACTAACATTAATGGAGGTTACTTTGCTTCGAGAAGTGTATTCTTATGTATGTATGTAGGTTTTACCCTTATATGGGCAGTTCTCAACACATTTGCTTTACAAGTCATTGCAATTCTTGACATCATCTCCATTTGGTGGCAGGTTTGCTCTTTACATAAAACTAGCTTCCAAGCTCTTCTAATTTGAACAAATATTAATAAAAGAAATTGACTAAGCAAGTTGCAGGTGATTGGGGGCTTAGTGGTGATATTAATGCTACCATTGGTAGCAAGACCAACCCAACCAGCTTCATATGTGTTGAGTCATTTTGAAACAGCAGCTGAAGCAACTGGGATTAGCAGTAAACCTTATGCAGTAATTATGTCTGTACTACTAAGCAACTATTGCTTGTACGGCTATGACACTGCAGCTCATTTAACTGAAGAAACAAAAGGTGCTGATAGAACTGGACCCATTGCCATTCTTTCTAGCATTGGAATCATTTCTGCTTTTGGATGGGGTTATAATTTAGCTCTTACTTTCAGTATCAAGGTATACTTATTAATAAAGATATACTTGTTAAAAAGAGGGAGGTGAGAATTTGATTGGATAATTATTGCAGGACCCGAACCATTTATATGATCCGAACAATGAGACTGGTGGTGCACTTGTCCCTGCACAGATAATCTATGATGCATTTCGTGGCAGGTATCATAATGGAGCCGGAGCTGTTGTTTTTCTCTGTATCATTTGGGGTTCTTTCTTCTTTTGTGGACTCTCAGTAACTACTAGTGCTGGCAGAGTGGTAAGAGATAGTGATTTATTAATTACTGTTTCTATAGTCTTCTTCTCATTTTTATGTCTTCCTAGTAGGTTTATGCTCTGTCAAGAGACAAAGGAATCCCATTTTCACACGTTTGGAGAAGAATTCACCCAAAATATAAGGTTCCAAGAAATGCTGTTTGGCTGTGTGCTGCAATAGCTATAATTCTTGGACTACCCATCTTGAAGCTTGATGTGGTTTTCACAGCCATAATATCGATAAGTACAATTGGATGGGTAGGAGGGTATGCTGTACCAATATTTGCAAGGCTAATGATGGATGAGAAGAACTTCAAACCAGGACCCTTTTACTTGGGTAGGGCAAGGAGACCAGTCTGCTTAGTAGCCTTTCTATGGATTTGTTATACTTGTTCAGCTTTTCTATTGCCAACCTCATACCCCATAAAATGGAAAACCTTCAACTATGCTCCAGTTGCTCTTGGGATTTCTTTGGGTTTGATTATGCTTTGGTGGGTTTTGGATGCAAGGAAATGGTTCAAGGGGCCTGTAAGAAATATTGACATACAGAACGGAGGTGTTTAACGTTTTTTTATCTTTAGACTCGTTAAGAGCCCAATAAAAACTCGACCTCAAACTGAATAATAACTTTTCTTTAATTAATTTCAAATACAATTATAATATTATTAGAATAGTATTTATAATTAAAATAATTGTGATTAGATTAATACTAGAAATATATTAAAATATTAATGATAATCATTTTATAGATCTTTTCCAGACAGTGTTGTTTAAGCTATTGCAATGCGGAAAGCCTTGAGTTGAATAAATCCCGCTCATGGGACCATATTAAATTAGAATCACATGTTCAGGTATAATGATTAGCTATGCCAAGATATGTCAGCTCTTGGATCTCTCGTTGAGAACTGTAAATCTCTAATGGCAGAGATTTCTAATATTGATGTTTCTTTTATTTGACGGGACGAATTACACATTGGTCTAGCATGAAATGGAAGTAAAGTATATAAAGAAATGCAAACTTTAAAAATTAATAAGAGATCTTTAAAATTGTGGGATTTGAATTGATTCGCTCAGCGCAATCAGTATTTTGTGGTGTTTAAGGTAGATGCATTTTACTAGACCGGCTCAGGATGCCACAACCTAACTCCTCCTATTTATTTTGAGACTGTAAGGCCTTTAGTAGTGTAAGAAGAAAAAAAAAAAAAAAAAATCATTTTAACAATGATTGAATAATATATAATTATTAGATGAAAAGACAACTGGACCCACCCATATAATTATTATATACAATCATTCAGCAATCAGTTATTGATCCCACTTTTTAATTGTCCAATTCAATAAGCTATTAATTTCTATGCAATAGTAAGAATTCAGCCAAAATAAATAAAATTTAAATTAGCATTCTTCATTTTTAAATACATTTATCCCCAGAAAAAGATTAATTCTTAGCTTTAAGGAAAGATTTATCGATGACCAGTGTCGCAGCGTGATAGTTATGGTCATCTAATTGACTTGAAGATAAACAATACACATATAATTACTAATTTGAAAGTCAAAACAACCATTCTATATGTAATATATTGTGTGTGTATATATATATATATATATATATACATCATTTAAACGAACATATATGATTGAAAGCATACAATGCTATACCCACTTCTATTTTTCTTCTTATTGGATTTTTAAGTGATTATCCAATTCCTTATTAACCAATGGCTTCGAGTGTTGACGAAAAAATTGATGCTGCGGAGAGGAGACTCAATGAGCTTGGATACAAGCAAGAACTCAGTAGAAAAATGGTTGCTTTCTCTTATTCTTTTCTTTATTTTAATATATATATATATATATATTTTATTTGATGGTACACTAACTATTTATAATAGTTTCCGAAATTTAATTATTATTAATTAGTTCAAAGATGGATTTGCTAATTACGATTATTTAATTGCAGAGTCTATTTAAGACAATTGGGATTACAGTATCAGCCATGGCAGTTTTCAGTGGAACATCTCTATATGGTCCAAGCTTAATGTATGCAGGACCAGCTACTCTGATATGGGGATGGGTCGTCGTCACATTCTTTACCTGGTTCATTGGAATAGCCATGGCTGAAATTTGCTCCTCTTTCCCTGTACTTCTTCATCTCTTTTTCCATTCTCAATATCAATTTTATTAATTTAAACTCTTAATTCTTTTCTATATAAATTAAGCATTCAATGTTTTAAATCTACAATATATATACCTTTTAAATATATATTATAAATTAATTTAAAATTTTTCATTGCTTAAAAAAGTACAAACAGGTCATTAATTATTTAGTTTGAAATATATGAATATATTTCATTAACTAACAAAATTATTTAATACTCTTTCATCCACAAATATAAACTGTTTAAAGGAATTTAATTAAATTAATGTACATTTT
Source organism: Jatropha podagrica (assembly GCA_947857235.1). Taxonomy (NCBI): domain Eukaryota; kingdom Viridiplantae; phylum Streptophyta; class Magnoliopsida; order Malpighiales; family Euphorbiaceae; genus Jatropha; species Jatropha podagrica. Next base: position 306,692 of record CANUEP010121406.1, on the reverse strand, counting down.
ATTATAATTTAAGAGAATTAATTTTTTTTTTTTTTTAGTTTAGTTACTTTTATTGAAAAAATTTTTATTAAACAGACGACAGGTTCGCTTTACTTTTGGTCTGATCATTTGGCTGGGCCTAGATGGGGCCCATTAGCATCTTGGTGTTGTGCCTGGCTCGAGATTGTTGGTATGACTGCTGGAATTGGTGCTCAGGTACACCTTCAAAATGTATAATTAATTGAGCATTGAATCCCACCATGCCACATTTAAACGCAACTACAGTAAATCCTGAAACAGAATTGGCTCTTAGTTGGTGATTATAATTGTTGCAGGCATATTCAGGATCACAGGCTCTACAAATGATTATTCTTTTGTCAACAGGAACAAATAAGGGTGGAGGTTACTTTGCTTCAACAAGTGTATTCTTGTTCATGTACATAGGCTTGGTCCTTATATGGGCATTTCTCAACACATTTGCTTTACAAGTCATTGCAATTCTTGACATGATCTCCATTTGGTGGCAGGTTTGCTCTCTGCAAAACAGTAGCTTGAATAAGTATTAATAAAAAGAAATTAAATTAAGTAAGTAAAATGCAGGTGATTGGGGGTTTAGTGGTGATAATAATGCTTCCATTGGTGGCAAAAACAACACAACCAGCTTCATATGTGTTCAGTCATTTTGAAACAGCACCTGAAGCAACTGGGATTAGCAATAAACCTTATGCAGTAATTATGTCTATGCTATTGGGCAATTACTGCCTGTCTGGTTATGACGCAGCAGCTTATTTAACTGAGGAAACAAAAGGGGCTGATAGAACTGGACCCATTGCCATTCTTTCTAGCATTGGAATTATTTCTGTTCTTGGATGCGGTTATAATTTAGCTCTTACTTTCAGTATCAAGGTATACATATGGCTTGCTTAATTACACTCTACTAGTGGAAAATCAGCAATAAAACATACACATAAATTTGATTGGAGAATTATTGCAGGACCCGAACCATTTATATGATCCGAACAATGAGACCGGTGGTGCACTCGTGCCAGCACAGATAATGTATGATGCATTTCGTGGGAGGTATAATAATGGAGCTGGAGCTGTTATTTTCCTCTGTATCATTTGGGGTTCTTTCTTCTTTTGTGGACTCTCGCTAACTACTACTGCTGGCAGAGTGGTAAGAGATATTTATATATTAATTACCATCTCTATTTCTATTTCTATTCATTTTTTCAGAAATACTCTCGCTTTAATAAAAATTTATTTTTCATTGGTTAGAAATAGCGAATGACTACTACTTGTTCCTTGTAGATTTATGCTCTATCAAGAGACAAAGGAATCCCATTTTCATACGCATGGAGAAGAATTCACCCAAGATACAAGGTTCCAAGAAATGCCGTTTGGCTGTGTGCTACAATAGCTATAACTCTTGGACTACCCATCTTGAAGCTTGATGTGGTTTTTAGAGCCATTACATCAATAAGTACAATTGGATCCGTAGGAGGGTATGTTGTGCCAATATTTGCAAGGCTTGTTATGTCTGAGGAGGACTTCAAACCAGGACCTTTCTATTTGGGTAGGGCAAGGAGGCCAGTTTGCTTAATAGCCTTTCTATGGATATGTTATACTTGTTCGTCTTTTCTATTGCCAACCTCATACCCCATTCAATGGGAAACCTTCAACTATGCTCCAGTTGCTCTTGGGGTTTGTTTGGGCCTGATTATGCTTTGGTGGTTCTTGGATGCAAGGAAATGGTTCAAGGGGCCTGTAAGAAACATTGACAAGCAAAATGGACACGTTTGACCTTTCTTTTTTCCTGGTAAAGATACTTCAAATGAGTGGGATACTAGCTAGTTTCCAAGTCAAATTTTGCATTTGTACTCTGAAGAGAAAATATCAGAAATCAAACAAGGCAAAATAATATTATGAATTACATAAATATAACAATCTCTTTTTAATCATCTTCACCAAATTAAGAAAATTCTTATAATCGAAAAGACTGAAATTTAAAATCACCTGAACTCTTGCGGAAAGTGAGAAAAACTACAACAATTGGAAATTTACATATATTCCTTTAAAGGATTCCAACTTTGATTACAATTCAAGGCTTGGGTTTGAGCTTCCTATTAAAACATGGATTTTGTGTCGACCAAAATGAAAACAGAATGTTGTGAATTTCCAAAATGTTCATTGAAAGACACATGGGGGACAGATATTAGCAGTATGGAACTCAGAAAAACAAAACATTAGCTCTCTGCAATAAAGTATGACATTAACTATCAGACAATAACCAGAGAGAAAATTGAGGCAGCTATGTTGTGCAAGATTCTATACCCAAGTCCGTCCGACATTACTCTTGACCATCGTATGCTCATCGTCAGCAATCTCTTACTGATTTTAAGTCATTTGGTTGTAAGGTTACTGCCCCCGATGCATCTTGCTGAAATGCATGACTTTTCCCATAAAAAAGGCAAGCCAAGGGTTCATCAGACTGTCCTTAGTCGCCCCATCAACGAGGTGCATTTCTTAATTCTTACCACATTCGTGGTACAAGCCTTACATACAGAAGAGGAAGAAGTCCATGGGATTAGAAAAGCTAAAGGAAAAGGAGAAAACATATGAAATTTCATTCCTCTTCAATGCCAAACATTAAGCATTCCGGAGCATACCATCGGATGAAAGTTGTTTTTGAATTGGTCACTTGGAAGATTAGCATTACTTTACAGAAGTTAATTCTCCAGTGAAGTGGCATTCCCAAGAACCTCCAATATTATATTTATCTTCCTGCCAATCAAAGAATCAAATAGTCCTTTACAAATAGCCTTGCCACTAAATCGAATCCTAATCCAAATCCAAATCCACGATGGCAAAGGAACAAAGCACCGCGAGTATTTACGCAAACTAGCATGTCCAGTAAGAAGCAGCATAGAGTAAAATGGAAAAAACAAACAAATAAACATATAAAAGAACAGAGAGAGAGAGAGAGAGAGAGAGCAAAACAAGTTAGCAACTCAGTATACTACTGAAATGCATACTGCTGGCTTATCCAGACTTGCATTTTCCTTGCTGCTGGTTCCTAGCTCTCTGTTCTTATCGTTCTCGACAAACTTAACTAGAACCCAAATTATTTACTTATTAACAGGAGTAGACAATTGAAGAACAGAAAAATGACAAGTACCTTACATATGATGAGCAATATGCATTTATCATACAAAGAGTTCATGGGACTCCATTGGGGACGACCAATACTGGAAGAGGGTTTCAACAGTTAGTCTCCGAGTGGCACTAAGCATTGAAATAAAAAATCGACATCCATCGATTTTGTATTCTTCGAGAGGATTTCTGTGTCCAAAACTTCTAACATTTACCTGCAAGATATTCCAAGTTTTAGGCCCATTGAAAGCTAAAGAGAACCAAAGCAATTAAATCATAGTACCGCTGAACTGAGCCTGTTCATATTTATAAGATGATCCCTCCAGAAACAGTCAAGAGTCTTCAGAAGAACTGCCCTCTGTATTAAGCAGGGTGGAAAAAAGTTAGGATAGAAAATTTCTGAAAAGAAAAGAACACCAGTGTTTCTTCCAAGAGGATCACAAACTTGGGACCTTTCTTCTACAGGTGTATTCATCAATGGTTCTGACACACATACAGACAAACATACTATATATTATTGCCATTCAGAATCAATGAGCAAGCATCATTTGCATAAAATATTCAAGGAAAGAGTTAGGGATCACTATCATTTGGGCCTTAGAACGCCGTTAAATATTTAAGTATGCTAATTAAAAACAATTATTTCATATCATAACTATTTTCTAAATAATCTGTATGTTAAACAGACGATTCAACTTGAAGTCCAAATCCATATTACTCCTCTGCAATTTGGCTGAATTAAGCTCCGCATGGACCACGTTTGTTTCTTAATATAGATTCAGCAAACCACAAGGAAAAGCATTTTCTTTATTTTTCTTCAGGTATAGTGAAATACGCAAGAAGCATGCATAAAACTCTTCATCTCCATTTCCATCCATTAATGAAGAACCAGTGTGGGACAGTTTTTCTACTCTTCATTCCCAAAGCTATTCTTTTATTTTATTTTTTATAATGAAAATCAAAAACTATTTTCATCATCAAAATTATTTTTATTACTTTTTACAGTAAACTATATTCTAAAGAGGTTACTGGAAATTTAGGGGCAGAAATTCAATTTTCAGTAACAACACTGTTTTTAATCTTGCATATTTGCATTCAGAAACTGTAAATGTCAAGCAAATAGATCCCATTCACATGAAAGAAGCACTTAAAGGAGAAACACCTCAATTTCCTTGATATACGCATCATCATAACCAGATTCCTGTACAATGTTCCAATATGTAGCTATTAGGAAATCTCCAAGGTATTTGCGAAGAAGATCGGTAGTTGTCTGGTGTCCACCATTCCTACATTAGACAATTCAGAGAGTAAACGCAAGATACAGGTATGCTATACAGAACCAAAGAATATGGCCACTAGGATAGGACTCACTCAGTCAATTCATCAGAACAAATAGTAAGCCAACGCTTTAATGAATAACACTTTCTGCGAATTCCACGAAAAGCATTTGGAGGCTTTGGCAAGTTTGGAAGGTAAAAATCAATAATATCTATAGAGCTTGAGCCATGCAGTTGTAGAAGAGATTTCAGCAAGGCTTCCTTGGTGATCACAGCAAACGAGTCTGGGAAAAAGATTTCATTAAAGTAAAATTCGCAATAAAATATAATGGCTACAGTTCAACATAAATAACTAACAAAATAAAGAAATATACAAATAAAGTATCTAAAATCAACTAACCATCCAATAGCTCCCCCCCAATAGTAATGAACTCCTTCAAGAGCTTATCCAAATTCCAGCTCCGTGGATGCTAACAGTCAGAATTACAGAAATAAGTAAAAGGAAAATATAAATGGAGGTACACTATTGTCTAGGATATGTACTACCTTCATGGGATCAGCATTGCCCAAGACAAGCTCATCTACTACTGCTTGCATGTACCTAAGAAGCAGCTTTCTCTTAATGCCAATAAGCAGTTTCAAAACTAGATTACAAAACTTTATTCAAATATGAGTAAAATAAACAAGAATATAACTCCATGTAGAACCCAAGCTTAGAAATAACTATATTTATAACAGGAAGCCAGAACTCACAAACAGGACAGATGGAAGCAGCAACTGAAACAAAAGATATGTTTTTTTTATGTCGACATAACTTTCTCCTATAAGATTAAATTTTTTATATTATATAACCCATGATGCCAGGATAGCATCATGTCTACCTGATCCCAACTCTAACCTTGAAATGCTAGACCCTTAAACATAAAAATTAGCACCAAAATGGGTTCACCTTTATTTCTTCAATTTTACAAAATTATTGTTGTCTGCAGTATTGACAATTTAATTTATATATCCTATGTTAGTATTATGTACTCTTTGAAGAAGGGGTATCAGGAAATTACTCTCGTATTTGTTGTCTTGCGTATTTCATCATAGAATACCAAGCTTGCATGACTGTACTGGTATGCTAATTGCATGAGCATTTACACAAATGCATAACAATATAAAAGTAAGAAACTTTCATGTCCTGGACTCTACTAGGTTAAGTCACTTTTTCTGCTTTTTGCTATTTTGAAAGCAAAAGGCAATATTTTAAAATGCAAAAGAAATACTTCTGTAAGAAGCAAAAATTTCTAATAAAAAAAATCATGCATTTACCAACTACACTTCAATATTATTTTATTTAGTTTCAAGGAAAATCTAAATATGCAGATGGCAAAAAGCAAGCAAACCAAATGGAAATTATTCATCTTGGATCTCAAGCATGCGAGCAGTAGAATTTAAATGTTATAATGCTGTCAAGAGAGTTGAACTCTCAAGAAACAAAGGAGCACTTGAATGCATTGCAAACACAAACAATCAAGTTGAAAATTGCCATCAAAGTTGCACAATGAAAGAGCAAACAGAGAATAGTACTCACTGGGATATGTGTTGGGCACAACTTTCACTGTCACCTGTTAAAATTAACTGCCTAAGGTTGTAGACATGTTTTCTTTGTACCTGTCAAACATATCAAACAATTTGATGAGACGTAATAATTGATGTTTTATGCAGTGAATTTTTGAACATTAAATAATTTCACAATGCATTACATAATTATTCTTGGTTGAGAGTAAAATGGTTAGAAAAAGTCAACTATTAGCACTCACTGGATAAAATCTTCAATTCATTATAGTTTTTGCATTTGATAAAATGAGCAGGGAAAATCATGACAAAACTTTATCAAACTGAACTCAATACATGTATTATTGGATGCAGGCCACAAATAGCAAGTTAAATACAGACCAACTAATTAAGTTGTTGTGCTAGTGACAGCAGCCAAAAATAAAAAGGAGAAAACTGTTACTCCCACATGCATACCTCTAATACTTCATCAAACTCAACCAGGCTCTTTCTTATGCCAAAGAAGTACTTTTCTGCATTGATTTGCAGAGCTAAAAGCTAAAAAGTTATGAGTGCAAGTTAGTAATAAGCTGCTCAACGACAATCAGATACGACTGCAAAAATAAAAAGAGAATGATGCATAGCTATGCACATGAGCCAAACCAATACCTGTTTCACAATTGCATCACCTTCAATTGGTATATCCTCATCATTCGTTATCCTTGAGATAAGTCTCACTGCCCACTCAGTATCAAAATTAAACTTTTGAAACATTTCATCCTGCAAACTGTTCAGATATAGTACAGAAGTCATCTAAAATGCCTCACGATTTAACATTCAAAGATACATTCTGTGAAAAGAAATTGCTGCCATCATTTCCATTTAAGAGAATATAGAATTAACCAAAAAGGTTAAGAGGATAAAACCAGCGTCAAGCATTATGCACGCCAGGGTTTCGTTTGAGCTTTTACATAGCTGTTCAGCTAAATGATCAATAATTAGAAGGCAAATTTTCACTTAGTTGACCCCCTATCTCAACAAATACCAGTAGGCACGACCATCTTTGAAACTCACGGTTAAATTGTTTTTCCACAGTTCATGTGCACCAAACAAAAAGGCTGATGAATTGACACATCTATCCATGTGACTCACCATACTAGGATTTTGATTTCCATCATTATTCTAAGTAGTTCACATCCCACTGTATCCTCAATGCAACTTCTTTGAATGAATGAAATGCAAGTTGCGCTTTTAGTCACATAAGAAATACAGTAAATCAGTTCCCTCCAATTGAAATCACCATGATGGTAAAGAAAAAGATTTGGCAGTAAAGATCGAACACATGTTTGTTTCCCTCAGATCCTTTTCATGTTGCACAGTTTTTTTATTTTAAACCATATGACACAATTACCGATTTCATATAACTGTTGAGAAGGCCTTGGTGGCTCTAAGAAGGTAGGTTGTCATGCCAAGGAAAAAGTTATTGTAATGAAACCCACATCAAGGATAATCTCCTGAGCTACACTCAAATGCCAAAATATTTATAGTTCACATTACGTATGCAATATATCTCTATTACATTAGTCAGTAAAATTCAGTTCAAGAACAAGAGAATGGAAAATATTAAGAGCAGTTCATAGAAAAGTACTGAATATACTACCTAACCATAAATCGTGTAGATCCAGGATCCCCTTGTCTTCCTGCTCTTCCACGAAGCTATTTTTGGGGAAAAAACAAACAGAACTATGCTTTTAAGTGACAGAATAAAATAAAAAACAAACAAGTATATATCATCCATAAGAACAAACGGTATTTCTTGATCCTCAAGACTGAAATTATTTGTTCTTGTATTAGCATCAAGAATAAGCATCGATCAGTTGCAAATACAGGACAATGCCTTTGGCTACGAAATAATTTGGAACTCTACACCAGTAAGTTAATCAAACAATGAAATTCATCGATTCTTATGATGGAAATCAGATAACCACATTACACATCTCAAAATTAATGCATCAAACTCATACAGATGTCATCAAGATGACAGAACTATGGAACTAACTTAAATTCTGGCCAAGTGAGAATTTCACCATAGAAAGCATGAGTCCCATCAAAGAAAGGCTTGCAGAAGTTACACATATTGCAAGAACAAAAAAGAAAAACTACCAAAAACACCAAAATGCAACAGAAGAAAATTTTAAGTTTTAGTTTTTCATGAAGCAATTGAAAATTGTTTATTCATGCCCAAAAGAACTACACATCTTAAAATACTATAGAGCACTTTGAAACATGACTAAGTTTGATTGGCTATTCTGGAAGTATCAATCATGCATCATTGGCCCAATTTAAGCAACATTCCCCTTTGAGCCAGAAAGGTATCTCAAATATGCTAAATGAACAATGCCCTAAATTTATTATACTTGCTTCCATGAGAACTGTTTTACTTAAAGACTCACCTGGTTATCTATTCTCCTAGATTCGTGTAATGATGTCCCAATTACGTGGAGCCCCCCAAGCCTTTTCACTTCGGACCCTTCTAAGAGGCAATGCATTTCACAATCCTTCAGAACCGATAAATAAGCAAGTGCAATAGTTGGGCCAAGAGGATAGATTTCAGACTGTTCATTAGCAAGCATCTGCAGCTCTTTCACATCCATTGATAGGCTCATTTCCACAGACTCTGATATCATTGATTTTGCCTCCTGATATGTCCAGTTCTTACCCTCGCTTTTGCCAACATATTTAGCTAGGGAGTTCACATACAAAATGAATATATAGTCATCACACTCATAGCATACTTCTCGATATATATATATATATATATATATATATATGAAAGGAGGCAGTTCAAAAGCTTTCAAGTTGAGTCACAAACCCATCAGTGCACTCCTTCCTAGCAGAGCCAATGATGTTAATCCAACCTTTATGTTTGACATTACCTACAAAAAAAGAGAGATTAAAATTTGGAAAAGTTGGTCAAGTTCCTAGAAGACAAGCAATCAATCACCTTCTGTGACATTGTCTCGCCATCAACTTCAACATCAGGAGTTTCTCGTGTTAGATGAGAAAGCAACCTGTCCTCTACAATTTCTTTGGCAAGCATCTATAAATATTACGGTCAGAGAAGGTAAAATAAGTCACACATCCTCCCAATATCAAAGGAATACTCCAATTCAGAAATCATAAGCGAATTTGTAAAGACACAATGAGAACATGGTTTACCATCCAAGTCTCACAAGGTCAATAAAAAGAGGGCCAGGAAGTTTAACTAAAGAATATTAAGAACTAAATCATCCAGCAAGCATATTTACCTTTGGGTTTCCCCCCAGAATTATATCAGTGCCTCGGCCAGCCATATTTGTAGAAATAGTAATGGCATATTTTCGTCCCGCTTGGGCAATAATTTCAGCTTCCCTTGCAGCATACTAATGGGAAAACAACAACAAAAGAAAAGGGGTAAAAAGACTATAGAAAACGATTAAAATGAATAGTTAATGCAGCAAACTGCAGGCCAATTGACAGCACAGTGGTTAAATTTTGTCAACCTTAGGTCGTGCATTAAGGACATTGTGAGGAATTTTCCACTGCTTCAGCAGATCTGACAGATATTCAGAATTCTCAACACTGTAACAAGAGGAGAAGGATTAGTTAAAGATCTGCTTGCCGTTAAAAACTCATAAGAGAAACTCTAATAACATTTTCCCACATAAAAAAGAACATGAAACGGCAGATATTTCAAAATTCAAATAGAACCATTTTGCAAATGCACATGTAAAAGAAAATCCAGCAAACTGATAAGATAAAACATCAGAATATTCACCATTCTTACAAGGTAATAAAAAAACTCATTATTTGCCATATAGAATTTGCACTGGAAAGAAACAATGCTGATTGGGAATGGAACACACTATGTTCATCCCTCCATTGTGTCCTCCAATGCTTCAATGATACTTCTAAAACTCAATATTGATATCTTCACTTTTTGGCTACTTCTAACATCACTATACAAGGTTAAACAGCATGGAAGTAGCTTCCATCTATTCACTACTTATTGTGAAAAGGGGGAAAAAACCCCTTTTCAAAAGAATGTTCATCTTAGTTTGGTATTTCTATAGGTGTAGAACTACCTTCCATTTATTCAGTTTTGGAAAAAAAAACTAATGGTATAAGAAACCTTGATGCATACAAACTCCATATGAGGTGTTAGTTTGTTGTGTGGTCTTAAAATAGGTATCGAGTTGAAGGAATATTGGGTAAACATAAATATAAGAGCAATTCTAGAGATTTACCTGGTGGTCCCCACTAAAACTGGGCGGCCCTGTCTAAACATGTATTGAATTTCTTGACGGACATGCTCCCATTTCCCACGAGCAGTCTGATTGAGTTCATAAAAATGAAATCAATGAATATGGACCAGTTGATACATCAGAAAGAAAAATGAACCCTACCGCAAAAGCTTGAATGGGTAAATCTTTACGAATATTTGGTAAATTTGTGGGCACATCAATAACTGGCATCTGGAACATTTTCAAAAATTCTTTTTCCTGAATGAGATAGTGGCAATTTCAGTATAAGATTGGCATAATAACCAGCATATAGCTTGTTAAAAAAAAGACTAATAGCATGGCTGACTATATTGTATGAGAATTGGTAAATATAATGCATCATCCAAATGACCATCCTTACTTCAGTTTTTGCTGTCCCAGTCATTCCAGACAGCTTTGGATAGAGCTTAAACAGTGATTGGTATGTGATTTGTGCCACAACAACTGAATCAGCCTAGACAAAAATTTACAATTTTCAATTGGATAGTATAGTTAGTTTTCACTGTTGTTGTTGCAAAATAAACTTTGGGAAACAGTAGCAATCTTCAAGTTGTACCTGAATCTTCAGACCCTCCTTAGCCTCTACAGCCTGGTGAATTCCTTCAGACCATCTTCTTTTTTCTTCAACTCTTCCTGTCAACTGCATAAATTTTATATGTTTCTTGAACTTGTATTTGTGCATTAAACACGTGAAGGACTTGCCTCAGCACATAGAGAATATAAAATAGCAGATGTTAAATGACATTGAAATACCTCATTAATTATGAGCGCTTTCCCATTTCTAACAATGTATTGAACGTCTCGCCGATAGAACTCCTTAGCTTTCAAAGCATTCACTACAAATCTGCAATATTTCAATCACAAGTGAGTACAAAGTGAAATAAAATAGGATTGAATTGTAAGCTCATCCCTAGGTAAAAGCATAAATTAAATAAAGCAAATACTATAGTTTGCACTTGCGTCTGGATGACATACATAGTCAATTCACTTAGGGGGCATTCGGTTGCAAAATCTCACAGGAAAATCCAATTCCCGAATACCTAAGTCCAAGGGTGGCGCCAAGTGATGGCTAGTGGGGTCAGTTGACCCCACTAAAATAAAATTTCATGGTTTAATAATAGGTTTTGGCCCCACATTGAAAATTGACCAATAGAAATTATTTTAAGGCCCACAATGCAATGAAAAAAAAGAGAAAAATTGTATAAAAGAAATTAATATGAGAGTACAAAACAATTTATCATAATTACTTTCCCAATTATTATTTTTCATCCCTCTTTTTCTCGGGAACTCTTCTTTCTTTTTGGTTGCATCATTGAGTAACAAAAGCTTCTTCAGCCTCCAAGTAAGTTCAAATATTCTCTTTCTACTCTCTAGCAATTTCTTTTTTTTTTTTTAAAAAATTTAATCTGTATTTTGTATGATTTTACATAATTCTATGGTCCTTTATTCAATTAAGGTTTAACACCTATTATTATATATGTGTTTTTGTTTATTTTTGGCTTTCTAATTATATATATGGTTCAAAATTGAATATTTGATAGTTATGAAATCTAATTTAATCTCCTGTTAAATCTCCATTTTTTTCCACTTACTAATAAATTATTTTAATAAATATTCTTGCTATTGTCTTTATATTTCTTTTACTCAAAAGAGAATGAAAGAAATAAATAAAAAGATAAGACCAAAATTAACATTGACTTTGCTAGTTGCAGCCGCAAGTGTGAAAAGAGCATTTTTCTCAATGAAGATTGGAAGAATCAGCTATTTAATATAATAGGTGATCAATTGAAGAATGATTATCTAGTTACTTACATCGAAAAAGATATATTTGATAGTATAGATAATGAAATGACTATTCAACGTTTTCAAAATATGAAAACTAGTCGTGGATAATTGTAATTTTTTCAAGATTATATATATTATATTAATATTAAGTTGAATGAAATTGACCCCACTAGCCAAACTTTCTGGCTCTGCCACTGCCTAAGTTCCATATGTAATTTTCCATATAAAAGGAAAGTACTTTCCCATCTCAAAGGGTGCAGAAATTAAATTCCCCTAAAGAATAAGATATTTTAAAAAAATATAATTACATTACTAGCCTTAATTATGAAATATTTCAACAAAAATAAGATTTTGTTCATTTATTTTTGTCTCTTTTTTTTTCATTTGCTGAAATTTTGCAATTTTATTTTAAGAGATCATATGTGCTGATCCTTTTAAGTAAATTTTTTAACAGTATTTCAATTCCATGTTAATTGTTCATTATAAAAATTTCATTGCATTAATACTTTTGTGTTATCCTTACAGAGCAAGTATATAAGATACTTGATTGAACTAAGGGAAATAATATATATATAAATTATCTTACTTTCCTGGAAAGGTTTTAATGTAGCCTAAATAAGATAATTCAACATTCCAATAATTATTTTCCAAGAAAGTAATTTTTCATAGAAATGTTGGATTCTATTAACCAAAAACTTGATTGAACTAAGGGAAATAATATATATATATATATAAATATATAAATTATCTTACTTTGCTAGAAAGGTTTTATTGTAGGCTAAATAAGATGATTCAACATTCCAATAATTAATTATTTTCCAAGAAAGTAATTTTTCATAGAAATGTTGAATTCTATTAACCAAATACTACACACACCCCCCCCCAACTGAAAAATGAAATATAAAAAAGAAAGCAGTTTGACATAACTCAAACAAATTTTCAGAAAACTGAGGCACGGGTTTGTAAATAATTGAAAGAAAAAACTGAAGAAGGAACTAAAAACTTTTGAAGAAAAATCTGGGATATAATGCGCTTCCCACTTCCTACCAATGGTAAGAAGGGATAACACAGTTCTTGGAGAAAAAAATTACCTCGCCCAAGGATCATTTTCATCCCACAAATCATTTGTTTCAAGAGCCATTTCAGCAAGTGCTATTCCTTCCTCAGTTAACTCCACTGAATTATCTTTAAGCTCAACATTGTAATGCTGTTACCAGGATTAATTTGTAAAGTAGAATAATTTAAATATAATTGATTGTTAACTTAAAATGTTAACTTAAAATATAACCAAAATACATAGTTACATAAAAACTAGAACAAGGAAGCGCAGTAGACTCACAAGGCCACGAACAAGTAGTTCAGCCACTTTAGCAGCAACTGGATATCTTGCAGCATCTTTATTAGCCTAGCATAAAGAAAGAGAGGAGAAAAACCATGCTAAAAGTTATTTTTTTCAGTGGCAAAGACTCTCTATTATTAATATAAATACCTAATAAGCTGTCACCACATGGGTGACTGAGATTTACTACACATAGTTGCAACCTAATATTTGCAATTACTAATGCGTAAAGTGTTGATTACCTCACCACTTATCAACAATGGATTTCTCCCTTCATCAATGAGAACTGAATCAACTTCATCAACAATTGCAAAATGAAATGGCTTTGGCCTGATTATCACATAGAACATTAGTATTCCTGAAAAAAGAAAAAAAAAAACAAAAATGAGGAATGAACTTTGAACACTATCATCAAATATACCATCTCATCACAAGCTGTTCACTGTTTGCAGCAAGATTATCTCGTAGATAATCAAAGCCAAGTTCCTGAGGGCATCAAGAATCAAAATGTCATCAAGAAGAAGATAAAACTTAGAGGAATGCATCAGTCAACATTTACCCTGACCAAGACATTGTGAAGAAAAGAATTCAAGTGACAAAGTAACAGCCATTAACACAAAAGAAAATTGAAATATTATTAATGATAATTAAGGTATCGCAATAAACCATATGCAACTTACAGAATTGTTGGTGTATGTTATATCACACTGGTAATTGGATCTCCTCTCTTTAGCTGTCATCCCTTTCTGGAGATCCAAGCAACAAAAGATTGTGTATTAATAATTGAAACAATGTTAGGGCACAATTTCATGCATATTCAATGAATTTATACCTGAATAAGACCAACTGAAATACCTAAGAAACGATGAACACGACCCATCCACTCAGCATCACGTTGAGCCAGATAATCATTCACAGTTACCACTGCCAAGAAAAGCATAATCATCAGATCTACAATCAACATAAGAAAAGCAACATATTCAACTTAATGGTGTTCCAAAAATTATCGACAGTGAGTAAAGAGGTATAAAGCATTGAACAGGGAAGACGCTCCCAAAAAGTATACTTCAACAATGATAAATTAATGAGGCGTCATTTCTTGCAATTTTTATCAACCCAAAACACAACATGAAACCATATATACAGCATCAGATTCCAAATTTCCTATAATACAAACTACAGAGTGCTTCTTTTTAGGAGGAACCAAATAAATCTATCCTTTCTGGAGAAAAAAACATCTTGACCAACAAAAATTATATCTAGATCTCCTTTGTTACTGTTCCAGACCCAAACTGCCAATTTAAAATTTCAATGATGGACTAGCAACAATTGTTTTCCAAAAGCTCATTGATTTAAACTTGCCTGACTCAATGACAATCAAAATAGTTTGCTTCTCAATTTTCATGGCAACCTCACAAAAAGGCCAAATGCATGCATCTTTATAATCATAATTGTTAAAGCTAAAAGAATACTGCACCTAATTTCTATACGAATGATTCCTAGCAGCAATTTGAAATGAATTAAATGTAAATGCTATCCAGTGGAGATAAACGGCTTCACATAGGCAATAAAATTTTCAATGAGCTTCCATAAAGGTAATGGCTTCATGAGAAACATGAGAAGCCCAATAGGACAAAATTTCTATACATCTTTTACAGTTGAGTTGCCTTTTAACATTTGAACAATCAAACATCTTAATCATATCTTCACAAGTAGATAAATACTATTTAAACCTGTTCTAGCAATATCAGCAAGACTCCTATTCCTGGGCATATCCAGGTAGTTTAAAAGAAACAAAATGGCATCTTTCAGAAAAGAATATCAAAGTACCATGGACACCATCACCAGTCAGTGCATTAAGATATGCAGCCAATGTTGAAACCAATGTTTTTCCCTCCCCTGTTTTCATCTCAGCAATTGATCCATCATGTAGCACCGCACCACCAATAATCTGTGAGTTGCAGCGTAAATAAGCCTAATGACCTAATTTCTAGTAAATATAGCACGCATTCTAATAAAATTCTGTCATATATATGCATATGAGTACACATAAACATAAACCTGCACATCAAAATGGCGCATTCCAAGTTTCCTTCTTGCAGCTTCACGAACAACAGCAAAGGCCTCTAAAAAGCAATGGCAGGGAAAAAAAAGTGTTAATTCCCATATGATATTCTCTACGAATAATCATTCATGCAATTCAGATCAAACTAGAATAGTCAGTTAGCTGCGAACCGGCTTGAATGTCTGCTAGTGTCTCTCCTTGTCTTAATCTTCTTCTGAACTCCACAGTTTTATCACTCAACTGAAAGAAACAAATACAAACCATTATTTAAAACAACTTAAGACACCACCAGTGCCACTCCATTTAATCCAAACCAATTAAAACCAACAAACCTGCTCATCAGAGAGTCTCTGAATCTGCAACTCAAGGGCATTAACTGACTGAACAAGACGATAGTAATCCCTCACAACCCAGTAGTTCAAACTGGCAAAATCACCTACCTTTTTCGTCAAATTACCCAAATTCTCCTGAGAATACACAAAAAAAAGCTCAAATTTGATTAATTCTATCTACATAAGCATTTCATCAAACATATGATAGGCGAGACAATAGAACCTTCAAGGAAGCATTGGTAGCCGTGCAGCTTCTTAAAAACTGTCGTTTAAATGGAAAAAGATTAGGCGAAGAATGAGTTAAAGGGAAAGGGAGGCTGAAGGTGGGCTTAGTGAAGTAGAGAGTGGGATGTGTATTAAATGGTTTTTGAGTCAACAAGGAAGGGCTTAAGGAAGCAGGAATTGTGGCCATTAGGTTTTCATTCGTTTTCTTCTGCTCTCTGTAAAATTGCGCGCTTTTGAATAAGTATAAACTATCTCGAATTTTGCTTATTTCGAGTCTGTAGTTAAAAACATAGAAACAAAAATGGGGGGGAGAAAGCCATGGCTTGTCCTTAGTTCCCTTCACTTGTTCTTCGTAATCGTAGGACGACTTGTCGTCAAAGTACACCAAATGTAACAACACCATTTAGAGATATACAACTGTCGTTCTTATCTTTGTAAGTGGTGTTCGACGGCAAGGTTATTTTTTTTTTTTTTTTTTTGAAAAATCAACGTAAATTTAACATCGAGTAAATTACTATTTCATCCCTGTAAATGAGTGAAATTGATTTGCATTTCTACAACATTCATTTTATGAACACGTTGACCATTCGATGTGTAATATTAATCCTCATATAATATTTGCTTATTTGACCGTAGTCCTGTATAATCTACCATTTATCTTATTAGATATTTTTTTATCACATAGGACACGTGGAATACTTATCCATCTCATCAATCCTAAATATTTCAATCCTAAAGAATGTACTTTTATCTTCACACTAACTCTTTTATGGAAAAAGTATTAAGTTTTGGACTTGAAAACTTATTAATTTATCACTACAAACTATTACGATTGAATAATAATGTATTTTTCAGACTGAATGAATTAAAAAAAAAAATCAATTTTTATAAATTACAGACTAAATAGTAATTTTAATCAGCTTTCAAACTTTTTATCATACACAGGCATACTACACTAGTAATTTTTAAATTAATATTTTTCTTTACTTTAATATGTATAGTATAAACAATAATATAAATTAAGTTTTTTTATTATTGAATGATAGTTAATTATTTTCAAACAATTATGAATAAAAATATTAATTTGAAAAACACAGTTTTTTTTTTTTTTTTTGAGAATTTATTATTTTTGCAATTTTAATATATTCCAAATACAAAAACAAAAGAACTCCAAAATAAAACTTTTGAAATAAAATGAAATGATCAGATAACAAAGGACAGCTTGCTTCCAAAAATATCTTTTATTAAGAAGTATATGATCTTAATATAATATATGTAATAAAACTTATAAAATCATCATGGTGAATATAACTTTTAACTTTTAATTTTTTTTTTCCTTCTTTCTTATTTTTTTGCTTTTTTAAAAAATACTTTATTGAGAGAGAATGAGAGGAATGAACAGCACAAAACAGAACTTCCAATATAATTCAACAAACAGACAGTTATAAACAGAACATAAAAACACAAACTAAAAATAATAAAAAAAGAAAAAAAGTACAAATCCCATGGACAATGATCAAGTTTTAATATTAGAGAGTCACATCTTGTATTGAACAATAGATTAATGTAAAGCAGGACAACAAAGCAAGAACAAAAAGTTTCAAATCCGATGTACAAGGATCACCAATCATATAGTACTAAATCAATATGGTTTATGTATGTATACATCAGCATTTTTATCTACAGAAGAATGTACACAGTTCTGATTCTAGGGATTCAAGATATGTTGCATTCTGTTTCATTTCAGCAGTTGGTATCATGTAGCAAGATTTCTGTCAGGCAGACCACAATATCAACTTGTAATCCAAAATCCTACGTTCGAAAATCAATTATAGTTTGAATTGTACATAAGAACCTGAAAACTTTTGAGACATGTGGTTAGGACCAGCCCTGCCCAGTTGTTTACACGGGCCAGGGTTGGGACACAACTACATCCTCCAAATTAAGAGTCTCATCACTGCTGGAAATATTGTTGTCAGTCAAACAAAGATTGAATGATTTCATATTATGATATTAATGCCAACCAGGAGCACCTTGCCTTTGATTGAGCTAACAAGTAAATAAGAATAGTTGTTACCTGGTCAGATTTTGATCACACTCCATAGTAATAGACCTGGTGCAATACAGCCAGGAATCACTAATCAGCATTCTATTCATGGTAAATCTAAAAGCTTGGATACAAAGCATATATGTGTATGTTACTACAAAAAATTTTTGAACGGCGGATATGATCCACAAATTTGATGGTTTGTATTGAATATAAAGGCCCCATTTATGTCAGTCCTGTGCAGTCGACTAGCAAAACCAAATATGTAGGACCAAAAAGACAGAATTGAGTATTTCATGAGTTCAGACAGATTTTATAAGAATAATGAAGACTTCAAGATCATTGGTTCAAGTTCAAGCAAATATGAAAATCTTTTTGAACCTTGTAACAAGTATGGTAAAACAAAGCTTGCAAAGTAAAAGACATATACCTTGATGGTCCTATCACCATGACCAACAAAAAGCTTTCCTTGCCGGTATAACAAGGATGTTACAACAGAACCACCAGGGATTGATCCAATGGATCTGAGATCTACTTGAAATTCATCTCCTGATAATTCCTACCATCAATGCAACATTCCGAGAAATGAGTACAGAAAGAAAAAAACTGAAACAATATCAATACACCAAAATTAATTTTGGAAAGCTGAGAGAAATTTCCAGATGTCTATATTAAAATTTTAAAATAGACCAGACTCCATCAAATGCTAAAAGATAACTTGATTATATGTTGCAAAGTACCTGTACTTTGATAGTTTTGTCCCAACCTCCAGTAAACAGGCATCCTCCTTCCATATCAATAGCAAAAACTGCACCATTATGGAGTTGCACGGATTTCATAAACCTATCATTCCTCCATACCTGAGGATTGCAAGTGATTTCATTCATCAATTAATTCCCAAAGGAAAAGAAGCAGCAATTCATAAAATATTTGCAATCTAAATTGAAATCAATTTAGTTTTGGAGTAGGATTTCATTTCTGTTCTTGCGATTTAGTGGGGGATTATAGCACATCTCATGACCTATGTTCAGTACAAATTCATGCAGCATCTAACTTTTCAAGCACAAATCATTTGGTATCCACATATGTATGAGAACAAAAGGAAACTCATAAGCACAAGAGCAAATATAACCTTTATATGTCCACTTTCATGTGCTGCAACAAGTGTATTCTGGCGAATAATAATGGACAAGACAGAGGTCACAGTTTCTGGTATCTCTTCACTTAACACCGTTAAAAGACTATGATCACTTAGACTCCACAGTCGAATGGTTCCATCCCAACTCCCACTATAGAGAACCCCGTCACAAGCTGCTAATGTGGAAACTACCGATTTATGACCATCCATAGTGCATGATAGAATGCCATCCTAGACGAAATGAATAAACAAAAAACAATAACATGAAAATCATGTATATTCATGTATGAAATGAAGAGTTATAGGGTGAATCAAACAAGCAGTACAAGGCTTTACCTGCAATGACCATGCTTTGACTGACCTATCTCCGCTTCCAGTGTAAAGATATCCATTCCCTGCCGTGGTCAAGGCATGAATGCCACTATATCGCCAATCTTTTTGCTCATACCATCTCTTTAATGGTTCTTTCCTAAGAGGCAGAGCAACACTCCAAAGAAATATGCCACCTCCACTATCACCACTTATGCATAAAGGTTGTTCTTCATCAACATAAATAACAGCCATAACTTTATCTTCATGACCTTTAAATGTATGTAAATGGGAGAAATCCTGCAGGAAGAAAAAATTGCTGCAAATAAGCTTAAATTAAAGAAATGGGAATAAAAAATTTTAATGTGATCTCTATAGTGAATACCTGCAAAGACCAGACGAGAACTGATTTATCAAATGAGGAGCTAAACAAAAATCCCCCTAAAAGAGCAAAGCAAAACACCCTTTGCATCAGAAAATTTACATTTTGCATAAATTTCATAAGTGAACATCACATAGAAGCTCCCACTACATATCATCTAATAAAAGCAACATTGGTCATCTTTGCAATTAAAAGGCAAGCTTTCGGCTTGCATTTTCTGGCATGGAGTAGAAGAACGCAAAGATAACTGATGCATGAATATTTAAACAAAGAAGTATCAGAATTTTCATAAAATAGAAGTAGAAATTCACTCCCAAGTAATCTGGTGACCATTTGACACAAAATAAACTAAGCATTAACAATAAAATGTTATGGGAAGGATAGTATCTAACTGAGAAAGCACAAATTTGCAACCTAACGGCATCAGTTGAGAATTGCAGACCTCCAATGGCTAATCCCGTAACACAATCAAGATGGCCCCGCATATCTCTCGATTCAACTTTTCCCTCTGATAGGCCCTCAACTAAATGTTTATCAGTCCTCGCCTCCTCAACTTGAACTAGGTTTTCTCCAATGCTGCTTCCTGCTCTCACCACCTCAACTTTATTTAGTAATTGTGATATTTTCTTAGGCACAAGAGACAATTCGCTAGGAACCAAGTAATGTCCTTTGCTCCAATCATGAATAGACACATCCAATCTAAGCATGGTATCAAACTGATTTCCAATAATTAACTCTCTAACACATTTCCACACATTAATCACAAGCGGACGACTCGCTGGATCAAAATTCAAACACTTGCATAGAATCTGCTGCAATGGTTCAGATTCCTCTCCTAATTTACTTCCCAATAGAGAATTTACTTTCTCTGTCAAACCCACGTAAAGACCTAAACAATTCAAATCATTCCCTTCACTTACTTTTGAAATGAAATTATCCACATAATCAACTAGCTCTTCGGCAAATTGATTCCCAATAACAAGCCTAAGCAAAATGCAAGCCAATGACCAAACATCTGAGCTATGCACAACTGGATACCTGAAGTTATCACATTCTGCATCTATGCCCTCTTTCTTCAATATCTCAAACAACACCTCTGGACTGACAAAGATCTCTTTTTTAAAAAATTCACTTACCAATTCTCCAATTTCTTTAACACCAATCCCTTTCCCACAACAACCAGCTTCTATGACACACTCATGAACTACCCTCCCAGTTACTAAAACCTCACTCAAATTCAGATTCACATGTCCAAAACCATCCAATTCGAAGCAAGAAAGACTTAAACAACCCACAAATAGTCCTTCCCAATGCGAAGCAATCACAGCTTCGCACATTTCCATACCCATCATTGAGAAACTAGACAAACCATCTTTGCTTAAACCATTTTCAAAATGGGACAACTGATCCAAAACAGTCCAATTTAATCTCTCACAAACTAAGTACAAAAGACCATCTTCCAAATCAGGCCACAAGCCATAAACTTTGCAAATTCTAAACTGTTCTGAACATATTTTCAAAATCAAACCCACTTCCTCTCTTATCTCCTCTTTCATCCAATATAAAAAATTCATAATCCTAGCTCCATAGGTGAACTGAAATACGGACCCACACCCGTTAACAAGTAACAAACCATCAACAACCTTAACAAGTCTCACCTTTTGGTTACCCTTCTTTAAAAACCCGAACCCTTTCTCTTTCTCCTCAATCAAGACTGCGTCTTCGGGAAGAATCCAGTTCTTCCAAGTGGCATAAAACTCATCAGGCCATAAACGAGAAACAGAGTCAACATAATGCTGATGGTCTTGAACGCAATTCTGTAACTTCTTCTCGGTCTTCTGGGGATTCTGAAACTGAGAAGCAGAGGGGACGAGTCTAAGAAGATCAATATTTTTGGGTAGAGAAGAGGGGCCTTGAGATGGAAACTTGACGAGTTGAACACACGCCGGGCAGCGAATAGTTTGAGGATACTTTCGAGGTAAGCTTTTTAGGCATGACTCACAGGTTGTATGTCCGCATGCGAGTACGCGTGGAATTATGTACTCTCCGTCATAGGTTTGCAAGCAAACCGGACACTCTGGTACGTCTGTTGACTCCATTGCCGGTTGATGATCGCCACTACACCGGGCCAAACTATATTGTTCTACTAGCTAATTTCTAGTGTTCTCCATTCGATGTCGTTCGATAGTTGAAATTTGAAAATAAAACTTTGCTCTTCTTATAAAACGACAGCGTTTTCATCTTTGTCGTTTTGATATCAAAATAATCCAGCCAGCTTATACCTAGTTCATTTTACTCCGGTTTCTCTCGCTAGACTTGAGAAGCTCAACGCAGAAGCTCAGAAAGGGGTCTGTGTCTCTAAGGTATGTCTTGAACTCTCCTAATCTTCGCTTTTCTTATTTTACGGCTGGGTTTTCCAAGAATGGATCTCCGTTTGGCTTCCGAGAAAATGTAGCAGGGCCTAAGAAGAAAATTCGGAACTTCCAAACGTTTCGATTTGCATTATTGATTTGATTATTCTAATTTGACCTGCGGTTATGATCTGATGATTATATGCTTGATTTACACATTATCTCATTCGAAAGTGGATTTCTTTGCCAATAAGGTTCATTAGATTTCTGTTTCTGTTTTTAATTGTTAAGTGTCTTCTTGAATTAACGACATAATTCGTTTTCTGATAATTGACCGTATATCTGATACATTTTTTTCTTTGGTATTTTTGCTATATGAAGATCATGGCAGGGCCAGGAAGTTCCATGCTTTACTCCTTTCTTTTGTTTACTGTTATTCTTTCACTTCAAGAGATGTATAGAGGGAAATTAGCGTCAACAGAGCTATTTACCATACTCGGTGGCTTTATCAGTTCTATCCTATTTCTTGTGCTGCTAACAGTGAGTTTAAAGCTTGGGAGCTCCTTTTTGTTATGCACGTTTTTTCTGTGTGTGTGTGTATTTTTTTTTATTTGTATAATCAATATGTATTATCATGTTATCTCTGCTCCAATATTTTCAAAGTTGTTTTCTTTTTGCTGGATATATTTCTTGCTGTTGAAATTCTTATTTATAGTTATGATTGTTTTTATGATGAGATTTCTTCTCTATTTTTCTATTTCATTCTCTCTTTTCCCTGGTACTCTTGCCTGTTGTTGTCATAATAGTAACAATATAAAGTTGTGTGCCTCTTTTTTCTCAATTTTGCTTAGGAATTTTCTTTTTTTGTCCAGACTTTATATCTGCATATTAAGTTTGTTGCTGGTCTTTTAATGAAAGTTTCTCGTTTCCTTTTAGTTCAATTGATTATTTTACAAAAATGCATTTGTTCCTTCATAAATGTTTCAACATTGTGTCTCTCATCACACTAAACATCAGTCATGCACTTATTTAAATTTTATTGTACTCTATTCCAAACCAAATAGCTAAGTTCTGCTTTTCAATTGGTTTGTGTCTTTCACAATAAACATTGTAGATAATGATATAAAATTGCTGGGTTGTTTTGCAGTTCCTGGGGAATTTCCAGGAAACATGTGGCTTGAAGACTGGATGGGGCACAGGTATGTGCACTTTGTCTACGTTTTTCTTGTCTTATCTTTTTAGTTCTTTGTTTTTGGTTAATGTAGCTGCCATTGATCAAGTACCAGAAAGTGTAAAATGTATCTTAATAGAGTTGGAAATTTAATGTTATACCTTTTCCATGGCGTTCACAATTTAATCTCTTCCCCATACCGCTTAGTGTTATTTAGTTGGCAATATTTGGAGGGATGGTGGCATGGTTGGGAATCAGGGCCCAAGTCATGAGTTTTTTCATCTCTTCCCTGCTTTGGGCATTTTCAATGAATTCTTTGAACTACTCTAACTATAGGTAGTTGTCCTAATAAGTTAATGGTGCATCAGATTCTGAGTTTTCTTTTATTAGTATCACAGACATGAGCACCATCTGGATACAACTGCTTTTGAGTTTCAGCATTTGTTGAACTGCATTTTGTGCATGTTATTTTCTTATGTTTTCTTCTTCCATTTTGCAGTTGTACTAGCAGAAGCTGTTGCTCTAATTGCAGCTGGCACTGTTCATCGAGTTTGCATCACAACATGGTAATGTTAAGATGGATTTAATGGTTTTGTGTCTTAATGGACATTATTGTCAATGCATGATAGTTTGAAGAGTTAGGTGGACATCCTTTGCACAAGAAGTTCTCTTGGATTCAAATTCTTTAAATTAAAAATAGCAAGTTTGTTAATTTAAAAATGCATCTAAATACATTCATCATTGAAAATCTATAGGAATGACCTATTTGATTGACCAGAAAATTTGCATAAAAAAGATAAATCAGTTCCATGTTACATTTTCCGCGTTGTCATGGAGTTGACACAATTAATTGAGTAAAGATTGAAATATTGAAAGAAGTGTAATTGTTGAACCATGTAATCTATTGTATGTGATGGCTAGTTTACTCTTTCAAGTGTGCATAATATTGATGTTAGTTGAGATGGAGACACATTAACTTTAAGATTTCATCATGGAAATTCTTGTTTTGAATCTCATATGTTTAAGCTGGATTGCAATTATCAATGGCATATTGTTTCGATCATAGGAATATAACTAACTATAATTATAAGTATAATCATAGTCATACAGATAAAAGATCCAAGAAAGCATCAACGAACCAATATTGCTCAATGGAAAACAGGAGTTTGAATCTCCTGCAAAAGCATTCTACTAACTGTGTTCAACTAATATTCTACTCTACGCAGTTTCTTGTTCTCAGTGGCACTGCTCTACGAGGTCAACAAACTTTCAGGGACGATACTAGCTAAAAGTGAATCTAAAACAAGAAGGCACTAAGGGGATGGCATAATATAATGATATTCAGTTTGATCATCTTACCATGCTTTGTTAAGTGATTTGATATCCATTAGTTATTTATCGGCCGTGCCAAATCTGGAATTGTTCATCTATAGGGTTCCAGAAGATCCTAGATGGAACTTATTTTTCTGCTTTCTTGAAGAAAAATATAGTAAAATTTTGTTAGATATTTTTGCTTCTGAAATTATTTCTGCTTCTGTGATTCACTTGATTGTGCTGGCGTTTTCCTGTACGGATGATCTCATTGCAAGGCTGTGTGCAAGAGTTTTCTTCTTTTTTTTTTTTCTCCTGTTCTTTTTCACCCAATGCACGAAGCATCCTAAGATAGTGGACTTATGGGAGAGTTGATGGCAGAAAATTTATGAATTTCAAAGATCAAAGACCAAATGTAGTTACTTCTGGACAGAACAACCTTTTGACATTGCTGATTTAAAAGGAAGAAGAAAAAAAGAAAGTGAAATATATTTGAACATATTATATAAAAGAAAAATTATTTAATGGCAAAAGTTCAACATTTCAAAAATCAACTAACGAAGAATTGGTTCGTTTATTGTTTCTTTTTGTTGATCGGTGAATATAAATGATATGAAAAATATCGAAATAATCAATGGGATGGTTTCCTTTCTATTCTGTAACCAAATTTCATCATTCTAAAAAATGTGAAAGCTTTGTGGGCACAAAACATATCAGTAGAAAACTATTTCACTGTCATTGGATTACATCAATAAATCTATTGAGGATAATCAGTTTGTTTGATCGCTAAACCTAACCAAGTCAACTATGATTTTTTATTCCTGGGAGAAGGAATGGCCTTTGAGTAGCCTCAATTTTAGCCTTCACCACAAACAATACAACCATTGTGCAGAACTTGTGTTTCACCAGGGCTGTCAAAGCTCTTTTAACCTGACACTTCCAGCAGTAAGTAGCATGTTTTTCTTTGATGAAAGATCAAAAAAAGAATCATTGGACTCCATTGGCTTCATTTCCTTAGATTTCTATCTGCGCCTGCAAATTCAAGCACCTGTTCAGAAATTTCTCAGTGTCCAATATAAAATTTTATGTAGTATTTGAGCAGCTGCATCAAATCTGGAAATGTGCTAACAAGTACATTTACTCTATCGTTCTGCAGCAAAAGATTGTGTATCACGACAAAATTAGAAACATCATATAGCATTAATTCCAAATAAAAATGGAGATTGTGCCAATATGGAATGTCCTACCTACTTTAAGAAGCAACAAGCAGGTAAACTGGAAGGCCAGACCCCTGCACATAATTCATTTTGCCATTTGTTTAGTCAAATAATTTCTTTGATCTATTATACAAGGACTGATTGATGATGGCATGTATTTATAACTGTGTTAATATCAATAGTAGAAGCTAGACGTGTACAACAATTGACCTAGATTAAGCATATAACATTCTTAAGAGAATCTCATGAAATTAATGAAACATTTGATAATGGAGAATCACAGTATATGGCTGGCAATTACTCGAATGTGAAATTCAGAGCATGGGATCAATTGAACATGTGAATCCTTTCTTTAATTCAGCACTCAAGTTAAACTGTTAAGGTTCCTTATTCCAAGCAATTATAGGTAGTATTCAGAAATAGCAATATACCCGAAAATCAATGCTAAATAAAAACTCACCTGCAAAAACTGATCTTGTTAAATACCGAGGAGTTATATGAATAATCTTCTCATTGCTGGATTAACATTGTTAGCAGCCTTTAGTTGACCAAACACAGTCCATCAATCCCATAAAGGCTCCTTGACAAGGACATTTATTTTCTCCTGGAGAAATGTCACTACATCTTCTCTTCCTTTGTTTATGAGCAAATGCCTTAACCTTCCAAACGTCACACCTGAAGGCCGAATTCCCTTTTCTATCATCTCTTCGAACAAGACACAAGCCTGAGAAGCATCTCCCTTCTCGCATAATCCATTTATAAGCACTGAAAAAGTGTGCATGCTAGGAACAAATTCCTGTTTCTTCATGTACTTCCACATATTAAGAGCCATCTCTAAATTATTCTTTTCACAGAACATTTTTATCATCATGGTATACGTGTCTGCATCTGGCATGCATACCTTGATCATCTTTCGAAATACCCTAAAAGCCTCATCAGTTGCTCCATATCCAATTAAATTAGACAGAATGATATTAAAGGTCCTTGAATTAGGTTTCACACCCTTGCAATCCATATCATTCAAGACCCTGTACACATTCTTAAATTTGTTAGCCTTACAAAAGGCGCCAATTAGAGCATTGTATACAGCCACATCAGGCACGATTCCATTCTTTTCCATCCCTAGGAATGTATCAACAGCATCTTCAATCCGATTCTCTATCCCATATGTATGAACCAGTATACTATAAATAAAAGATGTTGGCTTACAAACAGTGGAATCCATTTTCCCAACAATGCTAAGGGCTTCATCAACCCTGCCAGCCTTGCAAAGAATGTCCACCATGATACCATAAGTCACAATATCAGGGCTGCAACCCATGTCAACCATTTCTCTGAAAATTTCCCTCGCCTTGGGTAGATTAGGAGCTTTTCCCCATCCCTCAATCAAGATGCTAAACGTTTTTGAATCGGGAACAAATTGGTCCTTCATACTGTCAAATATCTCTTGAGCTTTCCTCACATTCTTGGACTTGCATAAAGCACTAAGCAAGCCATTGAACGCAGCTAAGTTTGGGGGTACACCATGCTTGTCCATGACATTAAACGTGTACACAGCTTCCTCCAGCTTTTGAGCCCTAGCATACTGTCTCATGATAATGCAAAATGTCTCAACATTTAGCATTCTCTTACTTCTCATGGCATTCACAACATCCCACATGATTTGATACTGTCTTATCTTGCCCAAAGACTCTATCATGGTATGGTAAGCCCTAATGCTATGTGTATAGTGGCGTTGCTTCTCTGCCCATTCAAAGAACTGATACGCCACCATACCAGCATTCGCAAATTTCTTAAGAACATTCTCAACTATTTCTGATGAAACCCTAATACCATTTTGGTTCAATGCAGTATCAAGAGTTACTGCTGGAGTGGACATCATGATTTTATATATCTTTTTCGTTACATCTGAAATTTCACTCATGGGTTCACTTGAGTTGTAGCTTCTAACTGATATATACCATCCCAGATATAACTTATTTGTATGATTACTAATTCTACTCATATCAAAGAAACAAATTGACAACAAGAATATCTATCTATCTATCTGATGCAGGACAAACTTAAAATTAGTCTGTTAATAAATACGATTCAAAAACCAGAGATCAAAACGAAATGCTGTAACACAAACCTAATTGTTTGAGGCCTTCTATCAAACAGGTTGCGCGCAAACAGATAGCATTATAACAAAATTACAGAGAGAGAGAGAGAGAGAGAGAGTTGGCAATACCTAAAAGAGAAAGGCTCGAAGATCTTCGTTTCCGATATGGAGTTCAATAAATTGTACCACGATAATTTGAAGGAATAATCTTAATCGTGCTCTGGATTGAATGAAGAAACAGAGAAGGCGGAATGTTATAACAGTAGACGTCCATCGCAGCAGCCTAGCAGGGACCGAAATTTTTTTTATTTTATGAATATCATTTTTTTTTTTTTTTTCTGAGAATAAGGGACCTAAATTTTCAAAGCAATACAAACAAAATCACAAGTAAATGTGGGGCACAATGTCATTCCCTAGGGTTAGTTTATACAACTACAACATATAAAATATATATATATATATGATATATATATATATATATATATATATATATATATAAAGAAAAGAAGGTTTCTTGAATGTCTCAAACCAACAACGTGCTAAAATGGAAAACGAAAGGGCGCTTAGACGTCGGCTGAATAAACAGTGATACGAGACCTGCGTGGGCCACTAAATTTTTATTTCAATTTTCTGGTTCTGCTATTCCTTCAATTTGCAATCAAAATTCGTATTGACGTGAAAAATTGAAGGAATCCTAGAACCAGAAAATTGAAACAAAAATTTTTGTATAGACGAGCCAAAATCATGCGTTGAATTACGATTTTCATCTAGAAATATAAATCGTTTTAGTAATAAATATAGGTAGTTGATTTGAGAATATTTAGAGATAATTAATAATAAAATTTCTTTATTACATTAAATTCAATAAGGGTAATTTAGTAATTTAATCAAATTAATGAATATTTTATTATAACCAGTCGAATTAATTAAACTTTTTTCGAGGGAATTCAAAGCCTTCATTGAACAGCCCAAAGTTTTTGGAATGACATGGTTTTGAAACCATTGACAGATGGAGTTCAAGCGTCATAATCTTGCAAGCAAGTAAATTCACCCCATTTCTGCTGATTCACCAACTATTTACAAAAGCACATGCCATTAATGCCTTCAAATCAAGCGAGATGTGAAGCCTTTCCACTTCACTAGCTCAAATCAGTCCATGAGTTTGTCACTGTAAATAACTACAGTTGCTTCCTCAGGGAAACGGAGAAGGTTAATTATTTTGGCTAGTCTACAAATGCTATGCATTCATGCTTATAACATCCACCTTTCTCAATTCAATGTCAAGAAATTCTCTTTTCAGAAAAATCAGTCCGTTATTCCTAATTTCTAACACTTAATAATAATAATAATAATAATAAACAGAAATCACACTTCGAAAAATGAATGGAAATAATCGTTACATAATTGCCATGCATATCAAGTAGTATTAACAATACAGTCATCCAAGAAATTATAGGGGAGGTAAAACATGTAAGCAGTATTCTTTTTGCTGGACAGATCAACCAAGACTTATGTTGTATCTCGAGTTCGAGTACTCTAATCCTCCATTAATTATATCAACAATAGAATTGAATTCCATGTGATGAAGAACTAAAACCAATCAAACTTAACCGTGAAGAAAGTATCAGTCAAGATATAATTGACGACACGATAACAGTGCAACTTTCCAAACAAGTTGAAAGTTCGCAAAAGATAATTTTTCAATTAATGGATGCAGCAGAAAAGCTTTATGTAGCCTGTGAACCCCATTTTGAAAGATGGCTAGTACAATGGATTTAATTTCACATAAATCAAAGGTTAGTTAAATAAACTACTGCATCTAGTTACTAACTGATCCAAAATTCAAATCCAAAGGAGTTATTATAGATGATAAAGAAAACACACACTCCTTGATAAATATGAAAACTAGACTTTGAGACATTTCATTCATTCACCATTGCCAGAGGTATCATTAGCTCAACAACATATGAACAAACACGTTGAAAGCCAATACCATTTCTTTAATGATATCATCAAGCTATAAAAAACAAAAATAAAAAACTTAATTTCCAAGAAGGGATGTCAAAATTGCTAGAACAGCTATCACAATCATGATATTTAGAAAATAGTTAGACTGTAGAGGCTTATCTGGACTTCCACCAATTGCTTCATACTCTGCCCGTATCTTCTGCTTCATAGCATCTGACAATTCTCTCTGCAACGCAAATAAGCAACACAACACTTTATTGAATTCTATTCCTTTCTTCTTCAGTTAGACTGCCAAGTTTTAGGTGGGATTTCATAGGATTGAAAAGCTTGATCTTGTATTATTTTAAAGATACGGCACTAGAAAACAACATACTTGTTTCTTAATCCTGCAGCAAATCATGAAAAGCAAAAAAATGAACTTCTTGCAAAAGCATACACTCCTCCACAAAAATCTCATGTGTGACCAATAAAAGCTAGATATTTTGATAACAAGTGAACAAAAAGCATAATGATTCTCATATATTACAACCTTTCCAGTTGAGTATTTGGCTGCTACAAACTTCTCTCCTGCAACACCATCTAGCACAATACCCTGATAATGAAATTCACCAATCAGTTTAGTGACCAATTTGTTCCCATTCTATTATTTTTTATGATTGAAATTGCTTAAACCATCAATCAAAGGATACGTTAAGACAGCCCAAGAATTGTTTACATCAGCCATAAATATTCTCACATTGCTTTTTGTAAAAAATATAAATCAATAAATTATATACAGTTGGTTAAAATTCAGGACCTTCTAAAAATTTTCAAGGTAATAGCATTAATTATTAGAAAATAAAGTTAGGATAAACTATAGAGTGCACAAAATTCTAGAATGAAAAGACAAACATTCAACACAGTAATGATGACAGACCTCTGGGGGATCAAATTTAGCACCAAGGTTGCTTAGTTTGGCATGCGCTTCCGCATAATCTTTGAAGAATGCCTCCTTATCTTCAGCATATTTCTCAGCATATACCTGCAAATGTTCTACTGCTTAGCTACCAAGAATATGACACCTCGTAAACATTTTATTTTCAAACATAATTAATTTACCCTGAATGAAGGATCGTCAAAAAGAACAGCATCAGTTGGCAATACAAGTAGATCTTCATCCTTCTTTGCTTTAATATCCTGTAGGGATAAATCACATTTGGCCACAAAAAAAAAAAAAAAAAAAAAAAAAAAATCTCTCCCAAAAAAATTTTCTTGTTACAAATATGGTTGCGGTTTTGACTTCAAACCTTGAAGTAGGAGTTGTCAAACTTCAGCCATTCTACTGTCCAGGATTGTCCTCCTGGTGCTCCTGGCCCATTTTTCTGTCATAAATAGACACAATAAGAATCTCAAACTCCTTCATTAGTAATTTTGAAAACTATTGCTGTAATTACTATTAGGTAATTCATTTGCAGAGCTATACTCAATTCCTTACGTGGGAAGAAACAACAAGACCTAGATAGGAATTGCGGAAACAAACCAAACACCTATATCTCACATCTAATTGCACCCTAGTGCATGCACATAAAAGTCAACTGGCAAAGGTTCTATAGATGTCAAAAAACATAGATGTTAAGGATAACAAAATAAAATATCCATACCAGTAAACAGAAGCGGTAAAGAGAATTAGCATGTCATACTGTATGTTTCTACTTTTTTCTTAAGATAATCAGCTAGCAGTCAAGCATCAGAAGAAGTTGCGATGAACCTGGTAGTTTGGCTAACACCAATTACATCTTGCAATTTTCAAGGCAGGAAAATTAACACACTAAATAAGTTTTGACTGCCTACATCCTTATGAAGCAGCAATTTTAAATTTTTATCCTCTACTGTTGCTCTTAATAAGGCAATAACACAAGGGTAAAAGGCACCATGTTGAATAATAATTAATCATTCAACAGGATAATGAAGAAAATTCAATGCAATGATCCACAATGAGCGTTTATTGACACATTAATGTGCACACATGCATGTGACATGAGAGAGCATCAGAAAAGGGGGAGATAGTTCTGATAACAGCTAAATGAATCTTTTGTGTCTTGTATGATAAAGCAAAATGCATTGCATGCTAACCATTTTATGTCTAAAACTTCAATGCTCAATTGAAGATTGGACAACAAAGTCCGCAAAAAGAAAACAAAAACAAATTATAGTTTATCTAATTAATCGGAAGACTATGGTTTAATACCGTATACTTTGTCTCTGGTTTTCCCCAGCCGCTTCGATCTGGTCTAGCCCTTCCCAAAGTGTGCGCGCCAGATAAAGCAACTATTTCCTGCAGATAAAATAGCAAAAGTTCAACAAATACTAGATACATAGCCAGATAGCATCAGTGATGAAGTATTCATATGATCAAAGTTACCTTATCATTCAATCCCATTCTGTAGAAAACTTCCCGTAAATGATCAGCAGGACTAGGGGGGCCGGCACCTAAGCATCAACGTAATATAGTCAAACAAATATTTGCTAGACCCTAATGATTTCATTCACAAAACATAAATACATGACTCTGACTCATTTTTTTCTCCTCATACATTCTTCTGTTTATGTTCTAAATTTAGGGCATCAACTGAGCGATTGCAGCATGTCACAAAGAACCTGCATTTTGTACAGGATGCAACCACAAAGGAACATGCTCTTTTTTGTACACAAATAACACAAAAAAATGCAAAATTAATTTACTCACTGGGAAGCCTTCCCTCTTCGGGACAGTCTTCAGGTGCTGAAACATCCACCCTTCCATACTTCATGGGGAGTTTGGGGCCCCCAGCTTCCTAAAATTGCAAGAGTAATTTAATAGAATAATTTTTACCTTGAAACATCATACTATTTCCATATTAAGAGAAATAAAGACCTCTATAGCAGTGGCACTAGCCAACTGGAATAAATCTGCATATGTCACACCAGAATACTTGTCCTTGATTGGCTGAAGAAGTTTCAAAGCATTTACCAGCCCTGAATTGCCAGCTTGTCAGGAAGAAATATTATAAACCAAGCTAAGGTTACACATGATGTGAAATAATTACCCGCATTCGCTGCATGTTTTAGCTCAATTTCAAATCTGAGACTTCCATTGGCTCCACCTCTTTTTGGCCACTCCTCTATGTTCTTGTTGTATGTACCAGCATCATGCCATCCCAATCGAACCTATAATTGTAAATATTTAGTGGGCTTGAGCATTAATGCTGTGCGGCAACAAGTAACTCACCTTAACGGGCTTGAGCATCAATATTCTTGAAAATGAAATAATTACACGATACTCGCAAACAGCAAATAAGATATAAAGAAAACATATATTCTGATACATCTCACAGATCTTATTGTTCAAGTGGCCAACATTCCATTTCCATTTCCAGCGCAAACCATTTGGTCTTAATGCATTAACAATTTAGTCAAATCATGTTTTATATATAGGAAAAAAGATTAATATTCACGTTTTTTTTTTTCGTAACTCGTATGAATTTTAAGAAATATTCTGCGTGTCCTCAATTGCAAAAACATAAGAAATATTCCAAAAAATTCTTCATCTATAAATTTTATATATGCATTTAAGAAGTGCTTGTTGAGAATTGAAGTGCAGAACGACTATGAGCAAACATAACCACACTCTCACAGACCACATTCATTCAAAGATCAGTGAAAAAAAAAATCGAACTCGAAAAAGGCAAGAGCTAAATTAACATACAGATCAAATCATGAAGCAACTATACAAATTTAAGTGTAATAGTACAAGAGAACACACCAAAATAGGATGACAAAACGTAGACTTAAGAAGCTCTTTGATATCTTCTCTAGCACTCTTCAGCTGAGCAGGATCTGACGCTGCAGTCACCGTGCTCATTGCCGATACCGTCTACACACAACAGAAAACCAAAACTATCAGATAAACAGCCATAAAAAAGTCCATTAAAACAAAGATGCTTCACTACAAGTTTACATACCTTATTGAAGAAGACACGAGGAACGAGAGGAGAAGATCGGAGACATTTGAGAGGAGAAAAAGAGTAAGAGGAAGAGGAGGAGAGAGATAGCGGAGACAAAGAGGAGGAAGAGGAGGCTGAGTAGAATGCGATTCGGGCCCGAGAAGCGGAAGGGAGAAGGCGAGAAGAGGCGGCGCCACTAAGCGAAGCCATTGGCGACGATGGCGATAGTTGCAAGTATGACAAGGATTCAGCCATTTGTACTACACTTTGCTAGCAATTTTATTTGTTCCTCTTGTTTCGGATCAGTGGCCCAGGCGTATGGCACGCACGCATACTTGTGACCTGTTTGGTAGTTGGGTTAGGTTTATATAGTTCGCGTTTGTGACTTGCTGTCTTTATCCCATTCTCAAAAGCTACTCGCGTTGTTTGAGCCTTTGACTGTTGTGTTGTGTCAAGAAAATTGAGTACTTACCATACATTTGACCTTATTCCTTTCACACGCATTAACATGTGCAAAACAACCTATAAGAATTTCTTTCTTCCTTTTTTTTTTTTTAACGATTAAACTTCTCTAGACTCCATACATACGAGTTTAGTCATAGATTAAATTAATAAAAATAGATATTTTAGATACTATTTTTATTTTATCTTTTTTTTTTCAAATAAATTGTCAAAAAATACCATCATTTTATAATTTTTTTTCTATTAGTTTGATTAATTAATGGATCTATAAACTCACTATAGACAAGTCATTTTTTTAAAACTATGAAATTATAACTAAACAGTAAGCATTGTTTAAAAAAATCGAACTATTTAACCTACTGATTCAATTCAACAAGAATCTTAAAAAAATTTCAAATTTTAGTTTTGTAGAAAGAATTAATCCATTTGATTTTATTAAATTTAAAAATAATGAAAACTTAATCTAGCTTAGGGTGTACGTGAGTGGAGTCGAATTCGAACCTGCTAGGCTTGAATTTAGACTCGATAAAAGCTCAAATTCATTTCAAACTCGACTTCAGATTCGAGTTCAACTTAGAAAACTTTAAATTCGATACTCGAGTAATTTAAAATAATATTATATATATATATATATGTGTGTGTGTGTATATAAAGTTCGATAAGACTGGACGAGGTTTCGAGCTGAATATTATTAGACTCGAGCTCAGCTCGTTTATTGAATGAGTAGGTTCGAGCTCGAACTCAATCTGAGCCGAATTTTTTATAACTTTTTTCAAATCAAACTCAAACAGTTCACAAATCGACTCAACTCATTTGCACCCCTAATACAACGGATTCAAAATTAGATTAGATAACAATTGATAGCATGAATTATTGTGAAGTGTAAAGTATAGCACACTGCGTACAGCCAGCCTTAAATAAATTAGATTACACAAAGACAAAAATCAATAATAAAAGTCACCAAATTTCGCCATCTTTTGTTGAAATTTCTTCGTCCAATAAAAAAAAGGGAAGAAAAAAAGAAAGAAATATGTCAAGTTAAGCAAACGTAGTTCAAAAGATGTAAATATAATAAAATAAAACAATAGATTATGCAAATATAATTGGAATTTAGTATCAGCACCCAAATTTTGCGAAAGTCTGGTCTAACAGCAGATTAGAACCCTTTTGACAGTGCAGTGTTGAAGAAGTTGGATTGAATTTAGGCTACATTTGTTTACCTAAAATAATTTGCAGAAAAATATTTTTCATAATTTATTATTTTTTGGATATTTTTCATAAAAGGGATTTGTTCTTTTTTGTATTGGGACTTTTTAGTGCTGAAGAGGGAATTTGAAGCTGCGTTGCTTTCCACTTGCCAGTGGTGGCGGCTTCAGACGGTCAAAGATATGGTCGCTGACTGCCTGTAATTCAAGCACACATCATTAAATAATTTAATGTTTCTTTCTTTTGCTCCACGCAAGAAATATAATAATATAAAGTGTTTGAAAAACAAGTTATATGAAATTTATTTTTTTATTTATAAATAAAGTTTCACGTTTGAATTAATTGTAAAATTCATTTTAAAAATATAATTTACCACAGTGAAATACACTCTCTGAAGGTGTTACCAATTTACCACAGTGAAATGCACTAAAATGAGACATTATTTCGGTACTTAAATACTTAAAAGATATCATTTTTGACTTATTTTTTAGTTATAGTGATTTTTAATTTTTTAATAAAAAATAATAAATTTTAGTAGATTAATTCCAATTTTAGCCACCAACCCATTTAAATTAAAATTTGCTTATGTAAATTAGTCTTTAATTCTATATATCAAACTGATAGCTTGTGGTGGCTTCTAGCAATTAATTAATGGATATTGATATTTAATAAAATTTTGGCTGATAGCTTCAACTCTCAGTGGAATACAAACAATCCCTTCTTATTTGGTAGGGAATGATTTAGGGTAAAGACGGTGGGCACCTAATCATTGATTATTTAGATCTTAATTTAGAATTTTTTTTACATTTTAATCCATATACTTACATTAATTTAAATTTACTCCAAATAAATTTTACTATTTTTCTCCAATAAATTATTACTTCTATGTATTATCCTTGCCAACTAAATTTTTTAATCTACCCTTAATTACGATCTCTAGTAAATTTTGAATATAAAATTTTTTAAAATATTCGGGAAGGAACTCGAAACAATTCATATTAATCAAATGAGTGTCTTCGATATTGTATGATTTTTTTTAAAAGAATTTAAAATATTAAAAAATTAATTTTTGTAAGTATTGAAAAAAATGATTTAAATCTAAATTTATTATCACGTGATTTATATATTTATTATCAGGCATTAAATTTCTTACCGAATCACGTGGAGCCCCTTGCCTTGCGACGGATGCTTTGATAATTTATTTGTAGTTTTTTTTCTTGATTTGCGTGATTTATGCTTAGGATTAAACAATTTTGATATTTGATTTCACTTTTATTAAATATTTTTATGATATACATTAGTCTAAAAAAATAATTTTATGATATATATGAAAAATTAAATAAAGAGAATAATACAAATAAAATTTTAAATTTAAATTTTAAATTACAAACAAATATTTAATAAACTAATACTTCATTTAGATTTTTCTATCGAAGTTGTATACCTTTATTATTTACTTGCCGATTGGCGTGCATATTTACACCACAACGCGCGGACTGCGGATCGCAGCACCTTGTTTGTTGTACCGATCGCTCTCGACGGTCTCAACAGAAATACCTAACTTTACGCCACCAGATGAAGCAGGCCACCGGCTCCAGCGGTACAAGAATTCCTCGGTCACGCAATTGTCAACATCACACGTGTCAAAATTGGTCACATCTAGTTAACCCAGACTACCTGTGAGTGGCGAACAAGATTTATCTACGTCCAGCCAATAATTTTTGAAGTCAATATATATTTTATTACTCTCCGTTTTTGGTACATAGGAACATGGAATTTATGAGAAGATTAAGAAATTGCTTTAATTAATTTTTTTATCATCTTTTTTTCTAATTTATCGTTAACATATAATTTATTCCTCTTTTAATATCAATATATATTTCAACCTTTAATCATGCTTTAAACATTTTTTTGGCCTAAAGAGAATATAAATAATTGTAAAAATGGAGTTTATGCTCTCACTTGTAGGAAAAAAAAATTCATTTTTTATCCTTTTTATTTTGAAAAATTGTATAAAAATATCAAAATTCGTATTCATTTAACTATTTAATTGCTTTGATTATTGAAAATATATTTAAATATTCAGTGAACTATTCATATAATTTTTTAAATATTCAGTGAAATCCATAATAATTTCTTTCAATATGGTTAACTCGAAAATTTTATCTAACTTTTTTTATTCAAAATTTATTTTAATCGGTACTTATATGAGCTATATTATTATTATAATTTTATTTTAAATTATATTTGATAATACGGACAACTGTATTAGCTATTAATAATTATAATGATTATAATATAGACTAGAATTTTTGAACATATTAGTTTCAATAAATATTTTTATTAATTAAAGTTAGGTATTTTATATTAATATATTAATATAGTAAGTTAATATTAGATTCCTTATATTAATATATTTGGAATGACTTTTTATTTTATTTTTATCCAGTAAGTGTAATAATCTTTACCGAACTTTTGTTATTTAAAAATCAATTTTTGAAAATTATTTATTGAAATTAAATATTAAAATAAGACTTATGATATCTTTACCATATTTAAAATATAATGTAGTTTTTTATTTTATTAAATTAAATTAAAAATTTTATTATATTTAATATTCATATTTAGTATATTATATATGATTTCTTATTTTATCAAAATTGAGTAATCATATTATTACTATATTTAATATATACGATTTCTTATTTTATCCAATAGAATTCAAATTTAAATAGAAAATTAATATAAACAATTACTTTTATTTTTCAACCAATAACACTATAAAATAGTAAATTCATTTCTATAAAAGGATACAGACAATAATTTAGAATGAATGAAAGTAAAAATAGAATAAAAGTTATGGGATGGAAAGATTAATCTTTATCTGATTTCACCAAAGGGACATGGATGGAGTGATCTTTAATTGCGTAGGAGACATTTCAAATTTCATGCGGTAAAAATAACTTTTTTTATTTTTTTAAATAAAAAAAAGAAAGAAAATAACTTTTTGATGCAGAGAATAAAGCAAAGATTAATGAGAAATTAATTTGTCAATGGATTAAAGGTATTGAAACGTATTTTTTTTCTTTTTTTTAAAAAACTATTAAGTGTATTAGTTATTGTATTTTTTTCATTTAATTTACCGGTCAGATATTAATATTCTAATTTAAGATATTTTTATAAGGTAGACCGACCCGTAACTCTACCTCCTTGAAAAATCATAAGGTTGCAGTCCCTAACGAATGATACTGAGAGCCTGCTCTTAAGAATGCTACTCTAAATGGGGTTGCAGCTAGACATGTTTTGATGCCGTTTAACGTTACTGTTCCTCCGTCCAATTTTTCAGTTTCAAACGGTAAAAACCTGATGAAAACAAGAAGCACAAGGCTTCTAGAATACCTTTGTTTATCCTAAGTCTAGCTGTATCAAATAATTCTCAAAACCTATGAAAAACTTAACTTTTTACGTCATGCAGACCAACTTTGCTTGTTTCAAAATATAACTAAGAGAAAATAGATTCTTAATTAAGTAAGAATGCAAACTTAATTAATTCACTATTTCATAGCATCAATCCAAAATCAACACCTCTTGATAAATCCTATAAAGATCACGTCGAGCCAAACAGCTCCTTACTGTGCTGAAAAACACCCCGTCCACTCATCATTGCCGGCCTATATAATACAAACAAAAACATTCTCTTCAGTCTTCCCTCTCTCTCTCGCTGTTATCTGTACGCAGTCTTCTTTTCCTTATCTACCGATTCTATTGGTTCCTTTTTTTTTAGCTGGGTGAAATAATGGCTGGAAGCCAGGACGCGAAGAAGGAAGAAGTGGTGTTTGATGCGGAAGCAGCGAAGGACTTAGTCCAGGAGCTTACAGGCAATTTCGCCTCTGGTAAGACTCGGAGCTATGAGTGGAGGGTCGCTCAGTTGAAAAATATGCTCAAGTTGTGCGATGAAAACGAGAAAGAGATCGTCGAAGCTCTCAGACTGGATCTTTCCAAGCCTGAACTCGAGTCAACCATCTATGAGGTCAGTATAAGGATATCCGTTTCTTCTTCTTCTTCTTTTTTTTTTTCGGGATGTTTTTGAATTTTTAGTTGAAGTTCTACGGGTCGGTGGATATGAAAAGAAATATGACTTGTAACGAACATGACAGAGAGAGTATAGTTTGAGCTTTTTTTTCCCCCTTTTTTTTGTTTAATTTGGGTGAAGTTGAGGTGTATTTGTTGACTTGAAATCGACTGGAGGAGGATGATGAAATTTCAAGCACCTGGTATTGGATTGATTTCCAATTTTGATGTTACTACAGTCTGCAATTCCTTATTCCTTTACATTCTCTTGGTTTTGATTTAATGCGTGTACTTTTTGATTGCATAACATTTTGGTCCCCTTTTTTTTTTTTTTCGCAATTTAATGTGAATACCAACCTCGCTGACTTAAAATTTGGGTTATGTGTACTATGGGTCAGGTCTAATTTTTCTGCAGACTCTTGGGAGAAGCATTAATGGCATTTATTAACTTAGCATCTGCATAAATATGCTTTCTCCACTGAACGAACACGTGTGGTCTAGTCAATGTATAGAACAACAAACGAAAGAAATATCGATTTCTTTTCCGGCCATAAAGATTTTTTTTTTCTGAACCTTTTTAATTTTTTCTGGGCTAAATTGTTACTTTGAAACTCTGTTTTCCTGAAGATTGGAATCAGTGATACGCAGTTTAGGAGTTTATTAGAAATTATAAAGAGTAGCAAATGCCATGCCCTCACTAATTTGGAATATTGAAACTGGTTTACAAATAATCAATGCATATTTTTTTCAAAATGGGAGGTAAATAAATATAATGATGTCTTGTAATTCTTGTTCTTAGAATGGCTGGATGGTAAAAACCATTACCAAATTCTGGGAGTCTAGATATTTAAAATTGTATTACTGTGCAAAATCAGAGGATAACGTGGAACTGAAAATTGTGGAAATTTGTTTTTCTCTGGATTGGCGAACGACTTTGTTTCAACAGCTATTTCACGTTTATTATGAACACAGAATCATTCGTTAACATTTGTTTGAAACTTCATTTATTTTTTAAGTTTTTTCCCCGTTAATTGTGGAGGATAGCTTCTGGATTGCTTTAAAGTTGCTGCGCATTATAAGTGATATGTGATATACTTATATAACTTTATTCATCGAGTTAATGGGAACAACTTTTGTCGTGCAGATAGCTTTGCTCAAGAACTCATGCAAACTGGCACTTAAGGAACTGAAACATTGGATTAAGCCAGAAAAGGTAGAGTTTCCACCATTCCTGTTTCCTCTGTCTCTTTAAAGAACTTCGCCACTAATTTTACTTTCTTTACATTATTGTTTTTATGGTCATTGGCTTGATTTCAATCAAAATATCGTTTTATTGCAGGTGAAGACCTCATTGACTACTTTTCCTTCATCAGCTGAAATAGTATCAGAACCATTGGGTGTTGTATTGATAATTTCAGCATGGAATTATCCATTTTGTACGTTCATGTTTCGTTACAATTTTGATGTGCTATTTCTCTCTATCTTATGTTTTCTGTTAAAATTTATAATATTGAAATCAAATTCTCCTGTCTCTTCTCTAGTGCTGTCTCTTGATCCAGTCATTGGAGCTATCGCAGCTGGCAATGCGGTGGTCTTAAAACCCTCGGAAGTCTCTCCAGCCTCATCTTCATTGCTTCTAAAACTAGTCACAAAATATTTTGATAGCTCTTCCATAAGGGTTATCGAAGGAGCGGTACCAGAAACAACTGCCCTGCTGGAGCAAAAGTGGGACAAAATATTATACACAGGTCAATTCATTTATTTCTCTTTCCTTTTTGTGACATTAAGAATTTGAATTGGTATGTTATTTGTTATTTTATGGTTTTATATATAGAGAATAACGGTCAATGGTAGATTTCTATAGTGCAAATTATATTCTGCTCTTCTAAAATGATGCAGGCAATACTTGTTATATGTCAAGCGAGGGGTAAATGGATTTTTCAGTCCTGATAAATATTTGAAAATTTTCCAGTTATCCATTTAGTTTGAAGTACTACAGACATCTAGTGCTTTAGTTTTGCAATAATGAATTTGAATTAAGTGAAGATCTCATAAAAAAATTCAAAACTTACATGAGATGGTCAATAATTAGATGGAAGTCTAGCAGGTTAACATTGGTGAAGATTGAATGAAGAATCAGGCGTAGCAGGAGAAGGTTGGCAAATGAAAAGTTAAATTAGAAAAAGAAGAAGAAAAACAAACACGAGTATTTTGTATGGTTTGGCAAGTTGTACCTACATTCATGACTGCACCTATTTTTTCACTATTACAAAGAAGGGTAATACATCCCTATTTATAGACATTAAGGTCCAAAATACTTGTACAAATAGGAAATACACACTACATCCCAGTAGGAGCTGCCTCTGCACCCCAGATAGCATTCTGGCAGGCTTAGTGTCCCATGCCCCTCCCCTTCACTGAGGTCCTGTAGTAAAAAAGGTTAACTTCTTCTTGTAAGCATTTGTGCATGTCAATCTTCTTTACTGCCTCAAACCAGAGAGTAATTGGAGGCTATATGAGAAGTTTTCTATGGCTTGTGGGCATTGGGGAGGAACGGGTTTTAATGTTGCATGATCAACTTAAGTTTCTGTAAGTTCTAGGTGAGGGGTGTTCTTTAGTTGGATTGTTGCACTCAGACAGGCAGGATTTGGGTGGAAGTGATTTTGGAGACTAACAGATTGGGACCTTAATATGAGGAAATTTATTAGGACCTAGGATTATCGCTTCTTTTATTTTGTGCAAAGTGTCTTGCCTATGGCTCTGCTATTTGGTTATAGTATTGAAATCAGTTTCAAATCATCTTTTGGTGTATTATGTTGGAAAATACTAAATTTGCACGGCAGCTTAAAGTTGTGCAAGTATTTGATATTTTAAGTTATTTTGTTGAAGAAAACTGTAGTAAGAGGAAAACTGAACTGATGCTTTAAAATTTGACCTTGAATGCTGTTCTTTTGTTTTTGCCCTAGGTTTAGTGAGCCATTGTATAAATCAATAATTCATCCTTGAATATTGCAGGGAATGGAGGAGTGGGACGTATTGTGATGGCTGCTGCTGCCAAGCACCTGACTCCTGTTCATTTGGAACTTGGAGGAAAATGTCCAGTTATTGTTGATGAAGGCATCAATTTACAAGTAAAATTCTTTTCTTGTGCTTGTGTGTGTATGCATTTGCTTTTGTGAACAAACTGCATTTTTTTATTGCATTTTGTTAATTATGGCACCATAACCAAGTTTCATGTCCACTGACACATTTAGCTTTATCTCCAAGGTGACAACTAGGCGTATAATTGCAGGCAAGTGGGGGTGTAATAATGGACAAGCTTGTATTTCTCCTGATTACGTTATTACAACGAAAGATTTTGCTACAAAGCTGGTAATATTTGGCGTCATTTGAATTTCTGTTCTTATTCTTTTTTTTCCTGCAAACTTCTAGTTATCTAATTTTTTTTCCTTCATTCAGGTGGAGTCATTTAAAAGAGAACTAGAGAGATTTTATGGAAAGAACCCATTGGAATCAAAATACTTGTCCAAAATTGTGAATTTCAACCATTTTTCTCGTTTGACTAAGCTACTTGATGAGGATAAGGTTTCTGGTAAGATTGTCCATGGAGGTGAAAGAGACGAAGTAAACCTGTGAGTTCTGCTGAGTGTCTGCTCATTGTTTTCTTGGTTCATAGTTTGGTTAGTGCAAGGAGCTTCTCACTTCTAAATGCTTGTTCCTCTGAATGGCAGGAAAATTGCTCCCACCATCTTGTTGGATGTCCCACGGAACTCTTTGATAATGAAGGAGGAAATATTTGGTCCTTTGCTTCCTATTATCATGGTAAAAGCCAAGAAATACTGCAGTTTTTTCTTTTTTTAATCATAGAGGAAAAATTATTTAAATCCATATTCCACTAGAATATTAGCACGATGTGTTTCACATTTAGGGAAAAACCATGACCTATACATGCGAAATAATACTTCTCACCTCAAAGGAAAAACAGTATAGTTGTTTTTTCTGGAAATGAGCTATATTAGGAAATGACACTCCATGTCAGTAATTTTCTTCTGCTAGGGCTTGTGAATGAATACAGGGATTAATCATTACAGTTTCCTTGGAAGCAATGTTATTTAAATTATAAGAATTTTAGTCCTATTGTCTTTCACTTATTTTTCAGATTCCTTTTGTGTTTGAAACAGGTTGACAAAATTGAAGAGAGTTTCTATTTGATAAACTCTGGAACAAAGCCACTTGCAGCTTATTTATTCACCAATAACAAAAAACTCAAGCAACAGTTTGTGATTTCTGTCTCTGCCGGGGGTGTAATTGTCAATGACACTGCTGTCCATGTAATTATTCTTTCCAGATCGTGTAGAAGATAGTTACATATATGTATATCCATGCATAGTTTACATAGCTACATATTTTTATGGCACCCAAGTACATCTCTATGATAACATAACAATTCAGTGCATTTGGCATAGGAGTTGCAATGGTGCATATTCCATGATATATATTTTGCATATGTTTCTGAATATCATTAAGTGCTGTTTGAGTTATCATACATGCATTGACTTGCCATTCTCAGGTTTTATCAGCTACATGTTTGATTTGGGAGTCAATGGATAACCTGTAAAAAAATAGTTTTTAGTTTGGAAATTTTTTTGGCGAGATATTACTGTAATATCAGGAAGCAATCCATTATTCCATTTTACTTTGATGTCATGGTCATGAAACTTTGACTAGACTACCTTATTCCTGAAACTAGCCAGTTAAGATAATGCAAGAGCAGTAACCGGGAGCAAGTATACGCCTTTTGCAAAGGTAAAGAATATACTATTATATATCTGATCTTTAATTTGAACATAGCAGTCATTTGCAACGATATTACTGCTTGCTTGTATTGTTCCCGCAAATTAAAGGCACGGGCTAGTTGCCTTTTTTCTTTTTAATGTGAGTCGGTATTGCATCGCAATGTGGAAGTCAAACAGCCCTTGAAAATTTTATTGCGGATTCAGGCACTTTGTATTGGCTGATATGGACTTTGATTTCTGC
The DNA here is from genome assembly GCA_947857235.1 of Jatropha podagrica. NCBI lineage: Eukaryota > Viridiplantae > Streptophyta > Magnoliopsida > Malpighiales > Euphorbiaceae > Jatropha > Jatropha podagrica. The sequence continues at coordinate 261,940 of CANUEP010121406.1, read as the reverse complement.
TTTAGTTGCATATGTTTCTGCTTTCTTCCAAGTTTCACCCAACATGCTTCTTTGATCCAATATGGGCATTCCCTTGTTGAGAATCAACAAAAATCTGCAATTCATTGTCACATCACTGCCATGTATCGGGGTATTTTCAGATTTAATACCATAAAACTGGATACTAGTTAATACCTAAAAGATAATTTGTACTTGATGTTACAGCTTGCAGTTCCTACTCTACCATTTGGTGGTGTTGGGGAGAGTGGAATGGGTGCATACCATGGCAAATTTTCTTTTGATACTTTTAGCCATAAGAAGGCAGTCTTATATCGAAGTTTTGCTGGCGATGCACCTGTTAGGTATCCACCGTATTCTAGTGGGAAGATCAGGCTGCTGAAGGTTTTACTTGGTGGCGGCGGTATTTGGGACATAATCCGTGCTCTATTTGGCTGGGGTAAGGCTTAAGAAGAGTATGGGGCCGTCCCTAATATAAGTTTAAGGTGCTCGGACTTTGTAAATTATTTTTCCTTTTACAATTTAAATAGCAACAGTATTCATGGGTTGGTTGCTACATGCTACAATTGATGTCCAGTACTTGATCATTATTTAGCTTAATTATTAATACCAAGAGTGTAATGTTTTTACTCAGATATGTGGAATTATTTAGATCTGCTGTGGGGTGTGGATTCATTCTCTACTTAATCATCCTACCTTTTATCTCTACATATGCTCTACCAGTTACCAATTTTAATGCAAACAATAATTAGTATTTACATGCAATTTTACATAACTGATCTTTTAATTTCTTAATTTTTTTTTTTATTTGGTTTTTCTGCACTGAATTATACCAGAAAGTTCTGATGTTGAATTTAATGGAAACTCAGAGACGAGGTACGTATGATTAATGAAATATCCGATGCCATGAATATTCTGCTTCTAATTCTAGTATTCAAGCATTTTTCATTCTAGTTGAGCCCAAGTATTTCTCAACCAGCTTTTGTTAGATACAATGTTAGATGACTAGTTGTAGAAGTTCTACGCATATTTTACGAGGATGTTTTGAGTTTTAGTGTATTGGTGCCATGAAAAAGAAAAAATCTTTAGCTCAAGAAAACTGAACAATTCAAGAATCCTCTAAAATACTAAGAATTTCAGATCGTTGTTTGTCTGTCAGTTGTTTTGGGAAATCAACTAGGAATATGACTTTCAAATTTCCTCTCTTTCCTTGCTCTCTTGTGTTTGGCATACCTTGTTCTGTAATACTTTTCTCATAGCCAGGGTAAATAATATCATTGATCATCAAAGTCATGTTTCCGCCGCCTAACAAAGGGATTAAAATTTCGCAGCCTGTTAGAGCCTGTACTAAGGGGATTTCTACAGCAATCTCCAAGTCATCTCCTTCTCTACGAAACAGAGGATGCTGTTTCTCAGCAATCACAAAAGTTATATCTGCTGGGCAACAACCAGGTCTTTCATTTCCCATTCCTTCAAACGTTATCTTTGTTCCTTCTTTCCATCCTGGCTTGACATCTATTGTCAGTATTTCCTCTTGTTGAACTGCTTTCCTGTCAAAAACCAAAGACAGGATAGGCTTTTCAGAAGAATGTTTTTTGACGTAAATGATTCAAAAGAAATGATATCTTAAAAGCCAATATGCGATAGAGCATATGAAAGAGAAACAAACCCAGTGCATGTAAGAACTTCTCTTGTAACCTTAATTTTCTTCATGCTTCCATAACACAACTCCTCTAGCGTGCACTCGAGATTTTTTTGAACAGGTTGAGGTTTTATCATCCCTGTTGAATTTGAAAACATAATAGGAGCGGTGCTCCTGCTGCTTGCATTTCTTGAAAGAGATGAAGTAAACCCATAATTTGATTCGTTGTTCGCCCTGCTCGCGCTTCTAGACATAAATGATGGTGTTGGAGAGGAACACCTACGGCTCCCATTTCTTGATAGGGGAGAAGAAAAACGTGGAAAACAATAACTATCCACGCTTTTATTCCTGTAAATGTGTCTGGGGCTTACAGGACCATTGCTTTGCATGCTATCAGAATTGTATCTATGACCGTGGACTCCATTCATTTTTGCCTTGTCTATTTCTTCCTCGGTGTCCTGTTCATGCATTTATGGAACATGATGATTATGCTTGAAATATGGAAGAGGTATCAATAGGGATATTTTATTAGCCTAATGCATAAATTTGACCTCGAAACATCTAAATATGATTATTTTTATTAGCCTAAGGATATCATGACCTACACTTTTATAGGTGCATGCATGGTCATGACTGGTTCCCACAATTCGCGAGCCACAAGTTAAACTTATGCATTAGGCTATATTTTTTTATGATGTAATTAAGAAAATATAAGTATGACCCGCGCATGACCTACACATTTGTAGGCAATTTTATCATTACAACAAAATCTTCCGTTACGTAATTAAAAGAATGTGTTGAGAAAAATAGAAATACCTGAGAAACTTGAGATTTTGCATCAGGTTGTTCGGCTTGGCCTGAAGATTGAGAATTTGAATATGATTTCTTTAAATGACGCCATTTTACAATTGTTGATATGTAAATTTTATAGAAAGAGTTGAAGCTTAATTTTTTCTTGTTCTTCTTATCAGAAATGGGAGCATCTGTTGGTATGCCAAAAATCTCAGGATGATCCATCCACCATGAGCAAAACAAAAGAAAAGGAGAGAGAAAGAGAGTTACAAAGAATTACTATTTCCCACGAATAGATTGCGTGGCTACCCAAACATAGAGCCTTTTTATCAGCAAAAATCGGAAGATGGAAAGGTTAATCTTACACATTACCCTTTACGTTATTGCAATTATTATTATTATTATTATTATTATGTCTATTAAGACTTAAGCAGTAGAAGGTTATGGAATTATGGTTTGAACTGTGTTCTACATTTCCTTTTACTTTTAGTAAGTTTGTTATAACTTTTCCAACTGTGTTTTTAATTTATTTTTATTAGGAGATGGTATCCGCCTAATTATAGATTAACAGAAGTAATATTCTGTTTAACTCTTACCATAATAATACTTGGCATAAGACTCCAATTCAACCCGACAAACAAAGATAAATTTATAATCATCAGTTTTAATTGCTTAATAACCCTAATTTACTATCTTCATCATTTCTTGGATTTGTCCAAGCTAATTGGTGTCATTTCGTATTTTTATGGACACACTAATTTTTTTTTCTAATATTAAAAAAAAGAAATTCAAACATGAATCAATTATTAAATCGTATATACAATATGTTTTGATTTATTATAGCATAGGATTAAATTGATTAAATCAGATAGAATATTTTTCTATTATTTAATTTGATTTTAAACTCTTCGTAAATCAAAATTATAAATTTGATTCAAATATAATTTTTAAATCAAATTAAATTAAATTAAATCAAGGGGTGTACATTTATGGTTTTTGCAATGGTCGCACTAAATTTATTTAGTAAAGTATTTGTAATAATTGAGGACGACATTACAAAATGCCGTCTAAAAAAAAATATAATACAAAATGCGCGGCAATTCAAAAACGGAACAAACCTATATCATCGAAAGTTGAACCTAAAACCTCTCGTAGCAAAGCCTTTATATATTATATTCCACATTAATCCTATGCTACAGTAAATAAACTACAATTTTTGTACTCTTCTGTATATAATCTGAGGATTTAAGGGACCTTTTGAATCAATTTATATAATTATTAATTGAGATGAAATATTCTATTCAAACGAATTCAAAGATGCACCTCAGCTATTGGCTCCCTCTATAATGTTTGCGCCAAAATCAACAAAGCACGACGAATGGGAGTGTGATCCCCGCTACTGGGCTTGACAATGTTAGTCAATCGTAATGCGTATTATCTTCGACAAGAAATGGGTGCAAGCTAAGCATATTCGGGCTGCCAACTTCAATTTGTGCAGAAAAATAATCAGACCATGAAATTGCAACAATTTTTAGCTTATCTGTTATTCATAGTATTCGGCAGCGCAGGACACTGCTAACAACTGATGTTGCCGATCTGGAAACTGATTCGAATGTAACAGTAATGGTAAGTTAGAAAAATAAAAAAAAGAAAATTGACGTGGCATTTTTTGCAAAAGGCCTTGGGATTTTTACATGATTTTATTTCCGTGGAATGAAAGGGATAACAGTAACAGAATCTCCATAGATTAGACATATCAAGATAACAAGATTATGAATGATAAATTGATAACATCCGGCCACTTTCTTTCTCTCCTAAACAAAAAACAACAAAAGATTGTTAGACCTATTAGATTAGATCCACCGTTTTCTGACGTTTTGACCTCCTCGGAACCACCGATCCCAGCTGATATCCGTCGATCCTCTACTCCTGCAAAACAAAAACGAAATGGTAATTATATGTAATGCAAAATTAACTAAATTGTGATAAAATAATTACGCGGAAAGCTTACAGTGGAAGCAAGGGATCTGGAATGGATTCAACGCTTGAAATCAGTCTGCAATTAACCTTAACATTTTAATTCCACAATTCACCAAAAGAAAAAAAAAAAAAAAAAGTGAAGAGCTTAATTAGTAAGTGCTTACTCCTTACAAACAATGGAGGATTCACCTAGTGTTTCAAGTTGGTCCAGTTCCTCCTACATAATTAAAAGTAAACGAAAATAGAAATTGTTCAAATAATTTTATATATTGTTTATTAAGGAAAGAAAAGAATTAAAGGAGTAGAACCTGAAGGAAATTAATTTGGTTTTGGAGCTGTGAAATAGCAGCAGCCATTCGATGTTTTCCAAGAAAACCATTATTCTCTGTTTTAGGAAAAACTGCGAAAGATGGCGGTGGCGATGGAAGCGGCTCTTCCATCCTTGGCTCTCCTGGTGGCTGCGATGGCTGATGATGATTATTCATTGCTGTTGAAATTCTATAATGGAGAAACAGGAAATTAAGAAACAAGAAGAAAAGAATAGAAATGATTAAAGGCAGTGGACCAGGTAAAGTCGAGAGAGAGAGAGAGAGAGAGAACTGATAAAAAAGCAGATGGTCAAAAGGAGAGAAAAGGAGACTTCAGTGACGCAGACAATCGACAATGGCCACTAGGTAAAGTATGACCAAATTGAATTTATATTATAAAGAAGAGATGAGGAAGACAGGCTGTGTGTGACTGTTAGATTTAGGATAAAAATGGGGACCCATCACCTTCCCCAGCCTCTTCATCACCCAATAAATCAAATTCATCCACCATTGTTCATTAACCACCACCATCAATCCACACCAAGTCAATAGTTAAAATCTATCATAATTTTGATTTTCTTTGAATAATTTTAAAAATTAAAAAATTAGTTTAACTATATATTTTTATGTTTATTAAATTTTATAATACAATTAATTTTTGTAATTTTTGATGTTGTCAGTGAGAATATCAATATGCTTTAATTTTAAATAAATAAATAGTACATTTTCTGTTTTATAAAAATGTGCTCAGCCTATTTTGTTTACATTGCATTATACATCACTAATTTAACTTCTCTTTTAATAAATGATAATCTTTGTTTTTTTTTAAATGCAAATATTCTTTTATTTGTATGAAAATTCAGCAATTAATTTAAATAATATATGAAAATTCTTTTATTTGCTTCAGAAAACATAGGTCAAAATCTCTAATAAAATTGAAGATGGGCCTTCTTTTATGATGAAATCCTTGGGCCTAGGAGATGGATCTATAAAGAACTATAAATGGGTCTCTAAACAATTTAATCACTGGAAGCCCGGAATTTTAGGGCTGTTTAAAATTCAGTTCGATTAAATATTGCAATTTCGCTAGTTGGAAGCGAAGGATGAGTAGATAGGTGGCGCCAGCGGAACGCATAACAGCAGAGGTGCCAATGGCGAAGCAAATGGTGCGGTGTTTATTACCTCTTCCGCCCTTATCTAGAGCTCTTTTTTCTCCTCCCGTCTGCTTTGCCACCAGAGCAGAGAGAACCATAGCCACCTCTACTTCTAATTCTATTAGTAACAAGAAGAAGAAGAGTAAGAAGAGTGAGGAAAAAAAGAAAGCAGAATTAATAGCGGTAAAGAGGGAAAAGGAGAAGAGGAGAACTCGTTCTGATAAAGAATTTGGTTCTTCTTGTTCATTTTATTTTCACAATAATGGAAATCATATCCCTGTTATGCTTGGTGAAGTTGTTGATGTCTTCTCCGCATTGAATCTACGTTCTTTTGTCGATTGTACTCTTGGCGCTGCCGGCCATACCTCTGCCGTCAGTATATTTCCTTCCTTCATTTTGAATAACTGATATTAATACCATTTTTATTTATTTATTTATTTATTTGTAATGGTCAAATATTGGTAACAGATAATCCAGGCCCATCCTGAACTGGAAAATTATATAGGGATGGATATTGACACAGTTGCACATGCCAAGGCCCGAGCTTGCATTGATACTTTATTGCATTCTCATTCTAACTTGAAAGCACACACATTTCTTAGAAATTTCAAACACATAAAATCTGTATTGGCGGAGGTTGATCCAACTATTGTGCATTCTGGAGTGGATGCTATCTTGATGGACCTTGGAATGTCATCCATGCAGGTCTTTTTACTCTCTCTGTTTCTGATGAGAACTGAAAACCAGATCCCCCCCCTCCCCCTTCGAGTTATGCACAATTTCTTGCTCTTCAGTGCCTAAAACTTTATCCTTTTGCTTGCAGGTGAATAATCCTGAAAGAGGGTTCAGCGTTCTTGCTAATGGACCCCTTGATATGCGGATGGACCCTCAGGTACCTGCCGTTATGAAACTCTTGAAAAAATAATACACGACCCTATAGTTTACATTAATTATTTTTAAACCACATTTTAGCACCATAAAGATTTCACCTTTTCGACAGAGAGCTGTGTTTATTATTGTCAACAATGTCTTATTTGAAAGTGCGGAATTTACCAATTTGTTTAGTAGGGCATAACATTTCATTCAACTCTAGTTGTAAACTTCACCTATAGTTACTCAAGCTGAATATGGGGACAAATCTGACGAGATATATTGGTGAAAAAAGTTGCCCGGGAAGAGAAAAAAAAATAAAGAATTGTTAAGAATGTACAGCTAGATGCGTAGATTATAATGAGCTTTCTTAGTGCTTCATATCTGAAGGACAACCTTATGGATGTATGCCATAATTTAACTGGTGAGGAAATCTGGTTGGTGATATTCTTGGTCCATTTCCCACTTTTCCACTGGTGTTTTATTCTTTTCCTTGGAATATGATTGTTGAATAAATTAAGTTACAAAATTCTCCATGCATGGTTTAGGCAATTTGTTTCCTTAATCATCATTGATTTATATAATTTCGTTGTAATTTCTTATACTGGTTAGCAGAGGATAGATGCTCTGCTAATCAACTGATATTCAAGGATCCTAACTTTGCTTTATGTTCCCTTAATTCTTATTGATCTTAATTTTGATTTTTTCATTGTGAATATTTCTATTAATTTAACTGACTGGAACAGGCATATGACAGGCAACTCTGAAAGCGGAAGACGTATTAAATTCCTGGCCTGATACTGAGGTGGGCAGAGTTTTACGGGATTATGGGGAAGAAAGCAATTGGCATTTGCTGCAGAAGAAAATTGTTCAGGCTCGTTTACGGGGTGGTTTGCATTCCACTGGTGATCTTGTAGATCTCATTCGCAGTGTAACTCATGGGATGAGAGGTACAACTTCCTAAGTCTGTTTCTTGATTTTTGATTTTCTCTATTCCTCGAACCTTTGTAATTTGGAAAAGATGGTTAAACAAGTTTGTACTTTTTGTCATCCCTAGTTCAAACTCTCTGTATGAAGGGGGCTAATATTGCGTACTTATTTGTAATGATAAGACGATGAATTGAAAATTGATTATTCGAATAGCTTTCTGAATAATTAAAATTTTATTGATTTTTTATAGGGGGGAGACAAGGCTGGATAAAGATGGCAACACGAGTCTTTCAGGCTCTGAGGATAGCTGTTAACGATGAACTCAACACTCTGGAGAAATCCCTTAATGCTTGTTTTGAGTGCCTTGCGCCTGGGGGAAGGCTTGCTGTCATCTCTTTCCACAGTTTGGAAGATAGAATTGTGAAACAAACATTTCTTAACATCATTGAACAAGGGAGAGACGAAACAGATTTACAAAAGATCAAAGAGGAGAGTAATAAAAAAGAAACATGGATTAGGTCAACAGTGCATGGCCCCAATGGAATAATCCTAACAAAGAGACCGATAACACCGTCAGAAGAGGAAGAAAGATTGAATCGGAGAAGTAGAAGTGCTAAACTCCGAGTGATTGCCAAAGTTTAATTGTAGACAGACTAATGTCTGTGGAAGCTCCCGAGTATTAGGCATTTGATTTTCACTTCTTAGCTCTCCATCTGCAATCTATTCGTGCGTAGAAATGAATTGTATAAACCATTACAAGGAAATGGAATGAGCATAAGAGGCAGCTTTACCGGCATGGCTGATCAATTCATGGAAATTGGGTCGGATAATTTGGAAAAAGCACCTGTCGTGTCTCCATGTTGTACATGAGGACATCTTGTGCCTGCTGAGTAAGTGGAAATCAGTAGTGGTGAAGGAGACAATGGTAGTTGGTTTGGTGTTAGAAATCGAAATTGTTTGGATTAGATAGGTATTTTAAAATAAAAATTAACCCAAAATTTCATTTGGAGATTTTCAGTTGAAAATATATGGTTTCGGATTTATGATTTCGCAATAGAGGAATATTCACAATATTAATTAAGTTTAAAGAATGAATTTGAAATTATATTTTAACCTAACGTCAAATCAAATAATGCATTATGAAAAACGAAGACTGATAAAATTAACTTGTGAAATTCACTATAATAATTAAAATTAAAAACTAATAATCATAATAATTTGTGTACGCTGCTTAGTCTTTCCACATATTTTCAATGTCACGCTTAGATAATGAGTTTCAAATGCTAAACAATGAATTTCATTATCATTGAAAACAATAAAGAAGAGAGTTTGATCTTTACGTATTAAAATAAAAAAGAAAAAAAAAATTACATATTTTTGTTTTGTAGCACTTTCGTATAATATAGATTTAACATAACAAATTCCATAAAAAATCATTATAATTATAAATAAAAAAGTATTTTTTCCAAAAGAAAAAAGGAAGCTGTATAGTAAATATCACGCAAGTGGTTTTTGCTAGAAAATTGGTATCATAATATATTAGTTATGAATAAAAAGGCGCCAAACTCGCTGTTTTTGCATGATGCATGTGTTGTTAATGTTAGTTACGTTCTAACATTCAACCAGCACAGCTCACGTTACATTTGCCTTTTCTTTACACAAATTGTTGCCACCTTCTTTACATAAGTTCGCCTAATTTCTGTTTCCTACCTGATCTCTGTCTGTCAGTCTGTCTCTCTCCCTCTTTCTTTCTTTACTTCATCTCTTCCTTTATGCTCAACAGAAGAGAAAGCATTGGAATCCTCTGCTCTCTCAAGTCTCAGAGTCAGAGACTTTACGCGAACAGGTAATATGGTTAAAATCTTAATTTTGTTTTCATAATATAATTTGGTTGCAATTAGTCATTGGAAATCACTTAATTTAATTTTGTTAGATGAGATTACTATTATTTACTATACTACTTAAGCTTTAATCAAGTTCTTTATATGCTGATTATGGTTCAGTTCTTAATTACCTTTAATATTTTAATTACTTTGTTACCGCTTATCATATAATAAAAATTTGGATGAATTTTATTAAATAATTTTATTTGTTAATAAAATAAAATTTGAATAATTATTTGGCTTTGCTATTAAGATCTGGTAATAAAATTGAAATTTACAATAATATAAGCACAATACTAGACTATTAGTTGCTGCTATATATGCAGAACTATCAATTGATAAGGGAGCATGTACAAATATATGGCTGAGAAAAAGACTAGAAAAATTATGTCCTTCCAAACTGGATTATCCCTGAAAGTGAAACGCTTATAAGACTACTATTCTCTTTCTTTTTGAGAGCTTTTCCTCTATCTTCAAACAAACCCTGACAAAACTTTAGGTACTCTGATGGGTTTTGATTTTCACACTCATCAACTGTTTTTCTGGTTTGTTTGGGTTGTCCGGTATGCTTATAACCAGAATAGCTCTAACCCAGAAGCAGGAAATCAGTGGTGACTTGTGAGGATGATGGCAATGACAACAGGCAGTAACAAATGGAAATTAACCACATTCCCATCTTTGACCACCAACACAACCAGGTCTTTCTTTGCCTTTCTATTTGCTTTTTTTTTATTCTTTGTGTTCTAACATTTCGAATTTGCTTTATTTAGGAAGAGAATGGAACGAGTTAGGGTTTTTTCAGTGCAAAATTCGAAGACGGCAAATTTATCTGCGGCAACAAGGCGAAGAATTATGTTGCCAATTAGTGAAGATGGGTACAGAATTGCTGAATTTCTAAGTCACCCATCTGGGATTGAAGCTTTGTTAAATTCAAAGTCACTGGAAAGTTACGAATGGATAGAATCCAATACATATAGGTGCATTCTGCCAAAGTTTCAACTGCTAAACATTGAAGCAACTCCTGTTATGGACTTGAGAGTTATCCCAACAGAACAGGATTGTACCGTTGAGATGGTTTCTTGCAAGGTTAGCTTATCCTATCCCTATCTCTTTGCTTTTTCGATGTAGTGGAAAACTACTACAAGGAAGAAAATGAAATGCTCTGTTTTTTTTTTTTTTTATTGCACTTGTTTTAATTAATTACATGGATCGACTGGATTCGGAAAATTTCTTGCATGAGGATCCCATTATATAATTAGGTCTCACTCTATATGTGATGATTTTAGTAAAATTTTTATAGAAATAAGATTCATTTAATTTCTGGTTCAGTTAATAAAGCTATGAGACAAATCTTTTGATGTTCATCATTTATTCGTATAATTTTTGTTGTTATAAAGTATACATAAGGATATTTAAGTTTCTAAATGTTGGTTGATGATTTAATATGTAGTTTCAAGGTTCAGTTCTCATGGAGAGCCAAAATGAACATTTTTCAGGTACTCATAGTATGGATCTTGTAACTTCTACCGGAACTGGATAGGGTTAGAATGATGTACTGCAACTTAATTATTATTTTGCTTACTAGTGCATTCTTTCAGTCAACAATGCATCGTTTTCAACTTTGATTTTAACTTGCAGCTTTCATGACGAATCATGTGACGTGGAACACAACTGATTCTTCTGAACCATTCTTAGAGGCTGATGTGAAGATTGATTTTACACTCGAGGTTGTTAGTGTTCAACTAATAGATCAATATAGTTTGCTAACGAGTTTTATGTTTTATATTCTTAAACATTACTCGGGTGTTTCTTAATTGATTCTTGTCTATTAATATTAGAGAAATGGTTGACTGTGATGTAGATTTTCTCTGCACCATTTACTTATCTGCCAATATCTGCTGTCGAAGGTCCTGGAAATTTGTGAGTAATATTACAACTACAAATTTTTAATCATTATGTGCTTGAACTGTTTAAATTAGTCTTTCTTGAAATTTACTTTTTATATGCTTATTAAAACCAAACTTCATGTAATCTGAATAGGTTTTGTGTATCAGCATTTGATTTTCTATTTGATTACTCTGCTGCTGTTTGTCTAATATCTTCAGAATGCCACAGAATGATGCAGGCTTTATTGGATAGACTTGTAATATTGCTTCTGCAGCAAATAATGCAAGATTATGATAAATGGGCAAATGAACAATGCAAAAATGTTTCTTGAATTTTCTCTCCTTTTTGCATGCTCAGGTAATTCCTTTTAACTTAAACCTGTTTTTCATTCGATCATTTTTATACCCATTAAAGCATATGACAATGCCTTTTGAGAATATTTTAGTGTTCTTTTGGCAATGCAGTCGGAGTGCTTCTAGTAAATTGAATTTCAGTATTCATAGCTTAACTGTTAATCCTAGCTTAGTCTCTGTAGATAATTTTCTTCAAAACATTCTTTTTCCTGCAATAACTGTTTACTTCTGCATACTTGGGTTTTGATAAAGCATGGTCATGTGTAGGTGGAACCATGGATTTGGAGCTAACAAGAAGGGCTAGAGACATTATATCCATTCAAGTTTAAGGGAGTAATTGGTCATTTATTAGAGGAAAATTTCCTCTGAACTTCTAATGGCTTTTATCCCAATACTGGCATTAACATAAATTTCTTGTTGGTAACCCTGAAATACATTTAATGGGTTCTTATTCTGAATATTTCAGAGAGATTTCATCTCCCTTCTTAATAGTCCACTCTCATTGGCCAAAGCTGGTAGGTCTCTTTCTACAATGCATTCGTCACTATCTTGGTGCTTGACAATGGAGTTCTTGCTGGAGCTTGAAAATTTTCTGAGTTTTTGATTTTGAGTATCTGAGAAAGTTTGGGATTTCTCTCTGTCAAAGTTTGATGTGAAAAAAAAAAGAGATTACTGACCTAATATCAACTTTTACCAATGGTCTAATGAATTATCAACTTTTACATAAAACATGATTTTATTTTCCTCGATCAATGAGTAAATAAATAAATTAAAATTAAATCAATTAGGTGCTGTTTATTAATATACAATTAATCAATTATGCGAAATTCAAGATAAAAAATATGAATAATAAATTATTTTATTTAAATTTAGTGATGGAAAGAGTTCTTTATCTAATTACAAAATACTATGCTAATAATATAAAATATATTTGTAACACCAAATTAAATGATTTGCAATTTTAAATTCTCATTTGTCCAAATAAAATGTACAACAATTTTAAAAAAATATTCGAATAATTATAATTATTTGAAATCTTAATATATTTATGATACGAGAAACTCTTAAAAATACAATACCGTATGAGTAGAAAGTATAAGCTCGCAACAACGTGCGTATTTCTACTTGTAAAAACAAAAGTCCAAACCTTCATCTTCTTCTATCATCGAAACTCTTCGGACCCACCTTTTTTAAAAGGGAAACTCTTCTGACTTGTTCCTCGTCCTTTCCTGATTTAAGTATGATACAACGTCTGATATTCGAAAGACAAAGTTGCCCTTCTTGAACCGCCGTTTTAATGGAATAGGCGGAGGTAGAATTGTCTTTGCACTTCCCAAATCCCGCTTTCTAGACGTTGTTTCTCTTTCGATGGAACTTCCACGGACCCCACCACCCACCTGTCGGTAAGCAATCCGTGTTTTAACTTTATTCAAAAAGGAAAAAAAAAATAGAAATAGAAAAAAGCTTCCACTTTTTATTTAATGACTCGAAATATTAGAAATTAATAGATTGTATTTTAATTATCTAAAAAAAACCCTACTTTAGTTTTTCTTTTTAAATTAAGTATATTTAAAAAGAAATTACTTCCAAAATAATAAAAAAATTTAAAGCTTTTATAACTATTTCAACAATATTGTCAATAACATTCAATTATAATAATCACTCATTTAGTTTAAATCAAAATTTACTTATAGTAATTCAAATTCAAATAAATTTTAATTTTAAATTGAATCAAATAAAAAAAAATAAAATTTGATTTTGATTATTTTTTTCAATATAAAATTACTAATTTAAACAGATAATTTTAAGTCAATATAGTTTAAAATTTCTCTAAAAAATGAAAAATAAAAAAGAGAATTAAATATGATACCAAATGAATAAGTCTTAGAGATTGATTTGTTCTATGATTTAATAACTAAAATTTCAGTTGATGGGATGTTATTTTGGAATGGAAGGAATATAAGTAAATCTCTTTTTGTTACCGAAAAGGAAAGCAGAGCTCCTTTTTCTTTTAACAAAAAGTCCTCAACGTTTCCGAGGAAAAAAAAAAAGAGAGAAAAAAATTCTTTTTTTGTGTATAAATACGTGGAAGTTGCCACGTACGGCAAAACTAGCTATTAGGAAGAGCCAAATAGACTTGGCTCTGCTCTAGTCTGTCCGTCAAATTCCCCTGTTTCTCTTTTCTTTTCCCTTAAAATTTATTTTCTGAGCTGAAAATCTTTGAAACCCTCTTGAGAAAGACTTTTGTTTGATTCAAAAAGATGGAAAAGAAAAGCAAAAGAAGACGACTTTCATCATTGATGAAGATCTTCTTCTTCGTTCTGGTTTTAGCTACAACTTTTCATGGCTCTGTATTAGCGGCCATTCAACAACCCAGCAAAAAGAAGTCAACGTCAACCCCTACGACGGCTGCTACTAGTTTTGACTCTTCTCTCATTCTTCCTATCTCTGGAAATGTTTATCCACTTGGGTATGTTTTTCGATTACCCGAAATGCAGTTTTATGTTTTCTTTCTAATTTTTAATTTTGATTCAATTTGAATTGTTGTGTGATTCTTGTGTTTCCCTTTTTTCTAGTTGTTTGTTTCATTAGCTTAGCTTTGTTGGAAATAATGTCCTCCTTCTCTTTTGTTATTTGTTTTCTTCTGGATTGCAGCTTTACTTTATTTGACTATTACATTTGATCATAAATTGGGTATATTTATTTTATCTTGTTGGAAAAGAAATAGGTATTTGTATTATCCTGTGGGTATGGGGAACTGCTAATGGAACAAGTATAATTATCAAAGCAAAAAAGTTTTTTTTTTTTTTTTTTTTTTTTTCATTTCCTACTCTTTTTTTAGACTTTTGACAAATTCATGTATTGGGTTATTGATAGCTGATGTTGTAATTTTTTGGATTTTGTCAGTTTGTTTGTTGATCTATGTTTAATCTCTCAGTTTTCCCCAATTTCTGGAACAAATTATGATACTTGGAATTTATTTAACAGGGGAAGAAACTTATTATCTTTTCCCCCAACCTGCAGGTACTATTCTGTTTCCGTCAGTATAGGTAATCCCCCCAAGCTTTTCGACTTAGATATCGACACTGGTAGTGACCTCACTTGGGTCCAATGTGATGCGCCTTGTACCGGTTGTACAAAGGTAAATATGCTATATAAAACATGATAACTCAAACGAGATTCTCTCCTTGGCCTCACTTAGTATATGTATGTACACCCTTTATTTGTGCAGCCCGTGGATCGCCTTTACAAGCCAAGAAACAATCTAGTGCCTTGTTCTAACCCCTTGTGCAGCGCTATGCATTCGTCAGAAAACCACCAATGTGAGTCTTCAAACGATCAATGCGATTATGAGGTGCAGTATGCTGATGAAGGTTCATCCTTTGGTGTGCTGGTCTCAGACAACTTTCCTCTAAGATTGATGAATGGCTCTCTCCTCAATCCTGTAATGGCCTTTGGGTAGCTCTCAAACTTGCCCATAAGTTCACACCATTCTCAACTTATTATTTAAGTCTCAGTTAAAGGGATTAAAAAGTGTGAACTTTGGTTATAAGTTGTTTATCTAAGTCAGATTATTCAGCAAACATGTTTTATCCAAAAAACCTAAACCATATAGTGTGTATAATTCCTTGATTGAATTTACTAGCAGCTTCAATGATATTTTATTATTTTTTCGTGAACAACGGTTTATAATCTTGACTGTAGGTGCGGATATGATCAAAAGAATCCAAGCCCAATCCCTCCTCCTCCAACGTCAGGGGTCCTTGGCCTTGGGAAAGGAAAATCAAGCATCATATCACAATTGCAAAAATTGGGTGTGATGAAAAATGTGATCGGACACTGTTTAAGCAGTCGTGGAGGGGGATTTTTATTCTTCGGAGATTATCTTGTGCCTTCTTCAGGAATCTGGTGGACACCAATGTCGCAAAGTTCCTTAGAGTATGTGCTTTCACCTTATGCGAGCTGTATAATTATCTTACTTTTGGTATACATAATTTATCTAAAATTGATTTCGTTCTCCATTTCTTTTTCAGCAAACACTACATAGCAGGACCAGCAGAGCTTGTTTTTGGTGGAAAGCCTACTGGTGTAAAGGGCCAACAATTTATTTTTGACAGTGGGAGCTCCTACAGTTACTTCAATGCCCAACTGTACAAAAGCACGCTTAATTTGGTGAGATATGAATAAGCAGGAGCATTATCCTACAGTCATGAATTTAAGTAAAAGACAATTTGGCTTATATTATTTTGTTGCTGGAACAATAATTTATTTATGTCTCAGATAAGAAAGGATCTATCAGGTAAGCAATTAAAAGATGCACCAGAGGAGAAGGCCCTCTCTATCTGCTGGAAAGGTATAAAACCTTTCAAAACTGTCAGTGATGCCAAGAGCTACTTCAAGCCCTTAGCATTAAGCTTTACAACTGCGAAGAATGTTCAGTTGCAGTTGCAACCTGAAGATTATCTTATCGTCACGGTGAGGAACCATAGAAACCATTCACTTGTTACCTGGCATTTCATAAGCATAAGAATATGCATGCATAATATGGAATTAGTCCAGTTGGTAAGAATGGGAGTTCCACATTCTTAACTAGAATTTTGGCACAATTGGGGAGCGTTCTGAGAATAATACTTCTGAATTCATCTAGCCAATGTGGGGGAGTACACCCTGAATATCACCTACAAAGCAAATTAAGTCTCCATGTGTTCTACACATAAGCTGACACAGGAATACCTCCTGACTGTAAATACCAACCTTAAAAATTAAATAACGGCGATATCCATAGTAAGCCCATTTCTTAATTACTTTGCAATTTTGGCTAGTGTAATAAACTGCTATGAAACGTAGCTCTAGAATCTGTTTTCCTGAAATTTGGAAGCATGTCTAACAAACTCTTCTCTTTCAGAAAGAGGGAAATGTGTGCTTGGGGATTCTAAATGGAAGCGAAGTAGGGCTTGGAAACTTCAATGTCATTGGAGGTAAGAAATCCCTTACATAACAAACCGAAAAACCAATAAGATCTAACCACTTGAATTTTTATCCTTTCATAAATTACTCTCTGTCGCAAAATATAATGCGTATTTTTATACAAAAATTAATGGAGCAATTAATTCTCCTAAATTATAACAAAATCAAATGTAATTTAATCAGATTACCTTTGTCTCAAATTAAGAGTAATTTGTGAAAATAGTTATTGTATTTAATGTAAATAAAGATAATATTGAAAAGATATCATTTTGTTACTCACTCAATTGCTCAGAATGACCTATGCTTTCAAAAATAATCAATAGACTTAAATTTTGAGGCGGGGGGGATTATGATTTAACACGTTACACTTCTTGCTGTCCAGATATTTTCTTCCAAGATAAACTTGTGATTTACGACAATGACGAGCATCAGATCGGTTGGGTTCCTGCAAATTGTGACAGACTTCCCAAGTCCTGAACCATTCTATTCTAATAATTCTTCCCTTTGATGCAATTTTGCTGAAGGACTTTCTCATTGGGATTTTTTTATTGACAGTGTGGACCGTGATTTTATCGAGGGTTTTTGTCAGCCTTACACTACTAATTACGGTATCCTTGAAGACCACTGTCCATCACAATATGCTACTGTCAAGAACAATAAACTGATTGATACAGAGGGCATTGGACCAAGATATAAAGGGCAAAAATAGCTTTATGTTATTATAAATTGTAGATAAATACATTTGTTCAATCATAGGTTTAGAAAAGCTGTTCTTTTTTGTTCTGTAACCATCGCAAATATAAATGGGTATGACCCAAATACAAAGAAAGTAACTTTTTTTACAAAATAGATAATTTTCTTGTCAGCTCTGCGGCAAGTTAGCTTCATTTAAATCATGAGAAAAATGCCATTCCAGGATCGCAGGCTTCTGCTGAGAGAATTAACAGAGTGCGCATTAACTGATCCATTCACTTTTGTTACTGTACAAATTGGTTAAACCTACAAAAATACCAAGATATCAAAAATAATATTCAACATTGGATTTCATAAAGAATCTACCGAATTTATATGAACCTAACAATGAGAGCATTGTTCTTTATTTCTGCTTATTATTCTGTCCCATTATAAAACCTGAATATGAACATGAAAAAGTACAGACAGATCCACGTAAAATAAGGTAAGCTGAGCCCCAAATCGCAAATAAGGATTCTACATAATACCAAACTCCTTTACTTGAAGCTTCACTCTGCAAACTTATTGGACTTCTTAAGCTGCAGAACTGTTCCTGATCATTGTGATACCATGTCAAGTTATAACAAAAGGTTAAGCTTTAAGGAATGTTAACATCTCAATCTACAAATTATAACCATCCTGTACTGACCCAGCTAGTTTCATAGTGTTATTTCATTTTAGTGATGTCGTCATTTGTAACTTGATGATGAAATCCTGTTATTTTATTGATGGTGATGCTCACCGCCATAGTGGATGGTACAACTGGCATGTAAGAATTAGTGCCATCAAAATTGTGTTTTGTCCAGCATGTGCACATTGCATGAATGACTTTATTTCTGCAGCAGATGAGATAGAAACCTGAAGACAATCTCCACTTCCTATGTTCCTCTTTATAATGTAATTTTATCCAACAAATTGTCTTATGCAGAGACACTAAGGAAAGGAAAAGATGCTGAAACTGAATATTTTTACTAAAAGGTATACGAAGCAGTAACTTCCAAAATTTCCATAGTTCAAAGTGAAAAATAGGCTAGAAGAACATCATAATCAATGCCTGATGAAGGAAGATGAGGAAAAAAAAAAAATCATGGATCAATACTAACCTCAAAGGGGCCAAATTGATCACAACAGGTCATGGAATGTTATAAGATTTGATTTACACACTGCATAGCAAAACAACCATTCTTAGAAGATTAACATAAAGCATGGAAGAAAATCCCAAAAATATGTTTGCTCTAACCAAATATACTCAGATTGTGCAACAGTTGAAATTCTGTTAAAATGATATTTATAACCATTTCAGTTACCAACAGAAATAGTTCTCTATCTACAAGGAAAACAGATTAACAAAAATCAGCTAGTCATAACCGTTTGTAATTTGTGCATCTTCTCATTATTAGAAAGAAATTCATATGTTAAATTATTAAAATAAGACAAAAGCAAGTTCATGAAAGAAAGCAAATAAAGGAAAATGTACCTTTGCATGAGAAATTTTTGTTATTGCCTCGATATGAAAATTCTGTAGTTGCTCAAGAGTGGTGACATCCAAACCACCAATATCTTCACCCTGACATAAGTTTTGAACTATTCTTCATCAGTGTTCTATTTGGGCAATCATTCTTCATTATTAGATTGTTTTCAAATTGTTCTCATTGTTTGTTTGTTTTTTTCTCTTTCTCCACTGTTTTGATCCTCATATTTATTTTTGTTGCACTGAGGTAATTGTGGACACCAATAATCAACTGTATGTTAATCCCAGAGAAATCTTTATTTCAAAATAAAAACCAGAATTTCAAATCTCCAAGTTGCATAATATGCTTAATTAGAGGATAATCTCTTCAACAAAATTGTAAAATAGACAGTTGGAGACTATAAAATGCGGGGGATATTTTGGCCCAAATATAATGAGTTGAATAGAAGACTCGAACCATCAAATTTTTTATATACTCCTAATAAGGCAGAATCGTTAGTAGTGACCTCGCACAATGGGCTGCATTAATCAATACAAGCACAAATCCAAATCATGTGTTCTATACAGTGCACACACACATGCTTGTGTGCAGGCAGAGGCACGCACAAATTGATGTGCCAGATGACAGCACAGAATATATAAAACAATATGAAAGAAGTTCATGCAAGGGCCAAGACTAACATATATCAACAAATGAAAACTCAGAAAGGAATCTTATTAAGTAGCTGGAGCAGGATCATTGTGAACAAACATTCACAAATACGTATAGCAGGAACAACTCAGTCTCATCTACAAACAGAGAAGGAATAAACCTGATTAAACTAGAAATAACGTGCAAGAGCTTTGCAGAAATTGTTGAGAGGTGATACAAGATGAATAATCATATATATATATTGTCACACTCTGTATTAGTCAAAGAGTCCCATTATGGAAATCGATTAGCTAGTCAAAAAGGCTAGCATAAATTTGAAAACTATAGATCGAAAAATTGTGTAAGGTTTAAAATGGCATATGCTATCCAATTTTGACCTTTTTTTTGTGTAAAAGGCGCATACCTTCAATCTTGAAATAATGCTTTCCAGTTCTTTGCATCTTCTCCTTTCTTTCTGATAGCTCACTTTCAAGTCATCTAATGCACTAATCCCATCCACATTTTCGCAAAGTTCACTTTTTGATATTTTACTAGAATGGTCACTAGAAGGCAGATATCCATTCTTAAGCCCAGCTTGAGAAGTGTGAGATGCATGGACCCCTTGGGACTGTATGTCCTCAGAATTGACACCAGATGTTCTCATCTTTGCAACCAGAACCCACATTTTTGCAAGCTCATTTTCCAAATCCTCTTCATGTCGTTTTGCTTCATCAAGTCTTCCTCGCAGCACACTTTCCATTTTCTCTCTCTCTGATAATGCAGCTGCCAGTGAAACTTCTCTTTGGTATGTCACATTGAGATGCTTCTGTAAGTCCTCAACAGAAAGACTATCCTCTTGTCTTCTAGCATGATTATTAGATCGACTGCCACTGGAGTTCTGCTTGGAATCATATGAAACCGACTTCTGACTACTATTAGATCTGCAATGCACACCTTTTGCAGCAGCCAGATCACCAGTCAGCTTTGCATTTTCATAAGAAAGCTTGGTAACTTCTTCAGCCAAGTTTCGGAGCTCAACTGCTGCAGCTGACGCCAGTTCTTTTGCATATGTAGCTTCTTCTGCCAGTTTTTGACTTCGAATTTCAAGTCCATCCTTTTCTTCAATCAACTTCACCTTCTCCTGCTTCAGATTCTCTATCTCGGCAGCCTAATGAAAATATAAATAGAATACAGTCGTCAAAACCAGTTAAAACCACAAAAAGGAAAGGAAAATAGGAAGCCACTGACTAGCATGAAAGACAAAACAAACATTTTGAGCATCTATGGAAAAAGATGTCAGGAAATAAAGATGAAAATCGACCTGTGTAAGGACTTGAAAATTCAAAGATGCGTTCCCATTGCATTCTTTGGAGTCCTCCTGGGAAAATATTCTATTCAAGCTCATCACACTTTTTGGTGTATTTTCATCAACAAAAGTTTCTTCGCATGGCCAAATATCATTTCTCTCTTCTTTGTTCTTTCTCTGTGCCTTTTCAGAACCCATTTTGTGTGTATTACACTCAGATTCTGCACTTTGTTGTTGACTGCTACCCAATAATGAATTAAGCTGCTGCCTCAAAAGAAGAATTGTCTCTTGCATCTCACTGTTTTCTGCTATCTGATTAAGAAAATATTTATTTAAATAACCACCTACATGAAAAGCATTTTTTTAGCAAGAAGAGATCATGCAGTTCTAGATTCTACCTTCATCTGTAGTTGCTCCTGAAGTATCCTGTTATCTGCTGACTTGATCTTCAATACCCACCACACAATAAAGCAATCAAATTAGTAAAGAACATTTTAGACTTCGATATTGAAAATCATTCTCATTGCTACAAAAGAATGAGGAAAACAAACCTCCAATTCAAAAGTTTTTTCATTCAGCTGAGTAGTGAGCTTGGATAGAGCCTACATGAGAGGGTAACATGTAAGACGATAAAAGTTATTCGTTCAGGATATTCCAATCAGTATATAGTACTACAATCTATTATTTTCCAGCAATGCAAAACAAAAATTAGTTCCTAAAGTTAATGCACTGCAGAGAATTTGAACAAGATTTGGAATCCAAAGATATGAATTTGAGATTTTAGTTACAATTTATGCAAGTACAGGTTTTCCAATGGCAACGAGGAGAAGAAAAGCCTCAACAACTTTTTGAGGGCACAGTAACTGTCTTGGGTATTTTAACCTCATATTTGAAGGTGTTTATGTATCATGTCCATCCACGCATCTAATCAATCCTATGAATTTTGAATTTTAGATTACAAAAGTTTCCTATCAAATCTATGAAGCTAAATTCAAACTTGGAGAACTTTTAACATGCAATTGAGCAGCATTTTTAGCAAGGGAAACTGAAAATCAACATGATAGTGTTCATTGGTTGTCCTTTAGAATTGAGCAAAAGAAAAAACTTGTTAATTGCAGCAACTTCTATCAACAATAAACATATACAACAGAAAATATATAATTTCATCCAATTTACAGAGAACTTGGAGTTTGATCTGGAAATTCAGGTAAAAAGGACATCCTTTTAGTTTATCATGATCTCACTTAAACAGCCACAAAAAATTTCTTAACAGGATTCAATCAACTGCATTAAACTAAAAGTTCCCTTTTTGTTTCACTTCTGGATTTGTATGTTTCATATAATATTTAAGTTTCTCAAATTTCTGCTGAAAACTCTCAAATTTACCTGTGATAATTCAATGGTGGTCGATTTATGTGGAGTCATCTCAACTGATCCAATCATGCGTTGCTCCAAAACACGCATCTGAAGCTTCTTTTCATAAATTTCATCCTTTAATTTCTGCATTTGTTCCTATGTCAACCAATGAGTTCCGCATTAAATCAAATCAAACTTAATGTCTTAATACAGTATCGAAGATATCTATTAACTAAAACCAATAATATTTTGTGATCTAAGTCAGGACAACGGTGTATCACTTTCAGTTGAGAATTTTCAGGGTTGGTAGCAGCTTGCTCCGACAGTCGTTTCAGAGAACTAGTACACAATGCCACCTCCCCAGCTAACATTTTCATCTGCTCATGAAGCAGATCCATTTGATCCGTGATTGTGGCCCCAGTCTGCACAAAAGAAAGTGACCCATTCTAGTTAACATTTCAACTGCATTAAACATATTGAGAAGCAACTATATATAATTATTACTAGAGAGTTAAGATACTGAAGCAAATAATTGCCAAGTTTTAGCTACTTAACAGTTGAGAAGTTTTAATATAGCCATTTGCCTGCAAAACCCACAAGGATAGCAGAGAATATAATTTGCATCTGCTGTCAATGGCCCAAATACATGAAAATTAAAAACCAACATAAATTGGGAGGCCAAAAATAAACTAGAACTGTAATATCCCCACCAAAATCTAGTTAAAAACATGTAAAGTTCATATCTTAATGTTCTTCAGATTCTTGAACTATAAGCTCGTGCCAAAGTTTGACTTTCTAGGCCATGACTAAGCCTTTGTGAATCATAAAATATATAAATCAGCTTGTATATCAAAATGTTTAAGCATTTCTAAAACAATGGTTTTAGTTCCTCTCACCGGAGGCAATCGGCGACCTCCAATAGTGGCACTAAACAAGTCACCTGCTTGGGTTCTTTCCGGAAATGAGTCTATGAGCAGAGAATCATCTCTTCTACTGATTGATCTTCTCTTCCCATCTTTCACATCACTAAACATGACTCTATTTCGTGATGATTTAGAACAAGATGCTGGGGACCCACTCGCAGAGCTCTCACTATCAGCACTTGGAGACGACCTAAGCAGATTTTCAGGCTTCTGTACAGGAGGTTCAGAAGAAAGCATCATTAAATTGATAGTGTCGAAGGTTTTTAATTCATAATCAGTGCCAGGAATTTCTAACAATATATAAACAAAAAATATGAAAAACAAATACTGCTTTTCCAAGAATGAGGAGATAAGGAGAAAGTGAATGCTGCTTGGTATACTTAATGGATGGAAATGAAAAACAGAAAGGAAATGTAGCCTGAGGAAACTTGAAAATACAAGCCGCATATATACGAAACACCATTGGTGTAATGTAACTCTCTTGACAACAAATACAAAATTTACAAAGTTCAACTTCGAACCATACACATGCAAAAGGGCACCTAGGCATATGACTTACTCTTCCTTTAAACCAGCCAAGCATCCCATGTCTCCTGTTCCTTTTGCAATCATTCACAACCTCATCTAGATTGGTGATGCCATCTCCTTTGTCAGCTGAAAGCTCAGAAGCATAGCTTCCAGCACCTTCTTCAATTACGTATTCTCGTTTCCTATCTGGTAAATATGCTAGCTGCATCAACAACAGAATCAAGCATGAATCCTTACTGAAACTCAAATCGACTGTAAACACTAAGAAATTGCTTTTTCATGCAAACTAAGCTTAAATAAATGAATCACAAACCTCATCTTCCCCAAAAGAATGCCTTCGCCTATGACCAGCCCTTTCAGGAAGAGTTGATTGCATGGAATTCTTAGTGGAGACTAAGATAAGTTTGGTCAAACGCTGAATTCTTCCCATTAAAGCTGCCTTAGCTTGCTCTTCTTCTTCTAATCTTGACTGTAATTTGACTTGGCCAGCTTCCAGCTTCAGACATCAGAAGAAAGTAAATGTTAGAAAGCGAAAAATAATACAAAAAACAAAGAATCCAGATGACAATTAGTTACCACATCAAGTGAAATTATTATGGGGCCCAAAAAATCATTGGAAATAGAGGATCATAAAAGATTCGGAACAGTTCATGTGCTTCAAATTTAAACTTTAAATTTTGAATCATATTTGATTACAACTCTGAAGTTGTGACGTGCAAACCTTAAAACTTGAACTACATCAATTCAAGTCATTAAAGTCAATATAAAATTTCAATTACAACATTGCAGGATGTAAAATTTCAATTAGAACATCGCATTGACCAATCATCATTAAGTGTAAATTTAAGTATTTCAAAATTGCATGTCTTTTTGTCCATAAATAGCCACAACAGTAACATATTTAGCAGTTCTTTTGGTGCATAAGTTAAATGTAAAGTACAAAAAAGATGAATTATGTCAATATAACTTTCCATTTTTAATCATTTTGATATTGATGTATAGCCATAAAATTAATACCAACCAACATCCATATTGTAAATTAACTTCCATATAATATTTATCATTAACTGAATCAAATTACTTTCTTCATAGTACCAATAGCTGCACCAATGTTATTCAAACAAAACTTTTTCTAACCATAACCAAATTAGCACAACCATTTAATTATTTCTGTTCAAAACAAATTCAATTTTACACTAAAATCAAGTAATACAAATTAACTCAATATTATAATCCAAAGCCAATAAATATATAAATATTGT
This sequence comes from Jatropha podagrica, assembly GCA_947857235.1. Lineage (NCBI taxonomy): Eukaryota > Viridiplantae > Streptophyta > Magnoliopsida > Malpighiales > Euphorbiaceae > Jatropha > Jatropha podagrica. The sequence goes on along the minus strand of CANUEP010121406.1, from coordinate 236,967 downwards.
CTTCCAATGTACATCATATGAGACAAAATGTAACTAAATATGAAAATTCAGAAAAGCATAATATTGGAGTTAGTTACTAAGTACCTTCAGATTTTGCATGACATATATTGCACGAATCTCAAAGCCTGTGTAAAAATATTGCCTTGCTGCACTATTGTTTAATTTGAAATTTTCTTCATAGCAGGTCATTCACAATGAATTGGTTTCATTTTTTTTTTTTTTTCAATTATTTCATTACAAAATCATATCCAATTTCATAGATTTATGGATGATATTTGCGTTCACAATTACTTGTTTAAAATTTTAAACTCTTTTCAATCTTAACTGACAAACAAAATGACTTCTAAGGTTAGGATTTTAAACCCTAGATTTAACTCCACATCCAAATGAATCAATTAAAAGCACATCCCAATTTTTGTTTATCGAATTATATTTTTCATCATGTTCTTATAGGGGGAAATTGAATTTAAACATGGGCCACGCAAACTTACCGATGGAAACTAAAGCCTTGTTAATGAATGAATTCAAAGGCATCCCAATATAAGTTTTAACAGAAAATCCTCCTGATAAGCAATGAATCAATAAGAAAGTATTCCAGGTTAGGTGCAAAAACCTGAAGCTTCAAATTAACCAGATCTTCTTGGGTAGATGCAGCAACTGTATAAGGATTTTCCATCATTCCACGCTTCAATTGCTGAAGTTCTTGCTTCAAGCAAGAAATTTCCTTCTGATACTTTTTTATGAGAGACTTCTCATCCATAATCTAGTAGAACAATTTAAAAACAAAAAATACTTATGGAAAGGCAAGTCTCAAATTTACAGACATTCACATAAATATAGAACCTGAGGTTTACCTTATTCTGAGAAGCTTTGATCTCTACATGCTTGCTTCTGTGTGCAAACTTCAATGTGTTGTGTGTCTCTTCACTATTGCTAGAGGCAGGTGTCAATGTGCAAATAAGCTACACAAAGTTTTGACAAAGAAACTAACATAAATGCTGCTTCAAAAATAATGAAAACAACAAAAACAAGCTCTAAAAGATTATCACAGCACTTGAGGGGAAAAAATTAATAATAAAATTATTCACAAATATTCATAAGCTTCTCCACAAAAGTAGTAAATTGAGTAGCATAGCACCAAGCATATGAATACCAAGAAATCTAAAGTAGCTCATTCAACTTACAGATATCCGCCCATGACCACTAAGGGATGACTGCAATAAACGTGTGAGCTTTGAATCTCGGTATGGAATATGAGTTGATTTTCCGTCTGTTAGTTTAGAGATCACCTGCACGGATATGCAGCAAGAAGTCAAAAGATCCAAAATTTTATTATCAGACTAGCAACCGTAAGGAACAGTCTCAACTTTCAAGCAAGAGCTATTCCAAAGATCTCCAGCTCTACAGAAAATCATTGTCATTCTCCAAACACGGAACCAAGAAATCCTCAATTTCATGCCCTAACATGGTTTAAAAGTCTGGAAAAGGTTATACTAACTGGTATGAAAAGCCCAAGCCCAAACCATTCAAAGCATATTCCAGAAGGAATAGAGGAAATACAGAGACAAGCAATAAATTAGTGGAAAAAAAAAAGAGTGATGCAGGGGATACAAGACACCAGCAATGGAGAAGAGACATGTGGGCATACTTAGTTATAACACTTGAGGCACTGGCCATATAGAGGGATGGAGAATAATATGCAGGCATGCTTTTGCAGCATCAATTTTTTTGGAGCAGAACCTTCTGCATGGGAATCGTAATTCCTGGGGATTGTTTATCAACCATTTTTTTCTCTCTTGTGTTTTCTTTGTTCTATGATTGTAAAGTGGGAGGAAGTAATTAACTTGTATGCTGAATGAGCTATCCATTTTGAATCACTGAATCAAAATAGATTCCCAGCAACCTTTCCTCGTTATCTTCTTCTCCTGTTATTTTCTTTTTCTTTGAATTTGAAAGTTATTGTTCCTTAATCTACACTAACTCAGTTCTAGTGTCACAATCATTTTGGTATTATCATAAATGATTACCAGCAGCACAGAGTAAATCATGCATGCTATTTTAACAATAGTTTTTAATCTTAAAATAATAATTTATGGATAAATAGTTCCTCATGAATGAGTTGTCATACAACTGAAAGAAAAATCCTTTAAAAGCTTAATATTGGCTCAATCTCCATGTTACAAATGAAAAAAAAAAAAATGAAGAAGACAGATAAGCGGAGCAACATCTTACTGTGCCAAGAGTAAGTAAGCTTTTATTTATGTATGAACCCTCTTTTCTCCGCAATCCAGTTGTTTCAGTTTTAGAACTTTCAGACCCAGCAAGATCAATTAAGTTCTGCGGAGAAATTTAAGTTGTGTAGAGTGATCAGCACTAGATGGTAACAAACAACAAATAATCAGACTTAACAGAAAAGAAAACAGGAATTACCAACTGAGATAAAGTCACGTCTTCTTCCCTTTCATCTTCTCCACGAGGACTACTTTCAATAGTCTAAAATACAATATTACATTTACATAGAGCAAAAGTTGACAAAAGTAAAACAAAAAGACCATTCCCAGTAATCCAAATTGGTCAAGCACACCTCCCAATCATATTAAATGTGGTCACATGTCTAGCTTTCTGAGTTTAATTCAAGTTTCAAAAGATATTATCATACAGAACCAGAATTATCAAATTTTCAAATCTCCATATACTGAAAATAAAAAGATACATACCAAGGTAAATATAGTGTGGCTCCGACTGCTTAGAAGATTGAAATTATTAGAACCCACATGCCTGTGCTCTGCAACAACATCAGAACTCCACGTTAATAGTGCACAACTGCAAAAAGAAGAAGTTTCTCGGAACATGCATTGATCTCTGTGTAAGAATGTCTAATATTGCTTGGTTTTCAGGACTACAACTCAATATGGAACAAACGCTAAAGGATACTCTTCGAGAAAGACAGAAAATGAAGTGTGTTAAACAAAACTGGAGAAAGTGAAAGATAACAGCTAATACACAATTATGTAAACACATTGGAGGTTATATACCTTCTCCAGATGCTATCAAAGAAAGAGCATGTGCAGGTGATAAAACAACTTCCTCTTTGATTCCCTCAACAAAAGTTCCCTGCCAGTTTATCAACAAGCACATTCAGGTAACAAGCTGTCAATACTAGGCAGCTCAAGCTGACTTTTTCTGGCACAAAGTAGAAAGTAGAAGAGGTTCCATGTTACAAGTTGCAGCAGCACAGCCACAACGCATGAAATTGAATGTTTTAGTATTCGGAAAAACTTGAAAATAAGCACCTGTGAATCCTCTCGTATTCTTAGGTTTTGCCCTGTTGGATCAAGCAAATCATTGATGACCTAAAGAAGAAACAGAAAAAGAAAAGGAAAAAAAAACAATTAACAGAAGGTACGAGTCAGACACACACACAAAAAATTCCATTTACATTGCACCTTCAGATTTATATTTCAATAAGATAGTTGAAAGGAAAAAGAAGAATTATTTGGCTAAGTTAAGAATATCGACGCCATTTACATAGGTAAGATGCATTAACCATATATACTGAAAGCAAACAGAATAAGTCACAGAAAATTGTGACTTGTAACTTCATTTCAAAAGGCAGTAATTAAGAGTTCTACTGACACATGGAAGGATAGCACAATACCATGAAACAAAGCAACTGAAAAAGTTGAGTACCATAACAGAAAGCCAAAAGTAGTTTTACGAACAGTGTCATGAATACAAAAATTTGAAACCAAAATTGAAAGTGACCTAAAAGATCAAGATACAAAAGCAAGCATCTCCACATTCTTTTCCCCAAATGCAAAAGATAAGGTTCCCTCCCCCCTAGTAGAAAGACAAACTAGGAAAGAGTAAAAAATTACTTTAATGAGAATAAACTCATTCAACCTTCCAACCTCTCAAAACTCTTCTAAACAATGAAACTCCAAAAAGATGCACAAATCATTACCGCTCCTACGGGAACTTCTAAATAAGTTTTAGTACTTTCTGAAATCAAACATTTAGCTAAAATTAGCAAATTAGAAAGGATCCCAAAGGTGTTGACTTCCAAACAAATTGAAGGGTTTTTTTTTTCATACTCGTTATGTACACATTTTGTAGGGATAATAAAAGGCTTGGAAGTCCATAAAAGTCATAGAAAGTGTGACTAACCTCATTATAGATTTCTAAATATGAAACACGAAGAAGAAATTCCCGCCCAGGTGTCTGAAATATTGTTCCATAGGTTAGTCATTAGTTGTTAACAAAATATTAGTTTAATTTACAACCATAACAGGCAAACCACTATGCCACCTCTTGTATAATTCCAAAAACATCTTTCACCGCCAATGGAATAATTCCAGGTGACTTTTGTTCTCCCTGAAAGACGAAAAAAAAAAAGGTTCAAGTTTGCACAAATATTGAGAAATAATTGCAAATAAACAATGTGCAGAAAAATGATGGCTTAAGTAGGGCTGCAAATGAGCCAAGCAGCTCGCTAGCTACTCAGAGCTTGATCAATAAAAGCTTCGGTTTGACTTTCTAGCGCGTTCAATAAACAAGTCAAGCTTGAGCTTACAGATATTTGGCTTGTTGAATCTCGCGAGCCACTTTGTTTTGGAGCTCATGAGCTGGCTTGTTTTGTATGCTCATAAATATGCTTAAATTGTTGTGAGATCCCCTTCCATAACACTGGGGCAAAAAATGGTTGAAATTTCCAAATAAATTACTCCCACTTGATAACTTACATGCATTGTGTGGGTCTTCCCACTACTAGTAACACCATATGCAAACACAGTACCTACATTACAAAACTAACATTAATAAAGAGCAATTCTTGCACATTAGAAAATTATAATTTAATATTAGATGCAAAATACAGAATATTCATTTTATCCCTTATTTCAAGTACCAAAAGCAACAAGCCATTGTAAATCAAGCAATGAAAACTGAGCAAATCATCACACTAGTTTATAATGCAATATGGCAAGCAATACCCAGTACCATTTCCATATTTCTTGTCTATATTGAAATAAAATTCAAAGGAAAATAGCAAAAACATGGAAGGAACATACCATCTGCATATAAATAAATATATGTCATCATAATAAGTTACTCCTTTCAACTGCCAGCCGAATTAAAAGTTGTTTTAAAGATGAACAGTTCGAGAGTATTCCTTTACGGTACAAATAAAGTTCAATGTAGGAGAAACAATTGCAATTACCATTGATCCCTTGCATGGCACCACTAACAACATGCTGGGCAGCTACATCATAAACATGGCGTGTTGTTGTTGCAGGACCAAACACTCTATCTGCAGAGAAAAAGTGCAATTCTGGTTAGCAATTAATAGAATCGTAGTCAATATACCAAAGTTGAAACAAGAATAAAAAAGGAAGTTCTTTCTTTTAAACAAAGGCCATGACCTACAATTATGGTCATGCGCATATTACCTAATAATTTGATGGGAAATCAAATTGGTTCATATCCATGCACTTTACGCTAAATATCATATGGTATTTATTGAAATTTACCAATAGCCATAAGTATACGATCCAAAAAATAAACATCAAATACTTCTCTTCATTGATTTTACGCATAAAGCTACTAGAAATAATTATGAAAGGGCCAAAGGATTAATTTTTGAAAGATGTAACAATTTAGATATAAGGCATTTGCTGTAGAGTTATATTAACATTGTAATTTGGAATAAAGTTTAAAAATATAAATCCCATTTTAATACTTTTCTCTACCATTCTTCTAAAAATGCAGTTTGAAGATAACCTTATCTTTCTTTGTTCCCCCTCCCCCAACAAAAGGGGGAAAAATCCGCAGAAAGTAAGCAATTTCATGAAGCAACCAGCTCAACCTTCTGGTGGCGGTTGTGGTTCCTAAATGACCACTACAAAGGAAATTTATTTATAAAAGAAAGCAAGCCAAAACCATAGCCAATCACTATATTCTGTGTAACTTACTAAATTGCAGTATATTGGAAAGGTTAAAAAAAATAGTGCTAACCAAAACCATATGCAATTGAAGCATTGTACTCGTTCCTCACTGTATAATCCCCATCTGCATACCAAGCTATCTCGTCCCCTGTATTAATCTCCCTAGCACTGCCCGAACACACACACATAAACACCAATCAGTCCACCAACAGTCAATGGAATCAAAAAGTCAAACAAACAACACTAAATACAACACACATTATACAAAATACCTGAGAGGACGGAACCTAACAGTGACGGTCACATTCTCCTTGGCCTTACTAGTTTCAGGCCGGTCAAGGACCTGGACCGTGGGGCTTGGACTTAAGCTACTAGGAGAGGCTGAGAGCCTGGAGGGAGGCCTAGATGACGTCGTAGAGGAAGGAGTTACCGGCCGTCCGGTAGATTTCGATGGAGGAGGCTGGGCGGGCGACTTACGGGAACGGAAGGGCGAGATGGCCGAAGATCGGTGGGACCTACTGGAATTAGAAAACATGGAGGAAGTTGAAGGAAACAAGAGAGGGAGAGAAGTTGTTGTAGGTTAGAGAGAGAGAGAGAGAAACGGAGGAATGAGATTAAAGCGAGTCACATGGCCGGACAGAGTCAAGGGCAGTGCAGGACAGTACAAGGGTTGTTTTTTTGTAATTGTATGTGCCGCCTTTGGATTTTGTTTGGCGCCCTCTCTCAAAACGAGGCTGTTTGGTTTTAAGTATTACTGTATTATCAGCCCATGCGTGAGACAAAAAGTTTCGGGGGGTTTTTTGTTTGTAGAAAACGGCAAATTTGAATGGACCCCGTTGAAGGACATTTCGCTGCCAAATATATTTGGTTTGAGCTGAATTGACCACTACCTAGATATTAGCTCTCCTTTTTTTCTTCTTCCAAGAAAAGGCTATTTAGGAGTGAACGTCGACGGAGTAGTAAACGATTGTACCTCTGAGATAATAAAAATCTTTTCACTCTCAATTAAAATTTTCGATTTGGAATCTTGTTTATAGAGTACATTTAAATATTCAGAAATGAGCAATTTATCTTTTATGGGTCTACTCGATATTAATCCAAATTAATTTTACCTATGCAATAATATTTATTTTTTATGGGAAGTGCAAAGTAAATTTACATATTTAGCCATTATATTTTTCTTGTTTAAAATATCATATTTACTGGATTTAGTGTCTACTGTGTTGGAAGAATGTTAAATATTTTTTTTTCAACTTTTATATATATATATATATATATATATATATATATATATATATATATATATATATACACTAACTTTATTACACATATTTACATTCGTTAATTATACTTGTTATTTTTTTATTTTTTATTTATAATATACTTAAAATATAATAATATGTTAAATTGACGAAATAATTTAAATTAGAATTAAAATAAAAAATCTAACTATTGTATATTTTTTTATTTTTTTTTTATTCTTAAAATTCTTATGAGTAAGAGATAAAATGTAATTATTAATTTATATTTCTATTAATTAAACCAATTAACAATATATATATATATATATATATATATATATAATTTATACTTACTAGTTTAGTATACCAGAGCTGCAGTACAGTTTTATCTCAATATACTCAATGTGTTAGTTTTTATTTTATGTGAATAATAATAACTAATATTTTAAATAATTTTCTTTTAGAAGTAAATTATTCTAGTTTAAAGTAACATATTTCATTCAAGACAATGACTTATTATGAGAAATATAAATAAAAATTATTATATTAATTTGCAAATAGAGAGAGTTAAAATATAAAATATATGTTTGAGAATATATATAACACTGAATATAGAGATTATGGTATCAAATCATATAATAAAATTATACTTACTATAAGAAAAAAATATGATTATAAACTCAATAATTATGAATTAACAAAAATTTGATGCAATAATTATTGATAGTCAAAAGCAACAAATTTTTAACAGTTGAAAGAAATTAAAATTAAACATATAGTGGTATGATAAAATAAATTTCTAATTATAAAAGAACTACATCATAAGATTAATATAATAAAAATAATAAATAGATATCATTATTAAAATGGGACTAAATATAATATTGAAATATTTTATAATCCCCTATATAAAAAAATTAACATTATAATATTATCACGTTGCATTCTCATTTCATAAAATAAAATTGACAATTTTGAATTATATATAATAAATTTTTTATATATGTATTTTCAATCATGTTAACAACTATAATTATAATTTTTAATTTTATTTTATTTTTTAAATACTGAACAATTTTTTATTTAGAATTCAATTAAATTTAAATAAAAATTGATATAATGACAAAATTAAACTATATTTACTTTTCAACCAATAAAATTAAAGTCCTCAATAGTATTTGTATCAATTTATAAATTCAATATTAACGTTTTAGAAATCCAGTGTTTTTTAATTATGATGTGACTAAATTATTATTATTAATGATATTGTTACTCAACTAATAAAATACAAATAAAATTTGGAATTTCTATAAAAGCAAAAAATTTATGATTTATGGAACATAAAGGCATAATCTAGTGATAAATGCATATACGATTTGACAATAATTTCAAATTCTAATCTCTTTCTCATACACTCAAAAAAATTCATGATTTATTATATTATAACTTGAATATTGAAATTTTCATAGTTTCATCGAAAAACTTGAAAATAAAAAATAAAATATACTGTCATTACAAATATTAATTTTTCAATCCAAAAAATTTAAAATTTTATCAATAAAATATAAAATAAAAAAAAGAAAAAGAAAAACAGGCATACTAAAGAATGTGAGGCGAAAAAAATACACACTAAATTTTAGATTTGTAAAATAAGTTATTAATTTTGGTTATAAATTTAGCAACGGATATAAATTATATTGCTAACCCGTTTATAATTCTTTTATCAACTATTAACAATAGCAGAATTATGGGAAGGAATATGTTAATTATTAAAAAAATAATTTAGATTAATATTTTAGAAATTAAAAAAATTCATTACTAATCCATAGAAACATTTATCAAGTTTATAAAAAATCTGTAAATTTATAACTCTAAACGCAAATAAAAAAGAATGAGGAATTGTTAAATTGTATGCAATATAAAGAAAAATTATTCTATTAATTTGTAAAAAGAGATAGTTAATACTTACTCTAAAAAAAATATGATCGCAAATTTAATAATTTTAAATTAATAAATGTTTGAAGTAATAGCTATTGATAGTCAAAAGAAACAAAATTTTGATAGCGAAAAACAATTAAAATTTAATAGTAAAAAACAATTAAAACTAAACATATATATAGTGATATAGTAAAACATATTCTTAATTAATATTAGTATAATAAATTGTAATTATAATTAGAATATTATTAGATTAAATTTTCTAATACAATTTATATTCATATAGGAATAAAATAATGATAAAATGTAAAATTTTCTAGTTAATAAATGGCTAAATTATTTTTATTATTAGCAATTAAATTGAAAGTTTATAAGAGGCATTTAAGAGATCTAATATTTCTTAATTCGTATTTTTACATATTATAGTTTTTTTGTAAAACATGCATTGCATATTGACTATACTCGTTATATATTAATTTTTTATCTATATAATGTTAAAATATATATTTTATTTAAATTAAAATAAAAAATAATTAATTTACATTACAATTTGACATACAAACTACTTGCTATAATACTATTAATATGTTTAATTCTGTTTTCATATAATAAAGTGGTTTTAGAATAAAGTTCATCTCAATTCCTAAATCTAATCATTTAGTCCCTAATTTATAAATTAAATTTTTAAAATTATAGTAAATGCCTAAAAGAAAATCAAGTCATTATTAATCCCTACCTTTAATTTCAAATTAATATCTATATACAACTATAATGAAAAATAATAATAAATTATTTTTTACTGTTAGGTAAAAAAAAATGATATGATAATTTGAATTAATAATAAAAGTCACTTTGGCTATGGTAACAGTATTATTTACTTAGTGAAATATATATACATGCACACAAATTCTTAAAATCTAAAAAATTAACCAAAATATAGCTAAATAGTTTAGTTTTTTTTTTCTAATTTTTTAAATATTATTTATTTTAAATAAAAAAGATTTATGATAGAAAAGAAAAATGTATCGAGAAAATTTAAAATGTTTAATCATAAGTACAATGTATATTTGTTGCAAGAAAATTTAAATTTCTTACTAAATTAAAATAATAGTAGTTACAAATTATTCAATAGCAAAAAAAAATTGTTATTAAAAATAAAACTCTTTCAAAACTCACCAAATAAAAAATATTTCAATATATATTTATACTATATATAAAATTGAGAATGGGGGGAGGAGGGGGAGATAATGAGATTACCTATATTAACCTTAGTGAATTTTTAAAAATCATAAAACAACCTTAGTCATAGTCTAACTCGAAAATTACATTTTATAATAATGAGGTTTGAATGAGTGGTTCAACACTTTTGCCATTTGAGTGAAATCGAGGGTTCAATTTTCATGGATGAAGTAAATACTCGCTGAGAGCACTTTGCCTTTCTTAAGCTGACCAAGTACAAGTAGGATTTAATAAATATATCAATAATATTTGAGTTAGACTACGATTAAGACTATTTTAATATTTTTAAAATTTCACTAAGATTAATATAGATAATTCCATTATTTCCTCTCATTCCCACTTTTATATAGATAGAAGTATAGATAGATAGATATATATAGATTTTAGCCTATGGCATAATCCCTTTCTCACGTCTTGGGTCATGTGAAGCCCATAGTTAGCAGATTCAGATTCCAAATAGCCCAATTATAATAACCATGACCTGTCCAAAACTAACAAACAAACCTAATTAGGCCCAAAACTACTGAACAAGAACGACGGCTCGCACCCGCTTTCCAAACCTGCCTTAAAATCTGCTTGGCGCCATCATCGAAACTCGCATTAGCCAACACCTCTTTTTGGTACAGTAGTCACTCTTACTTCACAGCTCTTCAAATCAAAGCAATACAGCACGGAGAAACTGAGTGGAGTTGCAATTCGCGAGTCGCGAGTCGCGTAGATAGAGAGTGAAAGAGATGAAGGAGCAGGAATCTTTTATGGACATCGACGGGGACGAGAACGAAGACCAGAAACAGAACGACTCGTACAAAACAAACAAGGGAAAAAATGTCGTCGTAGCGGGCTTTCCTCCCGATATTAAAGCCGTTCCTTGGGTGGAGAAGTACCGCCCTCAGTCACTTGCGGATGTCGCTGCTCATCGCGACATTGTTGATACCAGTAAGTATCGTGAGCTTCTTCCCTTTAGGGTTTTCACTGCATATGTGCATCTACATAGGCGTTTATCAATTTAATTTGATGATTCAATTAGTTAATAGGAAGTAGCAATAGTAGAGATTAGAAGAATTCGAACTGGTTTTTGAGAATTCGTATTTTTATTTTTTCAATTTTGCCCATCTTCTAGGTCCTTCTTCCCCTCCTTTTTGTCTAGTGATTGAGTGTTCGTGTATGTTTATGGATTTTTGTTTTTAATCCTGGATAAAGTTTCTATATTTACACTTTTTGAGTTTTTGATTTCTGTATTCTTTGTCTCTCTCTCTCTCTCTCTCTCTCTTTTGGATTTGTTTATGATTGAGAAACAATTGTACTGTGTTGCTAATATTCCAAGCAAAATCAGTTAGGCAACTTCTGGCTTGTACTTTGTATTATAATATATCCATAGTAACGCTAGTCTTTCTGGTTTGCTTGGCTGGAATAGTTGATAGGCTCACCAGTGAAAATAGACTGCCCCATCTCCTGCTATATGGTCCTCCTGGCACTGGAAAAACTTCAACTATTCTTGCTGTGGCGCGTAAACTGTATGGAGCACAGTACCACAATATGATTTTGGAGCTGAATGCATCAGATGACAGGGGAATTGGTGTGGTGCGACAGCAGATACAAGATTTTGCTAGCACTCAGAGCTTCTCTTTCAGGTAATCTCATGTACATGGAATTTTGGACAATTGGTATCTTCATGCTTTCTGAATGTTATTCTAGATACTTGTTAGATGATTGTTTTTTGACGTTCTTTTTTTTTTTTTCTTTTCCTTAGCATAATAGTGGGCTTTGAGTGGTCGGCGAGCTCTGAATATGTTTCAGATAGACCTTAATATTGGAAATTTCTTTGTCCAATAATGGTAATAGGCTTTGGCTAAAAGTTGTATATTTCAGCTGTCCCTTTGGATATTCTGCCAAACTTTAAATGACATATAGGGCAAATTTTTTGTTTCACCTGAAAATTGATGCCATCTATATATTCCATTCCAAAAATCACATGATTTAATGGTAGTTTAGAGGTTACACTCTCCAGTCAATTCATCTCTATACACTTGCTTGCCTTTAGTCAAAACCCATATCTCCTATTGATTTTGCTTCGATTTTCTTAATACGTCGTAGAACTTTGTGCTGCGGGTCTCTAGTTACTTTAGGAGTAATCTTTGTATGGCGGAGGAACATTTATTATATTGCAGTTGTTGCTTCTATACAAGTGTCCTTTTGAAGCCTGAAAATTTCAGAAAATACATCAGGATATATGTTTTGATACTGATTTTTCACCAATTGAGTTGAATAATTTACTGGTTACGTCACAATTAAGTTGAATAATTTTGCTGGTCAGGATGGTTAAGAATGCATTATAATATGTGGTTATATTTGCACTTCTATTCTTTTTTGTATGTGATTATTTTTGCACTTGTGTTCTTATTCGTAGGAAGTTATTTTATTTTTTGCTTTATTTATTTATTCATTTATTTTTTTGATTTGTTGGCCCAGGTAAATTTTGCTTTTAGGCCTGAAAAGTACTCTTTAATGTCTCTTTATCATCATAGCTAATCACCAAAGGGTTTAATACTTGCAGTGCAAAGTCATCTGTAAAGTTGGTCTTACTAGATGAGGCAGATGCCATGACAAAGGATGCACAATTTGCCTTGCGTAGAGGTACCAAGTGTTAATTGTCACTATTGTTTTTTGTCCCAGCTCCTAGTTATTTCTTGCAGAATGATGTTTATTTGTTCTGCTGCTTTGTGGTTTAGTGATTGAGAAATACACGAAGAACACTCGATTTACCCTTATCTGTAATCATGTGAACAAGATTATTCCAGCACTACAGTCTAGATGTACTCGGTTTCGATTTGCTCCTCTTGATCCAATACATGTTTCTGAACGACTAAAACATGTTATAAAATCTGAAGGGTAAGAGATGCTGTTTCTTTTTTTTTTTTTTTTTTTTTGGCACATTTGTATTATATATTGTACTGTTTAAATTAGATGATGCCTTTGGTTTATGTTGGATTCTTACATGTATATTCATATTTCCAGTATCAATATCATATAAGTTTAAAAGAATTAATGAAGCATCTCTAGTTCGTAAACCACTGCAGATGATCATATTCTTTCTCTGCCAATACCTTTTACATATTTTCTTTTTATTTAAAAAAAAGATGTTTTTGCTCTTGTAAAGTTTTTTCTTTGAAAGATGAAGGGTGCATATGTAAAATTTTCATAGGACTTGACTGGGAGATGGGAGAAACATGGGGATCTTACTTCTGTGGAATCAAACTGGGTTCCCCTCTTGGGGCCTCTTGCTTTGAACCAGTTTGAAGAGTCAAGATGAACAGTGAAGGAGTTCCTTTGAGTTTATGCAGAAGAAAAATACTAACTTGCCAGAAGTAGTAACCATTTTGATCTGGCCTAATTGTTTATTATAGATTATCCAGTAATGCCTAATAATTCCGTTTTTATTTTTGAATTAGGCTTGATGTTACTGAGAGTGGCTTAGCAGCACTTGTGCGACTTTGCAATGGCGATATGAGGAAGGCTTTGAACATATTGCAGGTTCTAAGATTATTTAATCGCTTATGTATATGAGCACAGATCATTTGGTGGTATTGTGTATAGAAATAGTGTACACTTTCACAGTACCATCATGGTGTAATATACCACATGATCGCTCTGATGTCAATATTTCTGATTTTGGCAAATTGATGGCAGTGTATAAGTAGAAAAATCTCTATTTCTTCATCAATACCTTTGCTGAATGAGTTTGGCATTAATACATGCAAATATCAGTATGTTATGGTGTTTTGCACGGCTGGGTGCTATAGTGAAGAAATTGCTTCCCTAGTTCTCCTCTCATCCTCTTTTTTCTCTCCATATATGCTAGCATAACTAGTCATTAAATTGGACATGAACTTTTTTCAAAAGAAAAGAAAAGAGAATATAATCCTTGATGCCAATTACATTGTTGTCCCTGTTTGCCCTGTTGTGTTAATGAATCCAAATTGACACCTTATTCCCTTTTTCTGATGTATGCAGTCAACACACATGGCTTCTGAGCAAATCACGGAAGAAGCTGTATACCTGTGCACTGGAAATCCATTGCCCAGAGATATTGAGCAAATATCTTACTGGCTTCTAAATGAATCATTTGCTGAAACTTTCAAACGTATTCAACTATCGATTCTTTAATGCAATTGTTTCATATAGTTATGAGCTGATTATGATTTATTTCTGTTATTTATTTTCTGTACTAAATGTTCTATAGGAATTTCTGAAATCAAGACAAAGAAAGGATTGGCATTAGTAGATATTGTGAGAGAAGTGACTATGTAAGTGTCTAAGTATTTTTGGGTATAAACTTCTAGGAATTTGCATTGATTGACATATTCTCTGCTGGACTTTTCTAACAGGTTTGTTTTTAAGATTAAGATGCCATCAGATGTCAGAGTTCAGTTGATTAATGACATGGCTGACATAGAGTATGTAATCATGTCTTTTTCTTGTATAATTATTCGCATGGCTGACAATGTTTCTCTCTCCACAAAAGTTCTGTAATGAGAAAGGCACCTTTGGTGGTGAAGATTTTCTGACGTCTTGTTTGAATTAAGCCTAGACTTCCTGTAATCTGCAGGTACAGGTTGAGTTTCGGGTGCAATGATAAGTTGCAACTTGGATCGCTAATTTCTTCATTTACACAGGCTCGATCTGCACTGGTTGCTGCAGCAAAGTAGTTCACATGTTGCCTCTGCTTGCTACATCACATCCTGCTGATTTCAGCTTGAGACAATTAAATTGTTTAATGAAGTCATCCATGTTTAAAAATGTAAAGTTTCACATTTTGCCAGTTAAAGTGCTTTGGTGATTGAAGCTTGAATGCTACCTGGCTTTCCTCATATATATATTTATTGGTTGCATTTTATTATTCTACTTTAAAATGTCATGAATTCCCACTCCATTGGGTGAAAATTTTCTGCTTTCTTCTGTTCACTTTCACCTTCTCTCATTTCTCTCTTTAATTCCCCTCGCTTTCGTAATTGAAGAGCGAACTGGTGATTACTATTATCATGCACAAAGATACTGAACCAGAAAAAAGGCCACTCAGGAACTGTGACAATTAAATCCTTTTTTAAGCTTAAGACAGAAGCGCTTTCGCTCCTGCTGCTGATTTTCATCTCCGTTATTTAACATTTCCTAAATTGAAATAAAATGAGTTATGAACTGTTAGGATTAGGGAATCCTGGACATGGTTGCTTATTTCCATTTTGAACTTTCCAGTCGTACTTGTTGCAGGTTGGTATTTTACACAACAGTGACTGTCTACAGGCATTTTTGGTTTTCAACATGCGTCAAAAATTATAAAAATGTCTTGGAAGGAATTCAAAATTTCAAATATCTACTTTTAATTAGACTTAGCATCGATTCTCGTATATTCATTACAAGCAGAATTACAGCTATTCCAACCACGGTACCACCAAAAACGTGCCCTTTAAAGTGGAAAAGCTTTGATGTAATCATGTTCTCCATACTGCTCTATAATATAACTTAATTGCTAATACCTATAGACTGACCTGTACAGCAACCTTGCAAATAATAACGTTTATATTTTCCTATGCCGCGGGCATGACCCTCGACCCTTTTTTCACCTCTGCAAATTGATGAACATTTTACAATTTACATGTCAGGCAGCTTAAGTTTTGTTACTACAAAACTGGACCTTCAAATGATGTAAATACTTACAAGCAAGATAACTTCCTATTATCCCATTGGGTAAAATGAGTATTAATAATTCTGCCCTCTTTTTTGCTGACTGCTGTATTTCTATGCAGTTTCTTGTACAATTACCTTATATCCTTCTTCACAGGCCATCATTCTGATGTCCTGTTCGTCCAGCTAATCTCAATTTCAAGTGTCCTGGAGGAACCGTCTTTGTTACTTTCATGATTAAGGCTGAATAATCCGTTGTACATGCCTTCTGTCACAACCTTGTCAATTTGGATAGTTACTTTTCCGAGAGTCGACTGAAAAAATGAAAAAAGAATAAAGAAAAAAAAACACCTCAGGTAACAGCATTGTCAAGCTATTATACTCCTAAAAAAATTGCTCATTACAATCACCATATGCTGAATAGGCATAGTTCTCAAGATCACCAAGTGATCTTTACAGAACAAAGGCAATGAACAAAAATAAAATGATAATTGATGAGCAAGAATTGATGATGAAAATGGTTGAACAAGCATATCCATCTGCTCAGTTTATGACTTATTGCTAAAAAAATATAGCTTGAATAGTTAAGTACCTTGCCAAAAGTACTTTTACTTTTGCATATAATGTGAAGTTTTTGTCCTTTTGGCGGCACATCAAAAGCCCATGTGAACCCTTCTTCCCATTCTGGAGAGATACTGTGCATCACAACCTGATAAATATAGCAAATCATCAGCTGCAACTAGATATCAAAAATTGGTATATAAAATCACCACTTGGCATACAAAGTTCCTGGAAACAGGAAATCTTCATTGATTACAAGACCATGCAAAATTTTCCAAGAATTCGGAGTTGTTTGTTTACCTTGAAATTTCACCAGTTTGAAGGCAATTAATGTTTTCATCCCATTTGGTAAAAGAGGAGAAGTTCTTAAACTTAAGATATCTACCCCATCAAGAGAGAGAACAAAAGGAAACTATACCTAACTAATCTGTTGTTCAGACTATTGAAGAGATAAAATAGAAACTATTTGTGATTTCATAATATATAAAACAATAGAGATAGTGCATCAGTCACCCAGGGGCCCATTTGTAGAAATTCCATATGGCATATCTAGGTGCAGCAGACTTATTGGAAGATAAACATTCTTAAGCCTCTCTCATAATCTAGCCTGGCAGGCAATCAATTTATTCATTTGTATCCTAAGAAAGGCTGCAACTAAATGCTGTGGATTTCACTAAAACTGGAAAGATCCTACACCAGCTGCAAAATAAATAGTTTATTTTTGCAAACTATCGTCGAAAACATCATACCTTGGTCTGCCGGGGAGGACCATTGCCTATTGTTAATCGACAGAAGGCATTAGTGTTTCCCACTGTCTGCTTGAGATTGTTCCCACGCTTAATGGTAACAGTTAAACACCCCGGTAAGCAGTGCAACAGGAGGTCTGCTTTCTCATGGAAACTCGGTGGACAGGTCTTCATCAGCATTTGCAGAACAGGAATAGCTTCAGCAGCAACCATTGCTTGAGACTTTGCAACATCAATTGATATGGCTGACCATGACTGTTTTAACAAGAATAAGGTATCCAATACAGATTCTTGAGCCACCTCATTGCCTGACTTAAGTGCATTTATTAAATAGGGGATACACAGGGTAGCTGCTTCAGAAACATGGAGCTTAGGAAAGTTGGTTAAAATGACATTCAATGTTTTCAAGACCTGTACATTGATGGTTTCTGTTGACCACAACTCTCGCTCAAATGCAGCTGCACAACAAAGTTATGACAGGTTTCTATAATTAGATAAAAGTAGGGAGGGAAGCAGAAACATACTCAATATAACAAATCAAAAGATAATACCAAGAATACCGAAAATCAAACTAAGTTTCTACTTTAGATATTATCTATCATATACCATTTTGACATTACCTGCAGATAACTTTCCCCAAATTTCCTCTAGAATCATTTAGTTTGTTTTAGGACAAGACACTGTCTTTTCCTTTACATGTGCTTATGCTTTTAGAAATCCAGAGGGATCCATTTAAATGTCAGCCAATTTTCACTTTCTTTTTCCTATCCTCCAGGGTCAACTCCATTGTCGACTTTTATTGTTTTATGTTCTTATCTTTCATTGTCATTTCAATTGTACAGGAGGATTCACCGCCTCCATGGTGTATACAAATTTAATTCTTCCCAATAAAGTTTCTTATCTTATCAAAAGATTACAGTCTTCCCTCATAACCATAAGCCAAACAAAATCAAAATTTTCCAAGTTAAAATAACACTCAAGAACTATCTGGTTTAAAATAACTCTACGTTACAGTCAACCGAATCAGGACAGAAAGAACACACCTAAAAACCATCTCTGCCAGTGGGGCCTAAACAAGAAAGGAAAAGAAGCTGAAATCTTTAGAACTGAAAACCAATGTTGGTAATTACTTTGGAAGTATAATAGCAGCTGAGTTTACATCTTATACGTAAATTCGTCAACTCCTGTCTGCAATAGGTGGATATTTCAAATGGCAGGATATGAACTTGAATGATAATGATAATGTAAAAGTTATTAATTGGATGGGTTCATGGATCTAGATGGATTAATAGTACGTGCTAAAAAATTATTTCTATGCACCCTTAAAATTTCATTGTAACATATTTGCTTCCGATTGTTTACAATTCCATGCAATTTGAACTATAGTTTGAATCCAAAGACCTGTATTTGAAATTTTCTACCCATTTGCATTCTCATACAACTGTAAATATGTCAAATGGAACTGAACTTACCTGTCAAGGATCTGATGAGCTCAGTTGATACATACTCTTGGAGAGTGTGATTAGAAAATAGAAATCTCATTAGCATTGCTGCTTGACCAGCAACATCAGCACTACTAGACATTAACAATTCCTGAACTATTAATATGCCACCTGCTTCTGCAACAGCCCTCCTATTCGTCCGACTATGCATGACAAAATTCTGCAATGCACAAATTGCCACCATTGTCATTTCTTCAGATGGCTGATCTTCAAGCAAGCTCACCAGAACACGGCATGCTGAAACTGAATCAGTGGACCTAGCAAGTCCTTCCTGCTGAGAAAGATCTCCAATAGCTAGAGCAGCAAGTAGCCTGCAGGTGTCTGATCTGGTTTGTGGGTCTAACAGATACTGTGATAAAGGTGCAATAGCATACTTGGAAACCTTCATTTCTCGTACCCTAACATGATTAAATAAAGCTTCAAGTAATCTTCCAGATAACTCCTCGCACTGATGAGATCTTAGCAAGTCCAACAAAGCATCTACAGCACCTGCTTCGGCCATTTGCTCTGCACTTGAAACATCAGTCCTTTCATGAACAATTAAAGCATTAAGAGCCACTTTAATAGTGCTATCAACTGAAGAGTGCAACATTTTGACAAGAACCACCAAGGGAACCTTAAAGTAATACTCTGTATTGAAACGCAGAATGTTTGATAAAACCAAGGCAGCAGTTTCCCACAGCTCAAGTGGTGGCTCAGGATCATCTTGAATTATAACCTTTGCAATCTCAAAAATACCTCCAGCATCAGCAACAACTTTTGGCCAGCTAGTGGAAATTTTTTCTAGTGCATTTATTGCCGTTTGCTGAAGGTTTAGTATTCCAATTCCTGCAAGGCGCACAAGTGGTACAACTGCACTTTTTGTTGTGATATCTTGCTGAAAATGTTCTTGTGCAAGAAGATGAGAAAGTAATTCTGTGCCCAGCTGCTGAATGGCTTGAGATGGAGATTCCAGAAATGCAATTAAAGGTTCAATGACTTGGCTAGGGGTCAGTTTCAATGTTACAAGGCTCTGTGGCTTCTCCAAAATATTTACAAGTGCTTGTAATGCACTGTGCTGTCCCCACAAACCAAAATCAGGCCGAAGTAAGACCATAAAAAGGGGTTCTACTATTTTTGCAGCATCTGAGCTTCTAGCAATTGCACCACTATTTGTCAAAATGCGGAACAATTCCGCGATTGCAGAGCATAATGAATCAGGGGCAATAGGGAGTAGCACAAGACATTTATCTATAACACCCGCTTTGACCATATCCAATTTGCGGGGAGCCCGATCTTTCCCCAACTTTATTAAGGCACAGATGCTGCCTTCAATAAGTCGATAATTTGTCCCAGATACCAAGCCAACAAGAAGATCCACAAGAGTATCATAGGCTGCTGCAATCTCAACAAGATTTTCATCATCCAACAGTTTCTCAAAAGCACAAACCCCAGCTTCTGTAACTGAACTTGATTCAGACTGCATAAGAGATACAAGAGGCTGTATGCACTCTGAGGCAATTGGATTTGTTCTAAATTTGGCATTGCTAAACAGAATAAAGCAGAGCTCTGCAGCATCTCTTTTCAATTCCATGGAAGATGCAGAAGAAAATATTTTGCGCAGAGTCTCAAGAGGATTCCCTTCCAAATCAGTGAATAGAGCTGCTTTTGAAGTATTTCCTGAAGTTAGTTTGATCAAGGCAACAAGAGCAGCCTCCTGCTCACTCTCTGACGTGGCATTAAGCATGTCAACCAATGGCTGAACAGCCTGCCAAGCTAATTCAGAGTCTCTGATGTTCTCTGCCTCAAAAAGTTCATGAAGAGCCCTTGCAGCACTAAATCTAGCATCTCTTGACCCCAGATGAAGTACTGCTATGAGTTGATTCATAGAATTAAGGGAAGCTTCATACCGAATGATTTCAGGATTTCTGAACAGGATTCTAAATAGTTCAGAAATAGAGGCCTCAGTAGAGTCCTTCGGACTCAAAGAGAGGTATTTTGATAAAGCATCCAGAGCTCCAGTTTCAGCCATGATTAATTTATTTGGATCACTACCTTTTGCAATAAGTGTTAAGAGTTGAACAGAAACTGGAGGAGCACCTGGCCTATCAGGGATAGGTCTCAAGAGATCTACCAGCAAAGGAATAGATTTCCTTGCGGTGGAGCCGACTCTTACTTCCTCAATTTCAAAAAGGTGTTCCAGAATAACTTGAGCAGGATTTTTCACCAGAGAAAATTCTTCTGATAAAGTGACAAGGTTTGGCATATCTGCTTCTGTGTAACCAATTAATGTTATCAACCCAGCAACAGCACCTGAATTTGCGATGGTAAGACATATTCCCTTGTTTCCATTGCAAACAATGCTAGCCAATGCTTGGGCAGCAAAATATTTGTCAATCATTTCATCAGATTTTAGCAAAAAAGCAAGTGAAGGAATGATTCGCATTGTTGTAGGAGAGAGCACAACAGTTTCATCTTGGAACAAGATAGCCAGGAGCAAGGCACTAATCCATATGCCCTCTGTGTCCTCAAATTCGGCCTGAGAACAAAGAAAAAGTTTTCTTAGCTCAACTACCAAATGTTATAGGTCAACATGGGTTCCATCATGGAGGCCAAATCAGACAAAAAATTGCAACTGCGTCGTGTATAAATTTTCTATTTGGCTCCTTAATTCTTGTTAACAAAAAGTATATAAATCAATCGCATTTGAAAGAAAGCAAATTAGGCAATTCTTTGCCCCTTAAAGTCTAGTCGACAATGAACCGAACACTGTTTTTTATGCACAAACTTTCATTTATGTGGTCATAAAATAAATTTATTTAAATAGGCATGCAATACATGATCAAATCAATATCGCTATTTCTCATCTTATTAGATAGCGATTCATCACAGCAAAATGAATTATACTAAGTGAGTGTAAAAAAATTTCATTAGACTGATAAAGTCATACCTGTGAATTGGATGTATAATTTAAAAGCTTATCAGATAAGGCCTCAAGTCCACCAGCTTCCATTACAATGAGCTTGTTCTTATCATGAAATGTAGAAATTATTGATAGCAACCATATGGCAACAGTACCTCCTAAAACAAGGGAAGGATCAAGAATATCAAATTCATCTCCTTCCTGGAGGGCTGATTTTTCAAAAAAACCTCTTGGAGTTCTGACTTCAATTTCTAAAGATGAACAACTAGAATTTTGCTTGGCCATATCCACTAAAGCATATATGAGGGGTTTTGAATATCCTGATAAATCAAGTGCTTCCATTGTTTTTCTTTTGTGTTCTTTTGCGGCACACACAAACAAAGCAGTTCCCCCAACTCTCACTTCTAAACTGGAAGAATTCATTATTCTATTAGCAAGAGAACCAATTGATCTTGATCTTGCAATCAGCATGTCACCTAGCATAACTGGTTGATCCCTACAAAGCCTAGACAAAATTTCTATTGCCTTATCTTGCAATGGAGGGCGTCCCTCAGTCAAGCAGTATAATAAAGATTCTAAGCTTGAAGGTACTTCAGCAAGGGCAGCCCAAGGAGGGTAAGTAGTGTTTGCACCCTGTTTTGTCCTGGACAGGAGTGCAACTACATCTAAGGCATCTGCAGCATCAGTGCCATTCATTTTCATTCCATTCAAGGAATCAAGAATAGCAAGTACTGTAAAACGGCATTGCGCATTTCCCTTAAGCACATCATTGACTGGGAAATGTTTCAGCAATTGATGAAGGGCTCGTGAAGCATTCTTCTTCCCTTCTGAAGTTCCTTCACCAAGGACTCTTGTTAGAGCTGCAACAACATCTTCTGCCAGAGCTTCAGCGGCAATCTGGGGATCAGAGAGAAGATTGGCCAGTGCAGCAACTGCAGTCTCAGCAGCATCAATGGAAGAAGTCTTAGCCAACTTAATTAGAGGTTTCACATCCCCTTCGGCAATATAAGGCATTTTGTTTGTAGTCTTGGTCTTGGTTGGACGAGACAAGGCACTCAATGTTCGAGCTAACTGCGTTGCAACAACTTGAGTATTATTACCAGTCAAAAGCTTCATGCAAGGATGGACAATTTCATCAGCTGCAAGACTATCACATATATCCTGCCTTGTGTTGAATATATCAGCAAGAACAGAAGCCGCATACTCTTGGGTTTCTTCATTAGAGGAGTTAAGAACCTGGATAAGAGATTTCAATGCTTTATTAGCAGCAGATCCCCTTTGCACAATGTCCTGGAGTGATGCCATTGTAAGTACGTGACCCAAAACTTTTATTATATGTGCCTTCGAGCCAGAAGAGTCCATAAGGAGAAGAGCTAATAATTGATTAATTGTGGCAGAATCAGCTGTTCGGACAAGCTTCTTAAGTGCCTTAGCTGAGGCTTCTTGACCTTTTTGTCCACCACATTTTAGAAGCCATAAGAATGCTGGGACGGCTCCTGCACTCTCAACACAGGCCCGAATATCTTCACTGTGACAGCACAAGTTCCATAGAATATGTGCCGCATCCTCCTTTGCCTTCTGAGAACCTGTCTCCAATAATTGCACCAGCGGAGGAATCCCACCTGCAGCAGTTATGGCCCACTTGCTATCATCAACTTGGTCAGTCAAGATTGCTAGCAACCGAACAGCATACTCTTGATGCTGCTCACTGGACAAACCTAATAATGATATGAGTAATTGAATTCCTTCTCTCTTGCCAATGGCCTCCCAGACACCAATTCCATCACGGCATAAGCTGGTTAAAGATAGTATTAGATACTCCTGTGAATCCCCAACAGCCATTGTAATAAGACCAATAAGAACCTTCTTCGCTTCAGCATCATTAAGGAATTTTGCAAGGTGGATGTTGCCATAAAGGCTTGCCATAGCCTCAAGAATACGTTCTTGGATCAACTTAGTATCACGAGGCTTCAAAAGCTTCACTAATATGTCCTCTATTTTTGTCGTATCAAAGTACTCTTCATCAGTACCAGAGTCATGTTCAAAGACCATCAAAGCATAGGCGAGTGCTCCAATTATATCAGCAACTGGTGCAGTAAGGCGAGGGGATTGTGATAGTTCCCCAAGATACAGTATTAAAGAAGGCATACCACCATAGATATTTGCTAAAGCTCGAGTTGCATGGCTCTGCAAAGCCTGAGCAGACTCCCCATGCATGCATTCTTTAGAAGGAGCTACTACAGCCCCAATAAGCACATTAACACCATTTGCATCCATAACAGCTTTTTTAGCTTTTGTTGACTTTGAGGAAACAACCTCCAAAGCATCAGCGGCACTAGCACGGACTGAAACATCATTATTCTGATCCACAAGCTGAAGCAAAGCTCTTATGGCACCAGAATCAATTACTTTCGGAATACTATCACTGAAAGCCAACATTAGACGAGCCAAAAGAGAAGCTGCATTGGACTGCGCAGCAGCATTATCAGAGGACAAAAGACCCACAATGATATCTACTCCTCCAGCCTCAAGTGTTGCTCTCCAATAGTCATCTTTGGCCCCACAAAGGTTTCTCAAGGCCCCAGTAACATACCCCTCTACTACTTTGTCCTGCTTGTTCTGTGGATTGAGCTGATCCCACAAAGTTGGCACTACACCTTCTGTAACAAATATTTTCATACCAACATTATCATCTGAAAGACCCTCTGAAGAAACTTCATAAAGTGCTTCTGCTGCTGCCTTCCTAGCATCAATTGATTCCGACTTTAAAAGCGAGAGTAAAGGTGGGATACACCCACCAAGAAGTACCTTCACTCGCAAGTCATCATCTTTGCATAGAGTACTTAGAGTTCCAGCAACATTTACTTTTGCACCAGTGGTGCCGCTCCTGAGAATGGATATGAACAATGACATTGCTTGTGCATGAGAACCAAAGATTGCCCTTGCCTCCTTTTTAGCTTTAGCCAGACCAAGTAGACGCGCCGTAATAAGTTCTTTCTCATGTGGTGAAGATACTTTGGCATGTAGCTTCTCAATAAAACGAGCAACTGTAGCCACTGTATCATCTGGATCATTCTTCTCTGCTGTTCCATTTGATCCCCTGATGTAATCAATGAAGCCAATTGCAAATGATCAGCATTTATGGAAGAATAAAGATATAAATTCAAAATCAATTTGTTTCCAGCAACAGGTTAGATAGGTGATGTACTTCTGTGAATTATTATCTTGAGATTCAATTCCAGCGGATTCTATGGCTCTGCTTTTGTTTTAGTTTTTTATCTTAATATAGGATATGGAAGCTTACTTTCGAACTACAGAAAATAATTAATTAATTGCCAAAATGTTTGTCAGACAAGCAAATATCCATCTCATCTGAACAAAAAAATATATATATACTAACCTGGACCGTGAAGTACTTGGGGATTCCTCTCGCAGATCAAAGGAGGGAGACTTTGACATCTGCGCCAAAGCACGACTTTTAGCTCTAAGATTCTGGGTCCTCAAAGTAATCAGTCAATTTCCAACACAAAAAATTGTCACTCAGTACAGAAAACACAGATAATGAACTGTTTCAATTTCATATCCTATAGGAACATAAATCACTGAGTCCTGCTCGTACCATAACAATAAAGCTAATTATAAAGAATACCTGCATAAGGACCAGCTACAAAAAGAAAAAAACAGGCAAAAAAAGAAGGAGAGAAATAAATCAATCTGCATATTGCTGAATGATGTCATTGACAATCAGATCACAATTAACTAACAAAAACTCTCTAAAGTTCTCAGGGCTCAAACTTGTATCAACCCAACCAAAACTAAAAGTAAAGCAACTACGTTTTTTTACAACTTCAATATCGATTCCCTCCCCAGCTCCCTTGTAACAACATTAACTTAGATCCTACACGATGCCCGCATTGCAAAATCAAATTTTCATACAACAACTGATAAAAAAAAAAATCTCATGCAACAAAATATGGAAGAAAAAAAATCGCCAAAAAGAATGGGAAAAAAAAACTAAAATCGAAAAGCTAAAAAAAAAAAAAAATACAATACCTCGCCACACAATGCAAGTGCCAGAGAACTCCCTCCTTTTAGCTAAGCAAAAACAAAGCTTCTCGACCCGATCATCACCCAGATTACTGTCCCACCACCAAAATTTCACCTTGTAGAAACTTTATTTCTATCTCTGTATAAGAATGAAATGAATTTTTCAAGGCAACCTCACATGCAAGCTTGCATCTTTCCCCAACACAACTACAATACTAGCACAGACAAAACAACCCAAAATGAAAATTGCTATCCTTTAGAAGATTGAGATCCTTGAAATGCAAACCCAACATTAGATATAGAAATACATACAAAATTCAAATTCAATTTTAAATTTTTTTATTGAAACAGTTAACAAACTGTGAATTAAAATGGATAAAATCAGTAAAAGTGGAAATGGAGAAGCGTACAGAGATCGGATCACAACTGCATTTTCAGAATCAAGGGCAAGAGAAACGTCATTTTCATACAACTAAACTATAAAATAAACGTAATAAATTGTTGATTACTACAAATCATAATCACAACCATAATCAACTATTTAAGATTAATTCAGGATTAAAACTTTATACAGACATAAACAAAGAGTACCTCAAAACCTCAAGCTCAAATGAGGTGGTGTCAATGAAGAGAGAGAGAGAGAAGGAAACGTAAGGATGAGAGAGAAAGTAGAGAGAGAGGGGAAATGAGGGTCTGAGTCTATTCGTTTCTCTTTCTCTCTGCCTCTCTGTGTGCGGTTTTTTTTTCTTTTTTGGTTAATCCGTCTTTTCTGTTTTTGGGTCTTTTATTTTGGAATTTTTAAGGAAAAAAGTTAGGAGTAATTAGTTTTTAATTGTTTCATTAGCGAGGCAGTGAAAATTTTTTAATCGGGCGCGCGTTATGCGGTGAGATAGCGGAGGATAATTGAAATAACAAATCCGTTTTTCATCAAAACTCGCCGGTGGCTGTCGCTGTCTTCTTACGCGCACAATCCACTGCGAACCGTTACGCGTACACTACACGCACTGTTTTTATGATAATTCGTTACGAAAAAATAATTGCGACAACTCTAATCTACTGTTATTAGTATTTCGCTAAAAAACACTTTAAAATTAATATTCCCAACTAAATATCTATAAATCAACTCCAGCATTGGCATATCTTAAATATAAAATTAAATAAATAAAGTGTTAATTAGGATTTTATCAATAATTATCTTACAGCATAAATCCAAATATTCTGGATCGAGCTATAATCGAACCATGAGACTTGGAGTAATAAATGCTTGAGTTTGATAAAAATAAATTAAGGATAATATTTTTAAATATAATTATTATATATTAAAAAAAATAGACAGACACTACAGAGACTCGAGATTTGCGTTATTATTTAAATTAATTTAAATTTTGTTTTTTCTGTGTGTTCGTAAATAATTATATAATGTTTTATTGTGGGAGATGTTTGTTGGATACGGACACGGATCATCAATTTTAGTTGTGTGTAGCAGAACTGTCATGAGTGCGCAGTACAAGAGAATAGCCAACTTTTGGAGGCTAAATATGAAACATTGAAACAAAAATTGTATTATATTTTATCTTTGTTTTATATTTACATGGCTCTATTCAAATTACTATAATGTCAATAGAGGATTTGTTTTATTTCTATCCCATGAGCCTGTCTTCAAAAGAAATAAAAATTTTAGTTGGAAATTTGAAATGTAATAGCAACAGTATGTTCTTAAAAAATTTTATGAATTGAAATGATGCACCATTGTCTTTTTCAAAATCAGTAGTAACACACATCGGAATTCTACGGCTAATTTTTTGAAATTTGAAGTTCGAATCATAAAAAAATATTTATGCGGAGAGACAAACGATATTAATTATTAATTTTTGAGACTAGACCCACAAATTATTAACCTAATATCATTTGAAATTTCTCAATAATAATTGAGGAAAAGAGTTTTCAAATAGATTCGTATATTTGACTGTGTTGGTTGCCAAAAAGTAAGTGTTCATAAGGTGGTCAAGTTCATGTAAAGGGTCTTTAAACTTTAGTCTTTTAGACATCCTTTGAGGTTTAAGCTTCTTCCTTTGTTTCCTTTAGACTATTTTTTATTTTTAGGAAATAAAATTAAAGTAGCAGAATAATACCATCAGAGTGATAGCATCAATCACAAAAATCAGTGGGCCTCCATCCATGCGTAGCATTGTGGGAATAAATCAGTGCTTTTTATAAACGTGCACAAATAAAATAATTAAAATATTAAAAGTTTTTTCTTTTTTTTAATGGTTGGTGGTAGCATAATTTTTTTTTTTTTAATATGTTCATTGTCTTTGTACCTATTTTGACATCTCAATCCGCGACAAAATGATTTTAAGAGGACGGATAGAGCAAAAGCTCCTGACAAGCTTTTAGGATGACAGATTAGCTAGGGTAGTGAAACGTGAAACACATAAATGAATCAGATCATCTATAAAAAAGGGAACTAATCATTAAAGCCGATTTTTGGTAGAATAGCTGGAGAATTAGAAAAATTTCAGAGTTAAGCATACTCATTTAACAGAATTAGTAGGATGAGTTACCTCCTGAGTAGTTTCTCATTTACTAATTTTGATTTAAAGCGGATAATTCCTCAAACAGTTAAAGTCATGGTATTACACTGTTTAGACAGTGCACAAATTACAAAATAAAACTAGTTTAGAGAGCTAAAAAATCATTTTAAAAGTTGAGATGGCAAAAAATTTTTTATATAAATAGAAGGGCAATAGATGTATTCAATTATTATTAAATTTTTCCTAATTTGATAGTGTAATAGAAATTAAAAGAGAAAAAAATATATCAATGTCGAAAATAAATTGTATAAAAATTATTGAAATTATATAAAAAAAATTATTTTACTAAACCTCAAATAGCTCCCTCTATTTATAATCTAATAATAAGTAATTAACGACAATTCAATAAATTATCATTAAAACTAATAAAAGACTATATATTACAATTTCAAGGCAAATAAATATTGAAACGTTTATATATTTGTTATTAATAAAATTATTAATAAATATTTTCATCAATTTTCTCTATGATGCTTTCAAATATAAAATTTTCATTCATAATAATAAACAATAACTATAATTGATTATAATAATATTTAATGTTAATATTATAATAATATTAATTTATAAGACAAGTTATAATACATATTAACATTATAATAAAAAAAATTATGATAATTTTTAATTAAAAATAGATTATAATATTATAATTATTTAATTGTTTTTCTAACACATATTAATATGATAATTAAAGGACAATTATGATCAATATTATGTAATTTTTAATCGAGAAAAATAGAATACAACATTACAATAATTATAATTATATAATTATTTATGAAACGTCACATGTCAAATTTTTAAGAAAAAAATGATATATATATTGCTTGATTGATTGATGTGTTTTAGTTCATTTTTTAAACTACCGGTATTCGGATTTTATTGTCAAAAAGCTGCCTAATTCAGCTCTGAACTTAGTCACAATTAAAATTTTTTACTTCTCCCAATATATGTAGGATTAAACTCGATAACTCTTCAATATGTTCAGGCTGCATTCCCAATTGAGTTACAATCCATAAATATTGTTTGGTTTCTTTCCTTCTACTTTTTTGTTGTTTTCTATTTTAAATCCCTATTGATTGCAATTAATTTAAATAAACTGTTAGCATATGATAAATGCTTATTATCATAAAGCTGAGTGCATTAGTGCCATGTTGGACTATATAATTTTGGCAATATCATATAAGAATTAAAATTTTAATTATAGCACACGAGATTCAAAGAATTTCATATGACTGTTTATTTATTAAATTAAATTATGTTAATATAATTGATTAATAATATTAGAGAACTAATAACACCTTAAATAATAATTTGTATAAAGCATTGATGATACGAATAAATTATATAATCTATGAATTTTAAAACTAAGAGTGATTATTTTTTATTAATTTTGAAATAAATTAAATCGAATTTATACTTATTTAATTAGTGAACTAAATTGTGTTAAATATAATTAATTAATTATAATATTAGAGAATTAATAATACGTTAAATAGAAATTTATATAGCTTTTAATATAAATTATTTAAATTTACGAATTTCAGTGACATTGACAATTAATTTTTTACACGACAATAACTTGTTTGGATAAAATAGAAAGTATATGGAAAATGAATCGGTACATCGAATTTGATTTGGATGCACATGGAAATTTGAAGAAGATGCTTTGATAACATGAAATGATCTGACAAGCTAGCTAGGGTTTTCATAATTGATATATACTGTTTTCTGACAGTGATCAATGAAGCCACAAATGTTTCTTGGATCTCTGAAATATCTCTCTAATTTGGAATTATTTTTGGGGGCATTTTCAATAAAAACAAATGCCTAAAAATAAAATTATAAATATTTTAATTTTTTTTCTGGGTGGATGTAAAATGAACATATGAAAACATAAATCAAGAGGTATTGATTTTAATATTTAAAATAAATAAAATAATTAATTTCATGTATTAAGTCGGGCTCTCATATTTGATTAAAGCCAGTTATCAACGTCGAAATGAAAAATAAATTAAAAATATTTTAATTAATAAAAAATACTTATCTACATTTGGCGTATAGATTTACTTCTACGCTAAATTAATTATAATTATTGTTTTGATTTAAATAAAACCCTCCGCTCGAAATGATA
The DNA here is from genome assembly GCA_947857235.1 of Jatropha podagrica. NCBI lineage: Eukaryota > Viridiplantae > Streptophyta > Magnoliopsida > Malpighiales > Euphorbiaceae > Jatropha > Jatropha podagrica. The sequence continues at coordinate 206,442 of CANUEP010121406.1, read as the reverse complement.
TCACAAAACTGTTTTTTTTTTTTTTTTAATGATATTTTTTATTTTGGAGATTTTTTGTTTTGTGGATTAAATCATTTTGTTTGTTAGGTAATAATGCAGTACGAGGTATTATAGATTGCAACCGCGTGGAGTGCAATGAAGTGAACCAATAATGTGTTCTGTTTTGACTCTTATCATATTATTATTGGCTGATTAAATTTATTGCTATTTACTTAAAAAAAATTATTTGGCTACCTTAATTTTTAAAATGACATTTTTGACTCTTTAAACTCTTTTTTTAATGATATTTTAAAATAACTTTTTGACCAGCCCATTTTTAAACAAGTAATTAAATAATTATTTTTACTTAACACTTATGATTTAAAAAACTATTTGTTAAAAGCTAAAAGTTACTAATTATTATTTCCGTTTCATAATAGTCATCACATTTGAGAAAATAATTTTAATAGCTACTAAAATATTTAATATTAGTAAAAAAGAACCGTAAATTAATAATTAATTCTCATTTAAAAAAAATGTATTAATTATTTTATATAATTTTCCATTATTTTCTAGTGAAAAAAAAAATATAAATACCCTCATTGGTTGTATGCGCATTTATTAAATAGGTTTCATGCATAGATGAGCCTATACATTAAATAGTAATAAAAATAATCTTTCTAAAAAATAACAATAATGTATAATAATAATGGTTTTTTAAATAATTTATAGGACATTTAACAATTCCCTCATATAAGTTTCATACTTAATAGGCCTGATTAGCCTAAATTTATAATTTTAATATTTTAATTTTATTCACAGTTTCTTGATAAACTGCTTGTTTGTAATTTTATTTGTTAATTATATCTGTAACATAGTTATGTGTATTAATCCCAGTGCTAACAAATTTGGTGTGGAGCACCTACGATCCGATGGAAGGCACATTTTACAAATTGATTTAATAAGAAGAATTACTAGGTGCGTCAAGACATAATTTAATATTAAGTGTATATATGTAGTCTGATAATAGATTTATAATCAGATTTTTTTTTAATATTTAAAAATAAAAAACAAAAGAACCATCCCATTCACTCACGTATTTGTGCCATCGATACTATCGTCATGACCCATGTAGTAATCATTTAAACTATTCGACAAAATGGGATTATTGGACAATAGACATTCATATCAATGGGCCTACTTCACCAACTTGGTTGCAATCCCATGGGACAAACATATCTCATATCATCCTTTTTCTTATTCCAATCTTCTCACTTAATGGACCCGATTATCAACAATCCCGTTATAAAACCTCCATTTTCTCCACTACAAACTTGGGCTAAGCCCACTTCCAAAAAATCATTTTTATTGGGCCATAAACCTATGCCCTCATTCTACAACCGCTTTTTAATTAATTTTATCAAAGTCTTAAAAACATTATTTTTAAAAATATTCGATAACTTTACATTTACTCTAAAATAAAAATACTCATATAAAATTTATCTGTTAGTATTTTATGAATAATTAACTCTTTTAATATTTTATAAAAATTTATTTAAATACTTAATAGCTAAACGCTACTAAATCAATTAATTTTAATAAATATACCCCTATTGTTGAGATTATTTACACAATTATTTTTTCATAACAAACACCCATAAAATTCACATAAAAATATGATTTACTATCACTGATTTCCTGTAAAAAGAATAAATTTAATATATACATATGTAATTCATATGATAATAATATAATAATAAACACAGACGTGTTGAATCATTAATAATTTAATTATAAAAAAATTGACAGGAAAGATATTCCTAATCACCATAAAAGATGACTAATTATCCAATAATGATCGAAGATAATAAAAGCCGAAGGAAAATTGGATGAATTAATTTTCGAGTAAAGACTACCTTAAAAAAAAAAAATTACAATAATTCATAAACCCCAGAATAACGTTCTCTGAAACTGTCTAATTATATACAGAGGAAATTTTTTTTTTTTTTATATATATAACCGTCTCTATGTTTGGATCGCCACTGCAAAATAAATTCTTATCTACGCTTTCGCACAGGCACACTCATAGACTTTCAGTCTCGTGTTACCGTCCGATCGCACTAACATTCTTCCACTTTTTACTCTCCACGTGGTCAACAATTGCTGCTCAGAACGGCTTCTGTAGGTACATGAACATGTCCTGAAGCGGCGACATCTGACTGTTTCCTTGAAACTGCGATTGAAAGGCATTGTCCATGGTGGCATCCATGTAATTATACGGAAAATCATAGGTATTTATACTTCCCCATTCTTTCCACTTCGGCTCACTTTGCACCTCGCTTGTGAACTCCGGCGACACCACGTGCTCCGAGCAACTCGAGTCCGTATTCAACTTCGGCACCGAATCCGATGTCTCGAAGTAAACGTAATCATTTCCAGTTCCAGTCGCCGATGACGGAGCAGGAGGCGGCGCCATAATCTCCGGCTTTTTATCCTCTATTATTTCCTGCGAGTTCAATTTCCGATTTGTTACTTGTCCTTGCTTCTCAATTGTACCTTTCTTGTTGTATATGCGACACAGCACCCAATCATCCAGCTGTTTAAGCAAATCAGAACCGCTAAATTAGTCAACGAAACATAGCGTGTACCGTAATCAGACGGTGGAATAACCTTATCAAATAATTAGAATGAATAAAAGAGATAAGGATGAACATAGATTTTCCCCAACCAGAACGTAACAATTAGCTTTCCGGGACAAGCATTGATATTATCAGTTCTTCCCACGAATAAATAATTCGTTTTTAATATTGTTTTACGATTTAAATGGGCCCCAACCAATCACCTATCGTTAATCACCACCACTTGATTTAACGCATCATGCGAAGGTTCATTATTTTTGTCCTCCCATTGATGTTGATGATTAATTGACGGTCCAAATTCCATAAGAGGCCAAAAATGTAATTTGGCATCCACATATTCATTTGGAATCATGTTCATGCAATGAAATGTCGAATCTACCCCTATTTTTTAAAGTGAAAGTATGTTTCAGGATGGCAATTATACCCTTAAGCTGTTCTTCTTCCGAGCGGAGCGATCCACATCAGCTAACCGATATTCGTGCATAATCCAGTTAGTTTTTTCTCCTTTAGGAGCTTTGCCTGCGTAAAATACCAAAGCTTTCTTGATTCCAACTGGCTTCGGTTGCCCAATCGGCTTATCGGCTCCGGTAGCCTTCCAATAGCCAGTTCCGGCCGCCCGATTAGGCCTCGATCCATTGGGATATTTACGGTCCCGCGGTGAAAAGAAATACCACTCCTTCTCCCCATATAAGGCCATTCCTGTAAATACAGCCAGAAATTAATTAAAGTTTGCTATAAAATGCCAAAATTAATAAATCGCGAAATTTATACATTTCTATTTAATCTGCGAAAGAAAAAAAATTACCTGGAAGATCCCATGGGTCGAACTTGTAGAGATCGATTTCAGCGATTATCGGAACAGCGATTGGCTGAGATGCGCATTTACGGCAGAGATAGTGCATCACAAGCTCCTCGTCAGTTGGATGAAACCTGAACCCTGGTGGTAGCTCTAACGCCGCTGCTGCTGCCATTTTTACTTTTCTACCCTTCTTGCCTACTTTTCCTTATTAAATATCCTCTCTCTCTCTCTCTCGCTGGCTTTGACTCGATGGTTCTCTTGCGCTTTCTCACTTCGTGATGCGAATGCTATGACAGCGCTTGAAACTTAGAACGCAAGGGAAAGTCACGAATTTATAGAGGAAAAGGGGAAGGACACAAGGCAGGCGTGATTTCTAGAATACACGTGGGCGATAACGTTTTTCCTTTTTTTGTGGTTTAATTTTTTTTTACATGACAGCAGCCGGGACACGTGGCGGATTCTCAAGTGCGGGTGCGTGCGTGTCGATAGCCCACATGGGGTTGATTTTGTCACTGCTTACGACATTTATTTTGGACTGTGGCGTTGGAGACTCTGTACACAGAGAATGACCACTAGCCAGTCGGTTCGAGAGCGTAAATTTTTGAAAAAATAAATAAAAATCGAATATACCGACTTAGGGATCCCTGTGGGACCGGCGAGGTTTGTTCCTCGCGTTTTTTATTTTGTTTCTTGGGTTTTGAGCCAACAGTTAAACGGTGGATGAGGTGTACACGACAGATGAGGGAGATAGCCACGTGCGCTAGTAAGCTTGTCTGATTGCGTTATTTGGCGAGAGCAGGGACTGATGCTGTGTATTTGGTTAGCTAGAAAACTTAAGAATAAATCACGTGATTATATTATATAATCTTTATCTCCCTTAAAAAATGGCATTGATAATAAAGCTTGGGAATTATAATTAATTAGCAATTTTTTTTAATTTTCAATTAATGGTCTTCTTAACTTTTGAAATTCATTAAAAAATTGCTTAATTCAATGTATTAGGTATAAAAATTAAATATATAGGGCTCAAGCTACGTTGAACGGAGGGTGAATAATTATGCCTTCTCATTGAATAAAAAGAAAGTCTAAAGGCCCACAGCGAACATTTTTCCCTTTTTAAGTAAAAGGAAAACTCTCTTTTCAATTTTTTTTTACGAATATCTCTATAATAATTTTAAATAAAAAATTAATTAATTTTAGATTTGGTATTTGTTTCTCTCTCGTAAATTAAAAACACAGCTGTTATTTAATCTCGTCTATTTAATTTATTTAAAATAAAGGAAGCACAAAAAAATGTAAATAAATCCATACTGACATGACAACAAAATATGCTCACTAGATATTGAATTAATCTTGATTATTTTTTTAAGATCAGAAAACAATTTTTATTCAATTAAAAATTTTATTATACAAAAAGTTAATTGTACATTTTTATATTTTATAGTTTGACTACCAAGAGTTGCGCCTCCTAATTCTATTAAAAAAAGAATTTAATATTTTCGTATCTCCAAATTATGACTAAATTAACATTTAGATTCTTCAACGTTTGAGTAATTATTTTGAATGATTTAATTAATGCTACCGTTATATTGTTATTCAAAAGTGAGAGATCTATGTGTTAATTTAGTCATAATTTAGAAATTTGAAAATATTTAATTTCTTACACTTAGATTTCTTATTTTTAAATAACATTCACTTTTTAGTCTATATAAAATGAAATTATGGATGAAATGATCTTACAGAGTAATGATTGTATTAGTTAGATTCTTCAAAATAATTATTCAAATATTGAAGGACCTAAGTGTTAATTTAATTATAATTTAAAAATTCAAAAATATTAAATCCTTAAAAAAAATTATATTTTCAAATCACTAAATAAATCAAATTATATCCGATCCTCATATTTTAACCCGAGACATATATATATATATGGAAAAAAAAAATCGTAACAGTGAAATAAAATTACTACGGGGTGACTGTAAGTTAACAATAATTAAAGCGCCTACACCAATACTTTCTTGTTCCAGGTCCCTTTGAATGAAATATTAAAAAAAGAACACTTCCACCAACTTTTTGGGTAGGTGTTTTTGAGTATTGACGTGTCAATGGTCTACGTGGATAAGGATAAAAGAAGGAAGTTACTAGGCAAGCGTCGAAACAGCCAAATCACACCATTTCCACGCTCGCTTTTCCTAAATTTTTTGTCTTTAGCAAGAAAATTGCGGGACGTGAATAAAAAAATAATTAAATGGTGTGAACTTATGAGTTACTAACGTGGACATATCCACTCTACTTTCGGTGGCAGACTTGGCTGTTACTTGGATTACTATGGTGCTACTGCTTTAACTCAAAGATTCTAAACCAATTAAATTGCGCCACGACGTAGGGTACTATGGGACCCAGAGAGCCAACTTCCATACCGATAGAGGTCGTCTCCACGTCACACATGTTTGTTGACACGTGGATATTCGAGAGCGACAGGTAGTGACCTATACCGGTCGCAATGAGTGACCTAATCAAGTCTCTTATGTGACAAAAATACCCTGGAACTCTTGAGGTGGCAGTTCGCATTGGTTAGGAGAAGTGCGGGTGAACAGTCGTTAGTATGACCGCTTTGGTCAATTCGAAAAAAAAAAAAAAATACGCCCAGATTTGTGGATCCATGTGTCAATCAACGGCACAAATTTCGAATGGCGAGTGTTGGGTATTACTTTCTGATAGAAGTCAATGCTTAGACCGTAGGATCTGCTAATGATTGTGTAGTTGGCTTGATTTTATAATTTCAGCTGGACGTGAGTACCAACGTATCTAATCATAAAAATATGTTGATAGTTTCAGGTAAGATTTTAAATAGTTCGGTGATGATATGTAAAAATTTCAAAATTGATCTTGCAATAAATTTTATTGTGAAATGTCACGGGTCAAAGTCCTTTTATCTCTACTCTCACGGTCTAATTTATAAATGCTCCCTCCATCTTCTTATAATATTCTTTTACACTATATTTGGAAAAGAAGAGTAAAAATAGAGGAAAGAAAATAATGATAATTGCCAATTTTTATTTTCCGTTGTGTTTTTTTTTTAATGATAGTAAGGAAATAATTTTTTTTTCCTTTGTTTGGAAAGAGTAAAATTTCAAAAGAAAGAAAATATTATTAAAATTGAAAAGTATATCCTCATTTATGGATAATTAAAAAAAAAATGAAATTCACTCTTTCTTTTATTATTTTGTCTCAAATTGAGGAGATTCATAACACGTTCACCCAATCAAAAAATAAGTAAAATATTATTTTATTCAATGTTTACTTTGCATTTTCTTATCACGTCCATTAAGTATTAATTATTTAAAATTGATAAAATTGCAATTTAATCAAGTATAAATATTTTTAAAATAATTCAAGATATTTTTAATTATTGTGTAATTTTAAATTATGTCGATTTTAACGTAAAAAGGAAATAATTCGTTACGTGATATTTTTTATACTTTAAAACATAATATGCAAATACGAATTAAAAATAGAAAGTACTAATATATAAAATCATGCATTTTATAAATACTTGTTAAATAGTATAATCCACATACACTTTCCTTTTATATTGGCATAGTGTGATATTTACAAATAGGATGAACATGAAAATAATCTATTTATTAATCATGTCAAATATTTTTAATATTTTTATTTTTATTATATGATTAAACAATAAAAATTCAAACATTTACATATTCAATTTGTTTTCAGATTTTTTTTTGCCGTTGAACTTATAATTTTATAATTAAAATAATATTTATCATGTGATATAAGGATGAAAATTCCTTTCATTTAAGAATTTTTAACATGTGGAGAAAAATCTTGTATATTTTTTCCACATAAGTGGAAGAATAATTGCATTTTAATTGGTGAGAACCGCATAACAAAAATGCTTAACCTATATCTGGTTTTTTTATTCTTGAAGAAGGATATTTTTATAAATGTACAGATGCCAAAATATGCGAGTTTTTGTCAGTAGCGTGAGAGTATAAGTTCTCTGTACGCATTAGCCACTACTGATATATTTATATAAATGAGTTAAAAACACACCGTTTGAGTATTTGGTGGATCTCAAAATGCTATCTCTCTTTAAAAATAATTTGTAAATATAGCCATTATATTTAATGTAAACAAAAATAAAATTTTTAAAAAATATTTATTACTCGTTAACATTTTTAAAAGAATTTATATTTTGAAATAAAGAAGTAATATTCCTTAACGACATTGATGAAGCCACAATAGATAAAAATGAAGTAGAAAGAGTAAAAGGAATTTAAGTTATTATTTAAATATCAGCAAATAAGGTCAAAATAAACTCTCCCAATTCCGGCTGCCGAAATGGCAAAATCCATTGAACATGGACAAAGCTAATTATAGTGTGAAACCAACTTTTATAATAGGACCAAATCACACTCCATTCCTATTTGAAATAATTTTCAACGGCTAACATTTATTTTTTTTAAAATATATAAATTAATATCCAAATTTCATTATCAGCGACCGTTTAGTCACAATTAATTAAAATTCTTTAGCCTTTCCTTCAAATGCGTTTAGTGAGATCAAATTCGAAAATTTTTTCTATACGCTCTGTCCGTATTGCCAATTGAACTACAATCCATATATCTTTAATATTTATGCTTTTCTAGTGTAAGAAAAAAGAAACATGTTTTGTCAAGTGGGGCAATTTCAATAATAAATGTACCTAATTTAGCTAAGCCATTGCATATCTAATCTAATTAATTAAACAAATACCCATAAATCGAAACATTTCAACCTAATGATCTATGTTGGGTGTGAAACAAGAAGAAATAGCTAATTTCAATCACATCATCATACTAAAAATAACTTGCTCTCAGTGGGTAATCGTGACCATTAACTATTTTAATTAACTTATAATAATATTTTGTGTCTAAGTTAAATGTATGCTTATTAGTCTTTTGTTTTGCCCTTTTTGACCCAAGCAAGGGGTCTCTGATTTGCTAGGGGCTGGAATATTTTTATTTTGGTAAATTGGCAACAGAGACAAGTTGTTTAATAGCCGCCAATTAATCTGTCTCATGTTATTATTACTTTTTCCACTTCTGAGTTGTAATCTGAAATGATTTCAACGTCGGTCCATTGCTAGTCCCAACTTGCTGAATTATGAAAAGTAAAAGCTTCATTTTAAATTTCATTAGGAAATTCGGTGAATAAAAAATAATATTGTGAAATACATGTTATTAATATTTATTATCTTTTAATATATTTAAAATTTTATGGACACAAATAAAATTACGAGCCACACAATAAAAAAACCACCCTTTGCTGAAAATTTGCATACTCATTGAGCAATAAGATTGATTATTAGTATAATTATTTTTATTATTTAATAAATTAACCTAATTAAGCATTTCTTATTGCTAGAAAACAAAAGAAGAAGATATATGGTACGTTGAAATAAAAATGATAAAGATAAGCATGTTTCCTAGAATGTTCATAACCGTTGATGTTGTATAATTATTTTATTTTTAAAAATTGATCTGTAGAATTTGTACATTATAGTATGTTTTTTTGTCGTGTTATCCGACAAGCTGCATGCACTAGTCTTAACTTTTGTTATTACTTTTCCCTTTCAATTGATGGGATGGATTTTTCTTAATATTATTTTATTTTATATCTTATTGGAGACTCGAAATGATGTTTACGGTTCTAAACCATTTGTCTTTCTTAGGCCCTTCCCTTCCAAATGCTGCTGCGGACGTGTTTGACTGTCTTCTACGTGTCAGGCTCAATATAATAATAAGAAAGGAATAAAATATTTTAATTAAAATAATTTTTTTACTATTAAAAAAATTAGAAATCTCAAGTTCAATCGAGATATTCTGATTATATAAATTTTTATATATTTAATGAGTAAAAGAAAAAAAAAAAAAAAAACTATTTCTTGTTATCTAGCTGACAGTAATTTTTGGGCTGTTATTTTTTTTTTGTCAGATATGGGCTTGCATACTAGGGATAGTGATTCCTTTTTGGGCCGTTAGGCTTCCCATTAAATGATAAAAAGATAGAAACTTTTCTTTTGAAAATGAAATTTGTTACGGTATATATAAACGTACATATGTAATTAATCCCACGGTAAATAAACGTACATCTTTTTTATTGTAAATGTGTTTAGTAGGATCGAGTTCGATGACATTTCCACATGTCGAGCCTCTGTCGCTAACTGAACCACGTTACGTAAATAAGACCTATATAATTTTTTATTAATAATTTCATTCATGAATCTAACTTATGATCATACATATAAATAAATAATTAAAATCCTTAATTACTATCTGACTGTGAATTAATTTGAGTTAATTAAAATCCATACCAAATGAATTCCTCTTCTCCTTATGATTTCACATTCTCCTTTTGCCATTATGTGACGAAGTCTTTATGCAGTAGACAAAACACAAGACTCTCTAATCTCCTTGCATGCTTTGTATGCTTTAATTCAAATTATATGAATTAATAAAAAAAAAAAGATGCTCTGCGGTCCAAAATTAATATTAATATTATAATAGTAAAACCTTGTTGATGTTGGAGACATTTTGTAAAGGCATGAGGCAGCTGTATTCCAATGGCGGCTTTCAACCTTCTTCAAGTGGTGTGGTTTGGTCTGTATATATGCAAATTGCACAACATGTCAGATGTGGATTTGAAATTCCCTTTTTTTTTTTCAAAATTTATTTTTTGTTTTCTTTTGTGCTTTTCTACTTATACATATATTTTCGAATATGATAATGGGTCGGCTTGACCTTGTCGTCTCTTATATTAGTGTGGACTTTGATGCATGGTTTCTGCTGATCGTGGGTTAATTAATATATAATTTAGTCATTTTGTCTTTTTATAGGCTTAACTTGTTAAGATATTTATTAAATTAATTCATTTAATGAAACATGCTAGTAAAAATAATTATTTACGTATTTAAATTTAAAAATTTTATAAAAATTTTAGAATATCTAAAAAAAGAAATAATAAATAAAAAAACGGAACATAAAAAAATATTAAAATAAAAATTAAGTTAGAGTGAGATTGCAACTATCCAAAAGAATTTGGAGTGAAAAACATGATTTCAACCTTTCAATTTTTACATATGTACCTTTTCTTTTAAATGGGCCTTTTGTTAATCACGGGCTTACATAAAGCATATCCAATGTTGTAGTTTGGTACAAGCCCAGCCCATCCTGATGTAACCTGACAAACTTCTTTATGCATAGTATCAGTTAAATAAAGAAAGGAAAAATAAATCTATTCTGTGGTGTTTTCCTTTATAAGAGACAACTTTTCTTCTAAGCTAGAAGTTAATTTGCCATTATCTTTAGTTTTTAATTTTTCAAATTAAATTACAAAAACAAAATACATTCTTAAAATTAATATTTTTGTTTATATTATTTAATATTTTAAAATAAAATAATAATATTGAAGCTGAAAATTAAAAATATCTCAAATTTGAATTCAATCAAGATGATATATATATCATAAAGACGTGAATACTAAAAATGATTTTTTATTTTCATTTCAATCTATTTTTTAAAGATTTTTTTTTGTTATTATAGCAACTAGATATGGTCTGTTTGGTTCTTTCACTAATGTAAAAAGTAAAAAATTTTGAGTTTGAGTCATCTTATACACAAAATATAACCTCCTCTACGTAAATAAAATATTTAAGCCTAATTTCTTTTAGGATTATTTAAGTGTAATTATAATAGGCTCAAACTTTTCTTTTGCGATTAAATGGATATTAATAGGTAAAAAAAAAAAAATTCCAAATAAGAGTCAAAAGGAGATTAAAATCAAACTAACAGTAATTACAGCAAAATGAATTATATATATGATTTGGAAACACATACAAATTTATATACAAACCTATTCTTATTCAGCAAAATTAATTTTAAACATTTCAAACAATTTATTTTCCCTTATTGATATTTTTTCCAATTTACAATCAAATGCATTATTATAAGTTATAATTAACAAATTAAACAACATTATTATTCCTAACAATCTTTGGTGATGAAACTTCAGAATTACAAATGGGGCAAATTTTCTTGATTTGAAGCCAATTGCTTATACATTCAGAATGGTAAGGATGGTCACAAGGAAGAGCTACCAATGATTCATTTCCTTCATATTCCACTTGACATATCACACATCTATCAATCCCACTTTTTTCCTCGAGACATTGGTGCTTAAATGGTTTTAAGCACTTGGAAATTTCATCCGTAGATAATCCTCTCTTCTCTTCTCCTATAAATTCCCCTAACGCAATCAACTCTTCGTAAGATAGCTCGTCTGGATCGATATCATCTTCCTCCATATCACCTTCATCACTATTGCTATCTTGGCCTTCAAGAAACTCTAATTCTTGACTTTCAAAGAATTCATAATCATTTCCACTATATCCTTCGTTCGAACTTTCACTTTCATCCTCTTCTTCATCTTCAGAATCACTCTCCATGTTCGCTAGGACATGAAAATCTCTTTCTTGCTCTTGCAAAGCCATCGCAAAAGCAAAATCAGAATGAACTTGATCAAGACCGACGAAAGTAACCCTCCTTGCAGCTTGCTTTCTTTCTTCATCATCCATTGTTCTTTTGCTTTCTTGATTGTTTTCCGTTGAAGGGTATTGAAAATCTTGAAAGCGCAATAGAGCAGAGAATTTTTATTGGATATATATGAAGAGAATAATGATTAAAAGTATCCTTCTTTGGGCAAAAGACAACTTCCATGCAAAGGAACAAGAAAAATATATGTCTCTATATATGTAATATTAGATACAAACTAAAATTCAAGATTCCTAGTTTTTTTAAGTTTAAAGTCTAGGATTAGGGTTTACCAATATTCTTGTCTGGCCTGTTAACCAGCTACGGACGGATGTTGGAGCTTTCGTTAGGGATAAGGCAGCTTTTCTTGCGAAGCAATTGAAATTCACTTCTCATAAGTTATTAGTTTGGACCTTCCAAATTAATTATTACAAAGTTCAATCCCTTAAGCTAGCTTTTGAATAGAACCATTTTTGCCTTACGGCAATCTACCAAATCCAACCACATGCGTCTCTATTGATTTCCTGTCGGTACTCAAATTTTTTTTATGTTTTTTTAATTGTTTTCCTCATGCAAGAGAGGGAAATATATTAATTAGAGCCCTAATAGTTCAAATTAGTAGTAAATCCAATTTTCAACCAGGCTGGAATCTGAGTTATATACACTCATTATTAGAGTTGACCTGAGATGATAGGTTAAAAAACCCTTTAGAGTAAGTCTATTTTTATCGGATTCTATGTTGACTTGGTATTACCGTTCCACTTTCTTAATTGATTCAGTAAAATCAAATAGATCTTTTTCAGTCTTTCCGTCTAATCAATTATTGAGTTTCTAATTTTGTCCTAATAAGACCCAAATCTGTCGTAAAACTGAAATTAGAAAGCAGATATGTCGGAATTGAACATGATAAAATGTTCAAGAACCAACTTAATTCTCAAAATCAACTTAATTTGGAGCTAGAAAGTGAATTTTGTTGCTTGATAAAAACTAAGAGATACAAAGAATTCAAATCAGTCACTGGTAATATATGTGTTCACCACCTTACTTCAGAGTAAAGCCTAGGCCTAAGATTTGTGCCTTTCCGTACAAATCTTGATGAGTGAACAACCCTGATCCTATGATTGGTACTATGATTTCCATGCTTAATAATGCTGTAAGTTCTTCCATAACCATACTCCGATTCTGCACTTAACCCTAGTCCAATCCGATGATTTCTTGGCCTTAAATATTTCCTCAAGTGGTGGGTTCTCCTGTAACCCGTCCTTCTGCGCCGAGATAACGATCTACTTCTAACCTTCATCTCCATGCTTCTAATAGCTTCACAATTATAGTCTTGTAATTCACCTGAAGAAAACTCAGTGCTAAACTCTCTTCTGCGGCGATGGCTTATGAGCATTTTAAAATTATTACAAAGGTAAATGAAACAGCATTCCCATAAAGAGAAGCAAGAAATTAGGCATGCCCATATCATTTTGCAGAGGCTATGAAAAATACATTCATAGATTCCCAGTTTGTAAGAGAGATAGAAGAATAAGAGCACTGCAATGTGTTAACATAGTAGAACGGCAAATTAATCTATAATTATGAATAATTATTACTCTGATTTACAGAAGATAAATTCAAACTTACCGATGTAGAACAAAACCAGGACCATGGCCAACTTTAGAAGATTGGCAACGCAGAAATTTTCTATGTAACAAATAAAATCCCACGTTGACCCACAAACTGAACTGCATCATATGGATATGCAAATAGTGTAAAAACAAAAATGTGTAAAAAAAAAAAAAAAAAAAAAATGAAAGAAAAACTAACTGACAGATACAGATGAGGATATTGAAGTACCTGCAAGATTTTCCTGCAAGAAAATCGAGTGGAGAGGAAAAAAGATCAGTTATAACTGTAGTGAAACCGGAAATGAACGATCTAATTATATTCCCCATATAAAATCTAATGAACAAGCCAAGTGTTCATGCAACCTCAGTAATGAAATTTCCGCTCAAGTTTCTTATTTCTTAAGTTTTTTAATAGTCGTATTAAAACCAAATTTGCATTACCATGAAGAAAGGGAATGAAATGATAAAAAGAAAGTGGAAGAAACATGTCCTATAACTGTCTTTCCAAATTTTTAGACCAATGACCAACGAGTGATGTTACCTTTTTTTTCTTTATTTTGTTATTTTTCACTTTCTAGAGTAACACAAGAAAGGATGGAAGATATATGACTAGAGATATCTTGCCTTTGACCTTTGCTTTTAGTGTGGCCAGTGAGGTGAGCCATAGCAAATGGTCATGCCCCCGATAAGACAAACGAGAGCCAAATATTTGGCCAGTGATCAATATCAACAGCAAGCAACATAGACCACTCCTAAAAATTGAGTTCCAGTGTTACCATAATTTGAACAAAGGTTGACATAATAGAGAAAATAAAACCCTTTACCAGAATGTTGAAACAATCGCATAAGAACTAAATTCATCCACAATGATTGCATTGTTTCGAAAAACAACTGAGAAATAAAACTTTGGCACTACAAGCTGCTTTCAAATATCATAACAGTAATGTCATGTTATAAAGCCCAAGAAGACTTTGATTTAAGTTACTAAACAACCGTCTTCATTGACAAAACCAGATGGCTCACATCACATTCAAATTGGAGTCTTTGGTTAACAATATTGAAAAACGGGTGGCCTGATGTGTGTATAGAAGGGCTTGGCATCAATGAACAAAGTTCAATCCATCCTTCCCTTTAAGATTCTTTCTGTAACTTCCGTTGGAGTACTGCAACATACAAACATCAAAGAAAAGAAATGTTAGACTGTTAACAGTTACCGGTGGCTCAGTCCTGGAAGGGACAAGTATTGCCTTTATGAAGAATGATTCAAGACTTCATAAGGCCATTGCACCATGCTTTGAGTGCAACGAAGCTTCTTCTATAAACTAAAGCACATAGTACTGACACAAAAACAAAGATACAGATGCATACACAACATAGACGTGTCCTCCCCAACCGCTCAGACAGTCTCGATCTACTGATGATAGCAATGCTTGAGACACGGTTTCAAACAATTCTTCAGCTTCCTGATCACAGGTTGAAATAGAAAATTACAAATGCTTCCATCAAGGGCATTTAGCAACAGAGGGTGTATTTTAGCAATAAAAATTAAATCAGCTAAATAAAATTTCAGATGCTAGCCAATAAGTGTATAACATTTTGTCAACAATTCATCATATTTCCCATTCTCACAACTTGTTCAGGAACTAAAGAAATGGCTAACAGTCCACTGGAATAGTTTCTTTTTGGGTAAGCTCCAGCATGATGCCGAACATAATAAAACCAGAGCAACCAACAACGTTCTGTACATCCCTAATAAATTAGGTAACTTCCACCTATATAATACAACTTAATGCGCAGTTCATTTCTATTCAATTTTATATTTTTCCAGCCCTACTCACTTTAAGTCAATTACCAATAAGTTTTGAATGAAGCTTCATCTCACTAGCACAGAAATAAAACTTGAAAGTTGGGCTTCAGTTCAACATTTTAATAAGGAGAAAAGGAAGGGGAGAGGGATTTTAAGGTTGAAGTTTGAAACCTGACGCTTTGTAGGATGAGGTTAATTATTAATGAAGGATAACTATGGAAATTCAAAAGACTTTACTCTTACTCTATCCTTGACGGAAAGAGTTAGATTTTATGGGCCAAAGAGAAACTCTTCTTTCTTTTTCTTGTAGCTATTTTCCCCAAAAATTTCCTTCTCCCTTATTGGTGTAAAGTGAGAAGGAATTTTGTAATTTGCGCATTCACCAATTTGTTGCCATTGTTATGTATTATCTCCTATAAAATTGAAAAATTGAAACACTATATTCAATCCAAGCAATCTGTATAGATCAGTCTCAAATGATAAGTCAATTAACCAACCATGTCTGGCTTGAACAATGATTCACATGCACCATATAGTGACTCTGAGGCTGTGCCTGCAACAACAAAATCTTTTGCAAGTTCCCTGCATTCAACAAAGAAAGAACATATAACCAGAAAATACAACTTTCAGCACACCCATAAGTAAATGCAGCAACCAATGTCAGATGAAATTTGCTTCAAATATTAGTCAGATAGCAGCTTGATTTTGTACAGTAAGGACTCAGATGCTACTTACAGATGCAATAAATAATTTCAATACGACAAGCTTCATTGACAAGCTCGTATCTACTATGAGGCAAATAAGAGTAGTTCAACAATCAACACTAAAGATCATTTCCACAGCCAAAAATGAATGAATACAAAGAAAGTCCAGGTTAATGGACTTCCCCCTAAAAGTTATAATTTATTTTTTCAATTTCCAAGGTGCAACATGAAGGAAGATAAGGAGCATCTCAGATTGAGGAAACAAAAAAATATTACGGGCTATAATGTGGTAAAAATTATTGAAGAACACTAGAGGAACAAAAGGAAACATTCACAAACATTCTTGAATTCTACCAATCTATTGAATAAAATATAAATGATGTATCCTTAATTTAGACACTAAGGACATTTAAGTCACTAAGGAAACTCTGCATTGTGTGAATTGAGTTTGAAACAATAATAGAGGGAAAATTTAACATACTTGGCACCAATAGAGTCCATTGTGCATATGAAGGGCTTATCTTCATCACTCAATCCAGCAATTACAGGTTGGCAGAAGTATGGACCAAATCTGAGATAGAGTAATAACTGCATTTCATTTTTTCATGCATGTAATAGTAAACATAGATGTTTTAAATAAACTGTGTTACATAGAGAATTTTAGAGCAATTAACTGAAACAAAAACAGTACAGACAGATATTAAAAGCTAAATAACCAAAATCAGAGCTGAAAACAGTGATAGATTTTTCCCCAATTGACCAGGAACAAATTTCATCCAATGGATATTGTATTAAGCTATGTACCTATGGATTGAGTGCATCATATATTGAATAAAAATTTTATATACCTATAGTGATGGCACATTAATTCATAATCCCCCAATTCAATGTCACCTAAAAGATCACCTACAAAGAAGGCTAAAAATGCATTCTTTTTTCCTTTAATAAAGAGCATTCTTCAACATGGAAAACCGAATTACATGTCAGTATGTAAAAGCATAAAATAAGCGTTGCTACAAGAGTTTCCAAACATGATCATAACCAAATTGCATCCCGTAAAATATAAAATGCCATTTTTCTACTCAAGAGGTCACTTCAGCTTATTAACGATGGCACCAACTTTAGTTCCTTAAGGTTTGACAATGTATAAACCCTCAAGCACATTTGCTGTCTTAGCCTTAATATTAACAATAAAGCACAGTTACGAGTATAAAATCAAGTGTCAGCTCACAGTACTATACACGAAGCTGATAAGCATCACACTAGCTGCCTTTTTTCAAATAATAATGAAGTCGTTGTATGATGTGTAAGTGCATAAAGAAAACAATAACATTAATAACCAACCTTTGCCGATAGTTATTAAACCTCAATGAGAAAGAAAAAAAAAAACATCGACACACCTTAAGAAGATACAGATGTAAAGTAATTCCCCCGGAGCCAGAACATGCATGGAAGCTAATACTTAATTAGAAAAAGGAAAAACTTCACAAACCTTTTCTCATAAAGGAGAGCAGAGACAAGACTAGCAAATGTCTCAGGCTTCATGTCCCTCTCTTCTCGAAGCTGATACAATTTATGCCGGAAAACAAGTCTCTGGTACCTAAACATCCGATAAATAAGTAAATAAAGGAAAAAAGGACCAAAATAACACCACAAGATACAACAAAATCCTATTAAACTAGATGGAGAAAGAAAATACAGAGTTTGTGCGTCAGTAGCTAGGCCAGAGAGTCCAAGGAAGAGCTTATCGTGGATTTCATAGATTCGCTGGAAATCAGTGGCGATAGTTTGAAGCTGGACACCAAGTCGCCGATCGCTGGCTATGGCGAAGCAGTTTTTGCCTACCATCGCAATTAGGGCACTTCCATTGTACTCGAAGATCTGCAATTGACTCCCATATTAATTATCCTGCACGCTCATATACGAATTTGTAGTGAAATTAGGGTTTGAGAAAGAGAGAGGGGAGAACTTACCGACATTGAGATTGAATTGCAGATGGTATAGTGAAAAGGGCAAATGGAATGAGTTGGTTATTATTTCAATGGAGGGTGCTTATGAATAAAACAGACTGAAAAGGAAAGAACAGATGTGTAATGGTGGTTTTGGCTTGGATGTTACTCCAGTCGCTTGCTTCCAGCCCGAGAAAAAAGATCCGACCCAGGAGGTGATGCTGGATATGTATTTGGGCCGGTATAGAGAAAACTGAAAATCGACATTCGGCCTTCGAAATACTTGTAGGCCTACTAGAAGCCCATTTAATTTTGGTTATTAGAAAGATACGAGCATATAACCCGGCATCAAGCCACGGTTAATTATCATAAATTATATATTTAGAAATGTAATTTTCAAGTTGCATCATAATATAATAAAATATAAAAATTTATATATAATATTTCATATTTATTGACTTTGTACATAATAATTTAAATTGTAAATAATATATTAATATTTAAACATGTAAGGAATCATACAGCTTGATAATGTCACTTCTAGTAGAGTTTTATAAGAATATTTGTTATCACACAAATAAAAATATATTATTTTTAACTAAATAAGACTGAAAATCCATATATGTTCATTTTTTTGTCTTGGTTGGTACAAATCCATTAAGGTATTATTATCTATTATCAAGCCCATTAAAGGCTGTATGACCCATTATCAAGCCCATTAAAACAAAGAATACAAATTATATTATACTTAATTATAGCAGTGATTCCTATAATTTTGTTATTTTTCTTTACACTGACCCTATGGCTTGTATGAATCCTATTGGCTTCTCCTCTCTTTAAACAGCTGCATGTTGATTTAAGACTAATTTCTCGAACTCCTTTTGGCAAACTAAAGCAGCTCGATTCGATGATATTGTGTTGTTTAAAAATTTTAAAATCTTATATATTTAAAATTTTAAAATTTAAATACAATGATATTTATAGATAAATTTTATCTGAATTTGATCCGTGTATCCATCTATTAATTTTTTAAAGATTATTTTCTTTACATATTTTTTTTCTAATGAATCATCATAAATATCATTATTTTAATAAAAATTAATTAATTTAAATGATTCAATTTGTTATAGGTGGGTCCACAAATCTGGACCAAACCTTTTTTTTTTTTTATACATTCGCAATCTGGAGAGGTAGATTTTAGAGAATTTAAGAGAGAATCCGTTGCCCATAAGAATACAGAGAGCGCAAGATCCTCTATTCCATATTTTCCGGTCTTTCTTGTTTGGCTGATCTACATATATATATATATTCAGTTAAAAGACATTTCTGCTATAACAGTTGTCATTATTTCATCAGTCGCAAAAACTAAACTATCTGAGCTCAGTTAATTAGCCATGGAGTTCCAAACAACACATTGTGCTCTCATTTGGTTACTGTTAATGACAATTCTCAGCTTGCAAGGACAAGGAATAAACAATGTAACCTACGACGGAAGATCTCTGATCATCGATGGCCACCATCGAATTCTCTTCTCTGGTTCTATTCATTATCCTCGCAGTACTCCTGAGGTGCGTATTAGTAGTTGCCTTCTTCTGTTTTTCTTTTTATTTTCAATTTCCTCCTGATTTCAACAATGAAAGAATGAAAGTATTTTTTGCATGCGATAATTTGGTGGAGAAAGTATTTTGCAGATGTGGCCGGGTTTGATATCTAAAGCAAAGAAGGGAGGAATAGATGTTATACAGACATATGTATTTTGGAACCTCCATGAACCGCAGAGAGGACAGGTAAGTGTCTGTCTTTTAGTCCTTCTCTTTTTCCTTTTGTTCTTTCTGTAACTTTTGTCATATATAATGGTTGCAGTATGATTTTAGTGGAAGAAACGATATAATAAAGTTCATAAAGGAAATACAGGCCCAGGGTCTCTATGTTGCCCTTAGAATTGGTCCCTATATCGAAGCTGAATGGACTTACGGGTAAGAGAGACTGGGGACCACTCTTATTGTTACTTTAAGTCTGAGTCCACTGTAAAACGACACAGTATAGAAGCATAATAGAATAATTTTGATGGTGCAGGGGACTCCCTTTTTGGTTGCATGACATCCCAGGAATTGTCTTCCGATCTGATAATGATCCTTTCAAGGTATCAAACAAAAATTACAACAAAAATAATTTATAATTCAATATTTCATAGTCAAAGCTATCCATAACCTTAGTTTCATTTTGGAAATGGCAGCATCACATGCGACGTTTTGTAACTAAAATAGTAAACATAATGAAGTATCATAGATTATATGGCTCGCAGGGAGGGCCTATCATAATATCACAGGTTTGGACAATGATAAATAATTGCAGTATGATCCCACATCTCTCGCCAGTATTATGATCTAAAAGTAATATGCATTGCATACAGATTGAGAATGAGTACCAAAATGTCGAAGCAGCTTTTCATGAGAATGGACCAAGATATGTTAATTGGGCTGCATCCATGGCTGTGAGACTACAAACTGGTGTCCCCTGGATGATGTGTAAGCAAGATGATGCTCCTGACCCAGTGGTTAGTTCCCTTGGAAAAGCTTTCATGGGATTTCAAATTGTCTTTTTTCAATGCCCTGCAAGTGAAAAATCAAGATATTCTTCCTTATATTGATGTGCATGCATATCTCATAAAATATATTGTAAATTATAGAAGGAATTTCATTGTAATGCATGTGAACAGCAGGCCTTTGCTTCCTCGTTCATTTTTTCATATCATGTCTTATTAGAGATGATTTTAAAGTAACAAGTTTAACTCTTTCAATCTGCAGATTAATACATGCAATGGAATGCGATGTGGAGAAACATTTAAGGGTCCCAATTCGCCAAATAAGCCAGCAATGTGGACCGAGAACTGGACTAGTTTGTATGTTTAAAGAAACACCTTACTACTTTTCTGAAATCGGAGACCTTACAAATAACTAACTCAAACAGATTAACTATAAATTTTTTTTTACGAATAAAAGGAAAAGGAAGATGTAGCATCAATATAATTGCAAGCCAATCTTGTAATGAAATGGTAAACGAAGAAATTATATATTGAAACCAACTAATGCCCTCATATTTTCTGAAGCTATCAAGCATACGGTGGAGAGACTTACATGAGATCAGCTGAAGACATAGCATTTCATGCTGCTTTATTTATTGCGAAAAAAGGAAGCTACATAAATTATTACATGGTATGATAGCCACATCTGTGATTGTCCAAGCATCATATAGTGCATTCCATGCCTTTTTAGAATTTTAGTTTCACAAGTTAAATGTTCAGCATCATTTAGCCACAATCTCTGATTTATCATAATCATAGTTGTAATTATTTTTTCTGACTATTTTCTCTACTAGTAGTATCATGGAGGAACCAATTTTGGAAGAACAGCTTCAGCATTTATGATAACAAGCTACTATGACCAAAGCCCCCTTGATGAATATGGTATGTTTTTCCAAATTATGTTGTGTACATTAATTCATAAAATCACAATTTATGATCATTTAATTGGTGACCTCAGGTCAAATCAGCCAACCAAAGTGGGGTCATCTTAAGAAATTGCATGCCATAATAAAGTCATGCTCAGACACACTACTTCATGGAGCAAATTATAGTGTTCCTTTGGGTAAACTACAAGAAGTAAGAAAACGAAAGAACTCAAGAATATTTCTTTCCTAGGATAAATAAAGAGAAATTTAATCCCTTTTGAGTATCGCATAAGCATAATGAATATTGGACTTCTTTCATCTATCCAGGCCTATGTTTTCAGGGAAAATTCAGGAGCATGTGTTGCCTTTCTAGTAAACAATAATAGCAGAAGAGATGCCCAAGTCCTCTTTCAAAATATTTCGTATCAGATCCCCAGAAAGTCAATCAGCATTCTACGAAATTGCAAGACTGTAATCTTTAATACGGCAAAGGTAAGGCCTACATGCACATACTGAAACTGGGACATTATTTTTTTTATGGAGTATTTGTCGCTTTTACATGATATTCCATATTATAGTATTTTTATTTGCTTAACTCTATTGCTCCTTGGATAGATAAACACACAATACAATACAAGGTCTATGATAAAGAGCCAACAGTTCAATCCAACAGAAACGTGGGAAGAATATGAAGAAACTATTCCTGCATTTGACAAGACTTCTTTAAGAGAAACATCACTGTTAGATCACATGAGCATCACGAAAGATCAATCTGACTACCTTTGGTACACTTTCAGGTAAACCCACTTGCTGGAGTTACAATATTAAAAGGGTCAAAATTGATTGAGATGTTCTGAACTACATCTACTAAAGACAATATACTGTAAAAATGCAGGTTTAAAAATGATTTTCCCAATTCTCAAGCTGTGATACAAGCTTTCTCACATGGACATGTTCTACATGCATACATTAATGGAGTATATACTGGTAAAGTTCTTTCTATATATAAGATTTTTAAGATGAAGAAAATAGACCATGGTTTTGAATTAGAGTCACAGACACACTGTCTTTAAAGATGCTACTGAGCGATCACAAACATTGCAGCAATGAATATTTTACCTGTGTAACTGATTGCACACAGAATAACTGGTACATGGAAACCACCAAACATAAATAGCTTACATCAATAGAATTTTGATCCCGGACGGCTGACACAGTATAAGATATGGAAAAGAATGGTCAAGCAGCATTGCGCTAAGGAGCACAATATAATAATTTGTGAGTCTTAAGTCCTTGTTTGTCCAAAGGTTTCTAATGTGATGTGGCTTTCCCGTGAATAACAGGCAACTGACCTCAACTAACATTAGAGGCATGAGGAAACTACAACCTTGAAAAATTCTGTCCAACAAAAGCCAGGGTATTTTTCACAAAATGCTGCCTGTTATTCAGCAATTTTTGGTCTGATATATGCTGTTTAAAGAGTCAAATCTAAGGATGTTCCATAAACTTTTGACAGACAATTTCAGTGTTTGATACCATTTATCCTTTCCAAAAAAAGGTAATACTTATATTGATTAATTATGATGTTATTAAGCAATCGTGTTGTTTAGGGTCCGCTCATGGAAATCATTCGAAACCAATTTTCACTTTGGAGAATTCAATTTATCTGAAAGAAGGGGAAAACGATGTTGCCTTACTCAGTGCAACAGTTGGATTACCGGTACTTCCTCTCTCCTTCGTCCCTAGAATGAACCAAAAAAAGAATATTCTGATCAGCTCGTGATTTCCATTTAACACATTTATTTGTTCCACAGAATTCAGGAGCATATCTTGAGCGTAAGGTTGCTGGATTACGTAGAGTAAGCGTTCAAAACAAGGATTTCACTAAATACGAATGGGGATATCAGGTTCTTTCCTAGCTAATTGTTTGTGCTCATTTCCTTCATACTAGCAGTCTTTGACAATATTCTGTGCCTATGGCATATATTTTTGCCTGAAGTGGAGGCTATTATTTCTTTCCTTCTACATTTAATAGATTACAAAAATGAATGAGATTGTCCTGATTCTACAAAAACATTTAATGAAGGTTGGATTGTTGGGAGAGGAGTTACAAATTTACACAGAAAAAGGATCCAGTAACGTTCAATGGAACAAATTCAAAGGTTCTTCTCAACGACCACTGACATGGTATAAGGTATGGACATCTGATTGCTAATTCCTTCTTTTTTTTATTCTGAATAATTCTGATTTAAAGAATTAAATATATAATTACTACATTATTCAGTTTGAGCATGAAAATACAATACAAAGTGTACCAACACATAGCACCTGATATGAGTGTTTCTGATTAAATTTACTATTCGAAATATCTCTCATTTTGCATATGGCAGACTCTTTTTGATGCACCTGAAGGGAATGACCCGGTTGCACTGGACCTTCATTCAATGGGAAAGGGTGAAGCTTGGGTTAATGGCCGAAGCATTGGCCGGTATTGGGTATCATTCCATACTTACAAAGGACGTCCTTCCCAAACATGGTATTTGACTTAATACAATAACTAAATCGTTTTTTTAGTATTATCATGCAAATATATTTAAGATCACACCATATGATATTTCTTTTTCACAAGCCAATTCTGTGCTACTCCTAATGATTTTCAAATAAACATATAATTACCAAGCACTTCACAGTGTATGTTTAAAAATAAGATTTCTTTTCAAATATTCAGACTCAATTTTTTTTTAAAAAAAAAGAAAAATTTGATGTGCATTTGGTTACTGAGAGTGGCTTCCATATTTTCTCTCAATACTTTTTTTGCCTGAGAAATAAATCTTTAACTTTAAATACTGTACTTTACTAATGTAATGCCTGATCTACTATTCTAGGTACCATATACCTCGATCTTTCCTCAAACCAACCAGCAATCTATTAGTTCTGCTAGAGGAAGAACAGGGGTACCCCCCTGATATTACAGTAGATATTATTTCAATCACAAGAGTATGCAGGCATGTCTCTGAATCACGTTTCTCAGTAGTTCATCTTAGTTGCCCTCGAAACAGGAAAATTTCCAGTATCCAATTTGCAAGCTTTGGAACTCCTGTGGGTAACTGTGAAAGTTATGCCATTGGACACTGCCACTCTTCAAATTCTAAAGCCGTTGCAGAAAAGGTGAGCCTTACTTCCCATAATATAAAATTCAATACTTAAATGCTTCATTTTGTTGGCAAGAGCATTAAAGAAGGCTAGGAAAAAGGATTTAGTTGTACGGTTAAGGGTGCATCTAGAGATCACAAATTCAAATCATGGAAGTCGCTTGCAATTCAAGTTCTTGTACATCTCATGTACACCAAATTTTTTTTGTCATTTTTGCTCGGAAAAAAAAAAATGCAGAAAATGACTTTGCAAATGGACATTTCATAGAGTTGAAAACTGGGAAAATAAGAGCAGTAGTAAAAACACTAAAAATTTTCTGATGTTTGAATTCTTCTTTCCTACCTGAGACCTTGTAAGATAGATCTCCATTCCATGCATTATTTATCAATGTGAATAATGAAATACATCATGCATATTTCATCAATATCTATTTAAATACTTTTAATTGAAATATAATTTCACAGGCATGTATAGGGAAGCAGAAGTGTTCAATCGTCAGATCAAGTCAATTTTTCGGTGGTGACCCATGTCCAGGAATCCCTAAAGCACTGCTATTTGCTGCCGAATGCACATGACAGACACGAGTTCTTGATTAAGGAATTCATTATTCAATTTTTGAATGTTATATGTAGATGGATAGCAAATCAGTTTTAGGGTGTTAACACCAATTTAGATAGCTTTTAGTTCTAATCTCAAACTCTTCATTTATTTCTTGTACACAGCCTTTTCACTTGTTTTGGACATTTTAGTTGTCAAGAAAACAAGAAAAACAAAGGAATAAGATTTTCTCTTTAGTATTTCATTGGATTCTATATAACTTTGTAATCATTTAATCACAGAGTTTGACTTCAATTTACAAGAGAAATAAAGATACAAACCAAAAAGCCAAGAATATGATAAGGGGGAGACCTATCCTTATAAATATGCCTGTTTACAGAACCAACCTGAAATTATGTGGGCTCCAACAAGTAGAACAAATGCCACCACAGATTACTTTCCAAAATCTTTGAGAGCTATGGTTCTGTTCTTTGAATAAAAATGAATCGAATAGAGTGCTCAGTATCGACAAAAACAGAAATCTTAAATCTCAATCATGTAACTTATAGCTATAGCTTCAATTACACTGTCTACTTAACAACCTTTCTTAGTACCTTTCTTAGTAGCAGATTTCTTCTCATTGATAGTCCAAAAATGGGAAGGTAAAAGAGTTTTTTGTGAGGGCAACTCAGCAATAAAAAGTAGAGTTTGTGCCCATCCAGCATATTTCCCATATTTGCTTACAAATGCATCTGCCACTCGGCTGCATAACTTGGGTGTCAGGCGGACATCTGCAAGCTCAGGCAGGAGGTATCTTGTAGCGATCTACACAACTCCAAAAGGAACATTTTGATATCAAAACTTCATCCCTCAACACATAATATAAAATCCTATGATGCAATGTTATTCACAGGCTAACGCAAGAAGTAAAAATGTGTGCCGCATAACTTCTCAGAGTTTCAGACAGTATAACATAACATCAAATTATCAAAGGTGAGGTGGTCTGAATTTACTAATTCCCAAAACTAAAAGAATAAAAAGAAAGAATTCTTATTGCATCACAGTAAGCAATGCAATTGAATCCAATCAGGCATCATCTTTGGCACCAAGGTATTAACTATGATTTTGTTCTGAAGTAGTCATGCGAGCTAAGACTTAAT
Organism: Jatropha podagrica; assembly: GCA_947857235.1. Classification (NCBI taxonomy): domain Eukaryota; kingdom Viridiplantae; phylum Streptophyta; class Magnoliopsida; order Malpighiales; family Euphorbiaceae; genus Jatropha; species Jatropha podagrica. Next base: position 180,058 of record CANUEP010121406.1, on the reverse strand, counting down.
GCATGTATGAGGCCACTGATCAGCACTATTGCTACCGAGCATAATCATGATAATAACATTGTAATGATGCTTCTAGATGGATTATTCTCCTCGCCAAAAATACACTTCTTAATGCACTTTCATATCTTTTAAGTCAGTATTATGCTTTATGGATTCAAGTCCAAGATAACCAAGGAATTGCCCAATCCAGTTAGGAAAACCCAACATCTTAATTCATCATTCTCATCCCAAAGTAAAAAAAAGCACAACCAGTCTGAAGTATAGACCAACACAACTTCTACTGCATAAAAATTTTACTCTACAACCTACATCTGGGCTAGGATTCTGATCAAACTACTTGAAAAAGTGCACAGTTTGGATTTCTTCAAATCCCAAATTGCAAAATATGGATGCAAAACAAGGTCCTTACAGCTATCAAGTTCAGACTCATTGACAAATACCTGCCACACATGCGTATCAACAGGAATGGCATGGTGCTGATCAAGAGAGAAAAGAGCTATGCACGATGCCACTTTGGGACCAACTCCAGGTAAAGTACAAAGAGCATCAACCACCACTTGGAGATCCGATTTACGAAGAGATGAAAGCCATTCTGCACCTCCACCAGGTTTTGACCGCAGAGCATCTACAGTGCCAGTTATATATTTTGCTCTGCTCACATGCAACATAAACCAAAAATCAAATCTCAGAGTCCATTAATTTAGAAAAGAAACTGATACAGACAATATATTGGCACAGAAACTCATGTCCATGACAAAATTTCCCATTGAACCAATATTGTTGTCCAGTATGAAATTAGTTAGCTAACTGAACTAAGTTCCACAAACATAGAACTTAAACAACAAGATAATAATAAAACAAGCCGTAACAAAGTACCTGTAACCAAACCCAGCTTCTCTAAGCTGCTGCTCAGTGATCATAGCTAATCGCTCCAACGATGGGAACTCGTGAAAGTCAAAACCCTCCACATTCCCCAAATGCTCTCCTAACGAAGATATAAAATCCACCATTTTAGTAATCCTAGCGATATTATTATTCGAAGAACACAAAAATTGAATCAAGCACTCGAGTGGATCCTGCCTCAAAACCCTAGCCCCCTGCAAATGTCGCGCCAGTTCGCCGAACCGCGAATCAGAGACAGAGAACTCCGCCCACATATCGGTCAGCGAGATATCTACGTTGAGGAAATTGAGGAGAGCTGATTTGGCTGCGGACTCGGAACGAGATCGGTGAATGTGGTAATAAACGTCTCCGCTCTCATGATGGTTCTTGAGGGATATCAAGTGGGGGCCAAGAGTGCCAGTATACTGAAGAGGACCAGTTTGTTTCCATCGGAAGGTTTGGCCAGTCGGGAATGTGAGCGGGACAAAAAGTTCCGATTGAATAAGGCCAAGCGGGGCCCAATTTATGGAGTTTATCGTTGTTGTTCCGGCGGCGGCAGTGGTGGTAGGTTTGAGGATGGTTCGTTTGGATTTCTTTGAGGATAATTGGATGGTGGTGGTGGTACGGGGTTTGAGTAGCGTTTGTGGTGGAGTAGGAGGAGGTAACGGCGGTGCTTTGGCGGTGGTCGAGAGGGGTACTTGAGGTCTTGGTCTCTTCATTAGCAGTGACTAGTTAACAAAGGAATTGATCGTTGGAAGCTGGGATTTTCAGCAGCCTAATTCCCTCCTTTCCTCGCTCGGGTAGGCAACCGTTAGACCGTTCCACCCATTTGCATTTTGTCATAATACTATTATTTGGGTAAAAGTATTTTCAAAATGATAAAATAATTTTGCAAAGTCATATGGATATAAGCCCTTAATTCCTTATTTTTAAAATTTAAAAATTTCAACTTTTTAATACAAATATTTTTGAATATAATATTGCAAATTGATATTTAAGGAAAGTACAACTAAATTATAACCTTTAAAAATTCCCCTAAAAAAAGATAATTTTTAAAATTAAAATAGATGTAATAATTATTAATAGTATTATATTTATATGAAAAATTATTTATTTAGTCTTTCAGATATAACAAAATTATTTAATTAGTCATTCATTTGGAATAAATATTCAGAGTGTCTTTAACATTCGTGTCTATCACTCTAAATAGTGTCTTCATCTAATTTTAAAAGTTTTTTCATTAAATAAAAAAAAAGTAAGAGAGAGGTGAGAGTATATATATGAAATTGACAAACTTATCCTATTTATTTTTCACGGTTGGGCCACCGATTACTAGCTCTATGGAGCATGCTGACCCTGAAAGTGTAGTCTTCGCAGATGGCGCTCGGCGTCCATGGCAACGATTCCAAAATCAACGAATTTCAATATATTAAATCTCCAACATCACAAAACACCAAAAACAACCAATTCTAAGTAATTAGAAGAACAAAAACAACCAATTCTATGTAATTCGAAGAACAAAAACAGCAAAAACAACCAATTATGACCAATCAAAAGAACAAAGTTATTAAGCCTTTTGACCTTTGTAATATAGTTTGTTGATTGTTGGAAACCTACAAGAGAAAAGGAAAGATGAGGTAAGGAAGGAGGAGGTAAGGGAGAAGGAGAAGAAAACGACACTGCATTATATTCTTGAGATCCGTAAATGAGTGGGTTTGAAAACTCAATACTAGATTCTTGTGGGTCGATTCCAGCATCGGGTTCTTTGTTCGAACTAGTTCGTCCCCGTTGTCACAATTGGCACCAACGACGACAATCGGAATCCTGAGTTCACACTAACCGCTACTCTGCTTGGTTGTTTTGCTATGCCGCCTTGCCCCTGAGCCTAATGTGCAATATTGCAGCATTAGAGGGCGATGCACCTTATGCCTACGCAAACTTTAACAGGTCCCCACTACAACATCTTCCATTGTGAATATGTATTCACAATGAATAGATACAACTACTTATTCAAAATGAATCAACTACTTAAATAATTTTATCATACATCAGAGATTAAATACACAGTTCCCTATTTATATATACATGCATGCACACGTGTGGAAAGGAGATGATAAGGACGAGAGAAGGAAAAAAAAAAAAAATACACAGTGTGATATTGATGGCGGGTTTCGGTTATGAGCCCGAGTTACAGACTTGAGTTGTTGGGATTAAATTGTAAATAGCCCGACCAGGACCTTTATAGATAGCCCGACCAGGACCTTCGGTACTGCCCCATGATCCAACCAACATCAACCGTAATTATCAGCTATCTTTACTACGTGGGCCAAATCAAAATGCAACTCGTAAATTTTCAAGTGACCTTTTAGTTGTTTACGTTCCGAATTTTGCTCATATTGTATTCTTCTCTATACTGATAATTATATTTTTTAGTATTTTTATATTTATTTGCAAAATATTCACTTAATATGTGGTTAATATAATATGTAAAATAATAATTTTTATATTTTTTAATTATATAATAAATATTTAATTGATATAATTTTATACATTTAAATATTCAATAGGTTAAAGTAAAAATTTTGGATGTCATGAGATTTTTTTATATAAAGCATTAAGCATAAATTTATTTATCGGGCGTTATTACTTAAGTGATATTTAACAATCCACTCCGACTATTTATACATTTTAATATCATATGGTTGTATATATTCTTGCATAATGACAGGACTAACACCTCATAATATGAAATTCTACAAGATAGTAGCTTATAGAAATTTCTGAAATTCATATCTTCTCTACTATTTATTATTTCATTTTTTTTAAATAAAAAAAATAAATCTATCTATTTATCATTTTCAGTAGTTATAACTTATTTTTTAAAATAATAAATAATAAAAAAGCCATGGTTTGAATTTGACTGAGATTTGAGGCCGTGAACAAGAAAATTTAAGAGAGAGTAGAGAAGTTTATAATTTTGTAGAGAGAGAAACAAAGAGGAGTAGATGTGGAAAAGGAGGAGAGTGGATTATGATGTATTAATTGCTTAATCAAATGCCAGCACTATAGAATAGATCCGCCTCGTGAGCACAGGGTAATAAAATTATATTTTTATATAATAATGAATTATACGATCGTTTAATCTACAATCGCTTTAAAACATTGAAGTTTAGCAATTCCAAGCACGCGCGAGACGAGCGTTTATCAACCGCAAGCATTTCTCCTTTGGTGGCACCCACACTTGCCCCCTATAATCATAAGGGGTAAAATTGTTAATCCGTCCCTCAAAGTTAAGCATAGTTACAACAAGCACATGACCTGGCATAAATTATATATTTACAAATATAATTATTTTGAAGTTATATAATGAAATAATGGAATTTAACATTTTATAATAAAATTTTATACATCACACGTTATATTTGTAGAATTCATATGTAAATACTATATTGACATTGTCATATACATGTAATTATATAACAATACAAATGCATTTTTTCAGTTGAAAATCAATATATGTTTGCTTTGACTAACTTATACAACTTTATTATAAAATTTTGAATAATACAATTTTATTTCAACCTTTAATAATTTTAAAATATTTTTAAAAATATTGGCTGAAAATAGTATTAATAGAGCTTTATATATGTTTATAATATTAATCTTTAATTTGCTTGAAAAAAGCTATTATCAACACAACAATTAATCTTTAATTTGCTCGATAGCACGTAATTTTACCATTATATTTGTATATATATGTGTATGCTAAAATTTTTATATGAAAAGTATGAAAATAAATCAAATTAACAAAAAAACCATCAGTAAATTTAGTACATAAATTTTATGTATTCAAAAATTAACTATTCAAATAACTTATAATTAACATTCAAAAAATCCAATACAAAACTAATAATAAGATTTACTTATATAAATTTTAAAAAAAATAATTTAAGAAATTTTAAATGGTAATTATTTAAGTTATGGAAACAATATAATTAAAGAATAATAAAAGGGTTAAGTGGAAAAATAAAATTGGACAGAAATGTGCTTAAATAACTATAAAAGGATTAAGTGGATAAAATACAATTGTGGTAAGAATTTAATTAAAGAATAAAAAAATATTATAGACTAAAATGTAATTAATGAGCCACTGAAGGACTGAGTGGGAAAATCACTGTTATGGGAACAGTGATTTCCCACGCGAATTAGTCATATATAATAATTTCATCCTTCCAATTTAATAAAGATATTTATTAATCTTTGAGATTCACTCATGTTAAGCTATTTATTAACCGGTCCCTCCAATTTAGTAATTATTTTTTTTTTGTCTAAAAAGTGCATTGATTATAACTAATTAATAAAAATTTCATTATTTTGATTTTTAACATTTAACTTACTAATTAGTCCACTATGTCTAATATTTTATTAACATTTAATAGTAAAAATAAAATTTTTTAATAAAAAACTAAATAATTTAATGTAATTAAATTTCAATATATTTATTTATAATTTGGACATCCACTTGGTCTTCCTGACCAACCGGTAAAAATTTCAAAACTTGAATAACATTTTTTTAAATCAGAGCCTACTTTAGACCTAATTGAACTTAATTCGACTGGATTTGACTTAATTGTATAATATTCATTAAAACTCATGTCGAAGCTAGGCTAGATCTATAAAGGCTTTCGAAAATTTCACATGCTGGATTGAGTTTTGGCAAAATCAAAAAAATAATCATAAACAAGTCAAATTTGAGCTTGAATTCAAAATCTAATAAATCCAAAATAATATTATTTAATATAAATTTAATTAATTTTAACTTATTAAATTAGCTTTTGAGCTTAGCTCAGCTTGATCGGATAAAATTAGCTCCGAGCTAATAAATTGAGATTCGATAAACTTACTAAATGAGTTCAAGTGATATTTTATTGAATTGAATCTTAAGCAACTCATAAAGAATTGGATTAATTTATAACCTTACTCAAACTTAATAGTCTAAATCTCATATGCTTATCAAAGCATTTAACAAATTAAAAAAAAAAAGATAAAATTGTGATTATAACAAAATTTGAATAGGACTATAAAAAGCTCAATCAAGCTTGACTTCAATTCAATTAAAACAAATTCATTTTTTTAAATTTTAAATAAATAAAATTTTATCTCTTTAAAGTTTTAACTATAAATTTATACTTAAAAGTTGGCTTGTTAACTCTATCAAACAAATTCAATTCGAAACTTTTTTTTTCAAATAAATTTTAAATAGTTTACGAGCGGCTTAATTGATTGGTTTAAAATAAAATATAAATGACCGAATAACTATCTATGCTTTTTTTTAATTTGAATAATAATTAATAATAATAAAGAAAAAACAACAGAGTGGCTGAAACGGAAAAACAAGAAAAGAACGGAAATCACGACTAGGGGAAAAAGGAGCGCATAAATTATTTTTCCCTCATCAAGACACCAACAACAAAGTAACTGCACAAAGCGCTCTCTCTCTCTAGACGCACAGACAGAGGCAGATAGAGAGAAAAGGGTTGCCATCTTCCACTCCCACCCACAATTCTCTCTCTTTGATTCCAATTCAACCAATCAAAGACCCCACAAATCTCCACATTTCCCTCAACAACAATGCCAGCTTCCCCTTCTTTCCCTTCAGGTACTTAATTCTCCAAAAAACCCCAAAACCCCAAAACCCCACTTTCTCTTTCTCCATCTCTTCAATTTGTCAGATTTTTGTTTGATTTTTCTTTCTATTTTACCTTTTTTCGTTGTCATAATCAGATGGCAGAGGCAAATGGAAGAGGCGAAAGCGTGAGCCCCAAATCACCCGTAAACAACAACCCAAGCATGAAGACCCTGACGAAGATGATGAAGACGACGCCGTTGAGGAGGAAAACAATAATAATAACAATCTCGACCAGCGGGATGATGATTCTGAGGACCCTAATCCCAATCCCAACTCTGCTGCTGCTCTCGATCCGAACCATTTAGAATCGGAGGTTCTTGCTGATGGTGGGGTTCGCATATGTGACTTCCCTTGTGTTACTAAGCTTGTGGTGAATCGCCCTCATGCGTCTGTTTTCGCTATTGCGGCTTTAGAGAGGGCTAATTTATCTGGGGATAGCAGTAGTAATAGAGGGCAGGTGCCGAATTTGGAGAATGTGTCGTACGGGCAGCTGCAGGCAGTCTCCGCTGTGCCTGCTGAGGGTTTGGGGTCCGATCAGGAGAGAAATGATGGTGGCAATCCGGCCTATGTGGTTACGCCACCTGCTATTATGGAAGGGAGTGGTGTTGTAAAACGCTTCGGAGGTAGAGTTCATGTAGTTCCAATGCATTCAGGTACACTAATCTAGTTCTGGATTTTTCTGCATTTAGGGATGTTGAATGTTCAAGTGTGATAAAGTTTACCTTTTTTTTTCTATATGATGGATATGGTAGGGTTTTGTGTAATTACTTAATATTTGAAAGGAGAATTCAGGTCTAGTTAGCTGTGGAAAAAGTTTTACTTTTTAGTGATAGCGTTGTGCTGCTTTTGGGATTTTGATATTTAGTTTATGAACTTTGGTGCACCAAAATTTATTGTATCAAGTGTGGCAGCAGCACAGGAAACAGAATATGGAATGTGGGTCAGATAAATTGCATTGCTTGGAAAAAGGTTACAAATTGTATTCTTGCAGTTCTTTTATGGGATTTAGTGAAATTGCTCATATTCTTGCAAAACATTGCTTGAAAGTGGAAATGATCATTATGCTTTCTACTCGAAAGTCTGCAAAGAAGTTGCATAACTCTTAAGGTTTGGGCATTGGGTACGTTGCAACTGTAACATCACCTAGACATTCAGTAGGCATGTTGCTAAGATATTCAAAGAATTCAACTTAACTATGGAGTTTGATGTATGCAGTAATGCATACGTACTCACCTGCACACATACTTACTCATCCTAACATAGGCATGATTCGTTGGTGTTACAAAATTAATTAAATACTTGAGCTTCTTTGATGTAGACTGCTGTTTATATAGGCATGCAAGTTAGCTTGTGTGGCACCTGTTTTTATTAAATTTCATTAAGCCCTTGTCTATGCTATTATCTTCATAGTTGTATTGATTTTTCTGTGCTATTCTTTGTGAGTAGATTGGTTTTCACCAGCTGTGGTAAATCGATTGGAAAGACAAGTGGTGCCACATTTTTTCTCTGGCAAATCACCAGATCATACACCAGAGAAATACATGGAATGTAGGAACTACCTTGTTGCTAAATACATGGACAATCCAGAGAAAAGGATCACAGTTTCTGATTGTCAGGGTTTGGTGTTTGGTATTGATAATGAAGATTTAACTCGAATTGTTAGGTTTCTTGATCACTGGGGAATTATCAATTACTGTGCAGCCCCACCAAACCGTGAATCCTGGAATGGTGGATCCTACTTAAGAGAGGATCCAAATGGTGAGGTTCATGTGCCATCAGCTGCTTTAAAGTCCATTGATAGTCTGATCAAATTTGACAAGCCCAAATGTAGGCTCAAGGTAGCTGACCTTTATTCATCATTGCCATGTCACGATGATGATTTTTCTGACTTGGATAACAAAATTCGAGAGCGCCTATCTGAAAATCATTGCACTTATTGTTCTCAGCCTCTTCCTGGCATTTACTATCATTCGCAGAAGGAGGTAAAACTGCCATGATTTTCTTTCTTAATTTATATTTCATCATTAAATTGTTATTTTGTCCATACTTTCTTTTTCATAGCTTGATGGTTGAAAGAATCACTAGCAGTGCTGAAAATTATGTGAATTGAACAAGTTGTAAGACACAAATTTTATAAGAAGAAAGAACTTTCTGGAGACTCAAATTTAAGTAGAGTAAGACGTGTAGGGCAAAGGTGCTACCATATAAAAGATCAAATTACACTGTTGTTCGTGTGATACACTAATACGTGGTTAATGATAACATTCCCAATAAATTTGAGGGTGCTAATATTAATTAAGAGTTCAAAAGAAGAAAAGACTGGAATTAATGTGTCTTGGAGTAAATGATTAATTTTTCTTAAATCTAGGCAAGTGTTTTTTTAAACAAAATGACGTGGATTGACCAAAATCTTGATGCTAATGTACTGTTTCTAGTTTCTTTTTTCTGACTGATGAGAATCTTTTTTGACAGATTGATGTCCTACTATGTGCTGATTGCTTCCATGAGGGGAGGTTTGTAACTGGACATTCGACCTTGGATTTTATAAAGATGGATCCAACCAAGGATTATGGTGATTTGGATGGAGAAAGTTGGAGTGATCAGGAAACACTATTGCTGCTTGAGGCAATGGAAGTTTACAATGAAAATTGGAATGAAATTGCAGAACATGTTGGAACAAAGTCAAAATCACAATGCATTCTTCATTTTCTTCGTCTACCCATGGAGGATGGCTTGCTGGAAAACATTGAAGTTCCTAGTATGTCCAATTCGTCTAATTTATCAAGTAGGGATGATCATGGAAGAGTACATTTACATTCAAATGGTGATCTACAAGGTGTTCTTATTTACGTAGTTGTTGTTTTCTAGGTGATGGTTACGTGATTGTGTCATTTATCTGCTTCCCTGTACTTTCTGCAGGGTCTAGCTGTCAAGATGCTGATTCTGAAAGCAGGATCCCTTTTGCAAATTCTGGAAATCCAGTTATGGCATTGGTATGTCTCCATCTTTGGTCTGTCCTGCACATCTCAAATATTTACTTGAAAGCACAAATTTCTAAAATGCTAGTAAGAACCCTATGCCTTTTCATCTTTTCTTTGAAGCCCTCAACACTCGACGCATTGATTAATTGACATTCTAGAATATCGATGTTTCATTTTCTTTAATGGGTAACCTATCTCAAATTTAACTGTAAGGAACACTCTCTCTAGACGCAAGTTAAGTAAGAAAAACTGCTAAACCCTTTTCTAATACTTTATTTTCTGGCATGACTTCCTGATTTTTCTGGTGTGATTTCTTGATTTTTAATTGGCAATAAATTTGACTCATAGTGTTTCTCATTTGGGGCCAAAACGTATTTGTTCCTGCACTGTTTACAACTTCAAATTCTTTTGAATACTCAACCTCACAATAGTTAGTTTATTTATCTATTTTTTGGGGATTGGTTGCTTATTATCTTTCGCATTTGTTCTATTAGGGATGATATATTCAATTGAATTTATTTGCCGTTCCTCATTCTTAGTTTCTACTGTTCCTTTTGCAGCAGCTCTTTAGGCATGTTCTATTGGAAACAATAGAATTTTGAAAGATCACTATATGATTGTTTGTATAATTTTTATATATACCATGCTTTTATAGATCAGGTAAATAACTCAAGGAGTCCTGGTGATGGAGCCCAATAAATTAGAGCAGATATTTAAAAATAAATGAACATAAAAGTGGTCATCTTCTTGAATAGATCTTAGAAAGGTGTCTCTTAGAAAATTTCTGAGTAATTCTAGAGAAATAGACATAATCTTGAGTTGTTTCAGACTGGTTCAGAAGCATATAAGAAAGTCCTGTATAGAGTCTTTTAGAAGTTTCATTAAGAGTTAAGACTTGATGAGCACTGAGTTTGTGCTCTAACATTAACTGACTAAATGCTACATTTCGGATTCAAATTGAAAACTCAAAAGACTCTGACTGTCATATTCTAGGTACTTTCTTGATAACTCTTCTAAGAACTCAAATATCAAACTAACTCTCAAATGTTATTAGATATTCTAAGTACATGAGGCTTCTAGCTGTTGTGTGTGCACAGTAACTTTGGTTACTATAGCAGCTTGCATTTAGAGAGAGAAGAAAAGAGAAGAGTGGGAAATGCTTCTTAAATTCATGTAACAATATCAAAATATGTCTTTCTTTTAACAAAAATATAAATATGTCTCTTTGTGTGTATATACATACTATAAATATCAGTGAATTGACCTTCAATGATCCATAATACTTTATAGATGAAGAAACCAAAACCTAATATTACAATGGGCGAAAAATTTTTTTCTGGTTCCTGTGATTTGGCCTAATTAACTACCTCTTCCCTGAATTTGTAAAGGTTAATTTAATTGTCCCTGAGGTTTTAATTGATTAAACAATATAGCTGTTATGTCCAAAAATTGCCCTTTTCAGTCAGTCATACAGATAAATTGCAGTCAAAGGTGAGAGATAAAAATTAAAAGACAAAATGCCCTTAATGACAAACAAACACTAAAATCAAGCTTATTATGATCATGAAAAGCGTAAACATTCAATACCACCTGCAAAATTCCATGTCCTAAAACATACATCCATAAAAAAAATTCATTTAAATACAATAAAAAATAACTAATATGCATAGTCAAAAATTGGAGAAATCATCAATCCAATATATAAACAATACTTAGAGAAACACCTACAATATCAAATACATGTACACATTGAATGAATTTAAAGCAAGATGCCTTTTTATCCTAATCTCTCAACTAAGGTTAGGAGGTTCCACACTTTAATCCCCACTAATTTTCAACTACACATGTATAAAGCAAAAGCTAGAGACATGAAGAAAACCAGTTACAAGACCCTTAACCAAGCCAAGAAAGGAAAGAGGCATAGAAAGAAGTAACCCATAAAATTCAACTGCTAAAAATTATTCTTTGCATGTCCAGAAATTCAAATTCAAGAGAATGCAGCAAAGGTGAAAAGGAATTTCCCTAATTTTTCAGTTACCCAAAGAGAGAATCACTCAATGTGAGCCCATCATTCTTTCCAAATTAAAAATTTCTTTGCTATTAAAAAAATAACTGAAAAAAAAAATTCAAAACCACAATCCAATTGCTATCAAGAACAACCCCAAATCTTTAAACAAGGGACATGAAATTGAAGTAGTAGTAAACCAAATGGTGAAAAGGAAACATAATTACTTCAAATATAAATTACCTCTACAGCATTCTCTACCAAAAGATCATCTTCTGGTGTCCAAGGGAACATTGGGGCAAGAGGGAGAAAGAGAAGGGAGAAGGTACCATATCTGTTAACCCCATAACCTCTTCAAAGTATCCAATAAAATCAACCATAAAACCATCTGTGATATAAATGTCTGAAATGCAGGTTTGAAGCTTGGGCTTTGTTTTTTTGGGTGTTGCTGCTTGCTTTATTTTGGATCTTGATTTGACTATTTGATTTTTTTAGCAATCTGTTGGTTACTTGATTTTGATTTGCTTTCTTCTTTTAATGCCTCCTCTAATTTTACTGCGTTTAGTTTTGGCTTTGGTTATTCCCAAAAAAAAAAAAAAAGAAAAAAAAAAAATTGGTTTTGGCTTTGGTACTGTTATATGTACAGTGGGATATAGTGATGATGTAATTAGATGGACATTTAAGTCTTTGCATATTGATTTAATGGTGGAAAGGACCTTTTTGGATGGAAAGGTTATATTATTTGACTGATAAAACTTCAGAGATGTTTAAATTACTTTTACAAATGCAGGGATGAAGTGGTTAATTTCCAAATCTTAAGGACTAAAAATTTTTTTTCCCTTACTGCTATATTTGCAAGTACCTAGCACACTTTTCCTTTGAACAGCACACCTTTATGGCATAGGGTTAATTTTTGAATTGGACATTTCTTATCAACCTGTACAACAGGTCCGACATCTTTTGGTCGGACCACATGTGAAGAATGCCAAATTACATGGGATAGAGATAGGATGGTTACTCTATGCTTGAAAAGTTCTTGACATGTTAACACCTCTTGTAGTTTGATCCTCTTTCTCCTTATGATTGGTCAAAGGGAGGGAGCTTGTAAATAAACAGCTAAGATTGAGTGTTACGATAGAATATATATATTTTTTCTCTTTTAGTGCAAAGTTTTGCTTTTGGTAATCAAGTCATGGAAATATTGCTAGGTTGCGTTTCTGGCCTCTGCTGTTGGACCAAGAGTTGCTGCAGCATGTGCCCATGCATCGTTGGCGGCATTGTCGGAGGATGACAGGTAAGTGTATTTCCTGTTTGTGTCATTAATATTCTTCCGGCCTGTTTGTTTGAGTCGGTGATTTCCTAGGGCCTTTTCATAACTATCATTGCAGATTTTTTTTCTTGCCTTTCCTGCTTTTTGATAACAGATAAGTAGCTTGGTTGAATGCCTAATTTATGTTTGTAGAGGTCTTTGGTATTATCAGCTGTTATGAACATGTATGATTTATGCTCTGCAAGCAAAAATAAAGCAAAATTCACAAGGAACTTTATTGCTTTCGTGAAATCTTGGTTGTATGCAGTCAATCCTTAGTATGCGAAATTAATAGATTTATTTCCTTGCTTTATGAAGGATGAATTCAGAGAGATTACACAGTAGAGAAGGTAATTTTCATGGAGAAGTTGCAAATTCAATACAACAAAAAGGTAGGCCATGAGTTTTGTTTTCCCTGTTCTCTATGTATTGTTCTTCATTTTGTTTTCCTTTCCTCTCCTTTCTGTTCTTTTTTTTTTTTTTTAACTATTCAAATCTATTTCTGTGGATTATACTCCAGAACGGCAGAATGAGGCAGAGGGTGGTCCTGCATCTGTAGACAAAGTCAAAGCTGCCGCAAAAGCTGGTCTTGCAGCTGCAGCAACTAAGGCAAAACTGTTTGCTGATCATGAAGAGCGGGAAATTCAAAGGCTATCTGCCAATATCATTAATCATCAGGTATAGCTGTTGTTAATGCTATTTTACCTTTAATTTATTTGTCTTTTCTTTCACTTTTGCTGTTATCTGTTTTAATTTGCATGAGTATTCTTTGACAATAATGAGTTGTTGGTGTGACTGAATCTCTTGGGTTTAGCTTTGCCGTATTCTACTCCTTTTAGCTGCTTTTATATATATATAAAAGAAAAGATATGATGAGATATATTTCAGTCACTAATCTTAAATTTATAATCTTAAATTTAAGTATTATTATTTGATAACGAGTATTCTGAATCCTTTTGTGCATCTGCGCACACATTCAAGAAAATTTTCTAATGAGATGTTGATATGGAGACAGCTGAAGAGGTTGGAGCTGAAATTGAAGCAATTTGCGGAAGTGGAAACTTTTCTAATGAGAGAGTGTGAACAAGTGGAGAAGACGAGGCAGAGGTTCGCAGCTGAGAGGGCTCGCATGATGTCAACCCGGATTGGACCTGCTGGGTCTACTTCACAAATGAATCTGGCAGGTGTTGCTCCTTCCATGGTTAACAATAACATCAGCAGCAATAGGCAACAAGTGATGCCTCCCTCCTCGCAACCAAATATTTCGGGATATGGCAACAACCAACAAGTCCATCCCCACATGTCATTTATGCAACGGGGACAACTGCAGCCAATGTTTCCAATAGGGCCGAGGCTTCCTTTAGCAGCTATACAACCATCGTCAACTTCTCCGTCAAATGTTATGTTCAATGCCTCTGGGAGTTCTCAGCCAAGTCTTAATCAAATGCTGAGGTCCGTGTCAGGGCCTAGCTCTAGTTTAGGTTGAGACAGAAGAATAAATGTAAATTGGTAATTATTGGCTCACTTTCTGTGCTGCAACCGCAGGGGTCAAGGATGTTGCTGGTAGGGGGCCAAGAAAGTTTTGATCGGCCTTGGCTTTTGGAATTTCGATATTAATATAATAGTCGGTGCAGTATGGAGGGCTTGTAACATAACATTCTGTTCGGATTGAATTATTTACTCTTGCAATGGATTAGGAAAAGTTGATTATGCAAATGAATAAATCTGAGTATTAAATTGTCGCACAGAAGTCATCTTATGGTTGATATGGTTATAGTAGCATTTTTCGTTTGGTGAGAAACAATTATAAAGATGGATCAACGATCTTTGAAAAATCCAAAAATTTAAACTTGGAATGGTGTAAAGCCAACATATTTGTTTTTGAACCTGGCCGTTCCAGTTGATCAAGAGAAAGATTGTCGTTTTGATCCAATCCTTACTAAAAAGATCCATGTTTGGTAATACACAAAGCATTGTATCAGTAATTTCTCCGTTAGTATTTGAGATTTTTCCGCTTCTTATGTACGTTCATCTCTCATGCATGTGCTATTAGTTTTTTTTGAAAATATATAGAATTTTATATATTATTGAAACAAAGAACTTAAAAACATTGTTTACTTATCTTTTTCTTTTTTTCCATTATTATTCCTATATTTTTCTTAAGTATGAAACTAATCTCATCCAAGATTCTTGACTATGTTTCGTGCTTCTTTTTACGTACATGTTGACATTATTTGTTATATTTTTATTTTTTATATTTTTTTAATTTTTTATCTATACAATATTAAAATATAAGTTTTTGTTTAAATTAAAATAAATACAATTGGTTAATTTGTATTAGACTTTGTCATATAAACTACTTGCAATGCTATTTCTTATGTAATTGGTTCTATTTTTAATAGTAAAGTTGTCTCAAACTAAATTTCAATTCAATCCCTATACATAACTTTTCGGTGTCAATTCTTTTTTATGAATAGATCCAATCACAACTTCAAATATGAAATTCAAAGGGATCAAATAGGAAATGATACTCCATTCTTAATTTATAAATATAGATTCTTATAAGCTATAGGTGCTAAAAGAAAAAATCAAGTTATTACTCAATCTCCGACCTCAATTACAAATCAATATTTATATATAGTTATAATAAAAAATAATAATATTTTTTTATTGTTAGATAAAAGAAAGAAACGAGAATATTACCTGAATTAATAATGATAACTATTTTGATAATATAGTAATATTATTACTTACGCCGTGTGTTGAAAAAAAATATATATGAACATATATACAAACTCTTGAAATACAAAAAATGATCCATAATAGAAATATATAATTTTAATTTTTTTCAATTTTATAAACACTATTTTCTTTGAAGTCAAATATATTTAGAATATAAAAGAAAAAATATTAAGAAAATTAAAAATATTTAATCAGGAGGCAATCTATTTATTATAAGAGAGATATAAATCTCTCACTATATTAAACTAATAGTTATTGTAAATTAATTAAATAATAAAAAATAAAAAATAATAAACTTTTATTAAGAATAGAACTCTTTTAAGAACTCAATATATAAAAAATAAATTATGTTACAAAAAATTACCGATTTAATTTAAAAAATAACCCTAAAAATGTTATAATTTGATCTTGATGGACAAAAAAAAATCAAATCAATAAATAAAAACTACTAAGCAAATCATGTTAAAATCCAATATTGGGTAATTAATGAGTTTATTCAAATATTCTATTTCTCTATTATCCGAAATTACAAATTTAATAAAATGTAAATTTCTAATTGACTAAATATTTTAAATTTCATTGAAACCGATATCGAAAATCTCCCACTATTTCTATAATCCCACTATTTCTATATTTATACACAGTATAGATCAAATTTTAACTTTGACAAAATCGCTGATGAACTCAAATTAAATACTCTAATCAATATTTTTAACGTAATATATTTCCCTACAATAGAACATTCGAGCTACCAGTTGCTAGCGAACAATATTTAACTATTTACCAATGGTTTTACCATTGCTATAAACAAATTTAAATAAGCTTAATTGGTATTCTACGAGAAAGAAAATAAGGAATATAGCAAATCAAAAAGAAAAGAAGGGAATACACTAAGCATTGTTTAAAAAGAAAATGCTACAAAATATTACATTTAAGTTGCACAAGAGAATGGACAAGACTTAGAAGGATTTGAAAGGGAAAAAAAAAAAAACCAAAGGAAGAGGAGGAAAAAGAAATAAGCAACCAAAGTAACATCGTTCACATTTCATAAGTATTGAAAAAGCAATTATTGTGGAAATGGAATATCAGCCAAATCCTCTCTATAAGGTAGCTGATGATCTATCTCCAAAGGATCTCCAGATTGTTTTAGCCCACTTTCCATATTAGCTTGGCCAATTTGCTCATTATTTACTGGTTCAATGTAAGTCACAACTGTGTCTTTTCTAAAAGTCAAGTAGATAACTGAGATAATATAGATTGCCATTAGAGGAAATACTATTATCCCAATGAACACATTCCCAACTTTTGGTAGGTTGTTGTGAATTAGCCAATCCACAAAGCCTGTGCTTAGATAATACACATTTATGCCAATTATCAGCAACCCTAGAGCCCATGAAATTACAATAATCTGCCAAGGAAAGAAAATAGTTAAATGGTTAATATTAGGCACATGTAATTGATAATTTGAACTTCTAAGACTATGTATGCATTTTGATGCAGTAAGAGTTTCGATTGATTTCATTAACAATCATGCATTAAACTGCAATGTTAATGAGTTTTACAGGAGCTGAGTTAGACTTTCAGAATTGTTCATCCAATAGATTAACAAGTGTGGAAAATTGAAATAAAAGAAATTAAATTTAGTGAGAACTTACATAAATTGAGTTCTTATATGGTCCCATCTTGGTAGAACTGCTGCTGAATTTGAGGAGAGGGATTAGTGCAAATGGAAGCTCAAATGAAAGTATCATCTGTAAAAAGAAAAAGAAAACATGATTATAATTAGTTTAACATGAATATCTTCTATAATCAAAATCCACAACTAATTCTAATTATCATTTTTACTAACTGATGCAATGATGATTAGTCTGCCTGCCCCTGAAGATCCACCAATAATCGAGACAACAAGACTAGGAGCAATGGCAACACACCTAGTCATTAGGTTCCTTGTCCATTTTTTCATCTTAAGATCCAAAAAACCCTGAAAATTTAATTAATTACACGTAAACAAAGTGAGCCCAGAAATCTCTTGAAAGGTTAATATCATATTATATACTTCTACAATGGTAATTTATTTTTTATTAAAACCTGCATGATATATTGGCCAGCATAAGTGCCTGTGATGGTGGAGCTTTGCCCTGAAGCTAATAATGCAATGGCATATATAGTTGAGCTCGATCTTCCAAGCACATTCTGTTGCGATTGAAAAAGGGTATTTTAGCTATGAAACTAAAGCTATGCTTGAAGAGTTGTAATATAATGTAATCAGAGACATTTTTAGTAAAATAATGCACTGGAACAAGTTCACATTTATCAAATTAAGTTCTTCCTGTAATTTCAATAATTTTGTAAGGATAAATTATAATCGTATTTTATATGCATGATGCGCAAGGCGAGTCGTTTTGTGTAATGAGATTGGAATTTTGCAGACCTGAAGCAAGAAAGAAGCAGAGTTAAGATTAAGATCGCTGCATCGATCAGCATCTCCAGGTGCGAGATTTTTGGACAAACAAACAGTAGCCGTGACGGAGATGATTGATAAATTGATTAGGAATGCTACAAATAGTGCAAATCCACTTTCTATAAGAAAAAATCGACAAGCATCCTGTAAAATCAGCAACATTATATATAAAAAAAAAAGGTTATACATATAGGATTAAAATTGAAAAAAAAAAAAATCAAAATTTGTACAATTAAGAGAATATATTTATAATTTATGAGATCGTTTTCTTACATTTATGCCACGAACAGAATTGGGTACTTTTCTTGAGAGCACAAGAGCAGAATGTAAAAAAAGATTGTGTCTGTTGATGAAAAATACATATACATGAGTGGATAATCTGATAAAGAAATAAAAACTCATGCACATATATAGAAATTATTAATTTTCGATAGTGGCAGGAGTCTTACGGCATTACGAGGGCACCTAGTAGAGCAATGGCATCTCCAGTGGCTCCGGAGCCCTTAAGTCTAGGGATAAACATGCCTTTAAGCACTTCTACCGCAGGAGGCTTTACATAACTCATTTCACCAAAGAAACATCCAGCCATTATAAACACCAATATTGCTATCAACAATTCCAGTTTTCTTACCTGTGTAATTTTCATTCATTAATATCAAAATTATCCAAATCCGATTGATTATGTTCATTAGTGATTTCATTTACTCATTTATAAATGTAAATCCAGAATAACTAAATTATGATGCGAACCAATGCACCATTTCTATATATTATTTCCTATAACACTATGCTGAGTTGATTTCTGATTTATTTATCTTTTTTTTAATTGATGTAAACACTGGGATCCATGACCTCCAGATCACTGGTGAGGCTGAAGTAACTTTACCATTACACTAAAGTCACATTCTGGATAATTTGATGAATTAATTAATAAGATTTTTTTTTTTTTCATTAATTAAGTTTCTTATGTCTGGTGTTCAAAATATGTTCCTCACAACCACCATATAAATATTGATGAACTCCATCACTATAGAAAAATATTTAAATATATATATATATATTGATGAACTCAGCCATTATAGAAAAATATTCAAATATTTCCTTTCCTTCTGTCAGATGTTTTGACTTGTGATGTGATGATTAATTAATTAGATGAAAAAAAATATAAATGAAAATTTTACATACTTTATCACGTTGGTAATTGAATATAACAAAAATAATTGAGTATAAGGTGGAGCAGTTGAAGTGCTATTTAATCTTATCCACGATGGTTGCATTTGTACTAATAAGAAATTAGTTAGGATAATTAATATGATTAATTATAATCTATGACGAAACGAATTAGATTTTAATTTTTTTTTTTTTTTTACAGATTCAACGGATTTTATACATACAATCAGCATGAGGCATGCAGGAAAAACAGATGGTAAGCATTGTTTAGTTTTACAATATTCATTAAGAGAAGACTTGCGATATGTAACTATAAAATTATAAATAAAATATATTAAAGAAATACAATTAATTTTAATTACCCCATATCTTTGTAGACCAAGGAGGAGGAGAGTGCTACAGCCAGTCACCAGAACTCCAACCCATACTGGGATATTAAATAGTATGTTTAGTGCAAAAGCTGTTCCAATCACTGGGAAAAAAAGAACAAAGAAAAATTGTTAGCAAGTAATTATATATGTTCAAATGTCTTGTTCTTTGCAGTATAAAAGACATAAAGAAACTCAAAACAATCTATGTTAGTGTATCATAGAATTAGTGAAGTGAACATTCAAAAGAAGACCTTAAACATAATCGCTCCCGATCGAAAATAATTAATCTCTCATCCAATGGTTCATGCCTTGCCTTTGATAGTTAAGAAAAGTTACACGAAGAAGAAAAAGAAAAGAAATTATACCTTCTGGTATATCTGCAGCTATTACAGCAACCTCTGCGAGTAACCATAAACAAAGCTTGATATATTTTGGGTACTCAGCCTTGCACAATTCAGATAGGTGCTTTCCTGATAATCCAGTATTATTAATTAATTAAGCTCTGACTGAAATAAAAAATAAATAAATTTTTTTTATTGCAGCTGTTTTTTTTAATTAAAAATATTACCTGTACTAACACCAAGATTTGCAGCTAGAGATTGAATAATGAGAGCAAAAATTAGTCCAATAAGAATGACCCACAGAAGCTGAAAAATAGATAAACGACATGTCAGTTAAATCTAATTATATAAAAAAATATAAATAATAGTGGTATTTTTGTCGTTTAATTCATTTAATGACCTCATAACCGTGGTTTGCTCCAGCCTGCATATCGGTTTCCACTGCACAAATGCCATTGTAACCACAATTTGTCAGTCACATGTACATGCATGCGTACACGTGTAATAAACAGAGGCAACTTAGATTTACTACGTATCTAATTCACTTAATAATAATAATAATACAATAAAATGGATAACATAAATTCTTTCACTCTTAACCAGAGAGGCTTAAGAGTGAGTATGAAGTGCTTTTAAATAGTCGAAAGAGAGCATTTTACATCGGAATCCAATTTAATCGGGCCAGTAACGATAATAATAATAATAAAAGAAAACAGAGATAAGCAATAAAGCAAGGAAAGCTTACAATTGCCAGGATCAAGATAAGCCAAAGAAACCAGAAAGCCAGGTCCTACATATGATAGGAAGTTTCTCCATCCAGGTTTCTAAAGAATTATAAGTGTTAATGACAATAAAAACTGAATAGAAAATCAAATTATGACTTAATATATATAATACCTGGTGAGTAGTTGGGTCCTTTTGATGATGAAGAGCAACGGGAGATGGGGTCTGGCCCTCTAAATTAACAGCCGCTATGCGGTTGCTGTGTCCAAGTCTGACCTGTTCTTGCCTTAAGCTTGCCATTTGATCTTAATTTCTGATAAGTTGAGTACAGTTTTTAGTTTCTGTACAATGTTTGCATGCCATCAATCAACTCCCATTTCCTCTATTTATGGTGCTCACTAGTGAGGGATGACACGTAGCTTTGGCATAAAGTCAACTTATCTCTCCCTTCTTCTTTTTTTTTTTTTACACCATTTTTTAATCTATAGCTTGCTCTATTATCGGTTGGTAATTTTTTTTACTTATTTCCTTTACCAAACCGGAGGCTGGGGTAACTTTCGATTTTTACTTATCGTATCCAATCCAATATCCCTGTCTTTTACCTTGTTTAATCGTGAGTTTTTAATAAAAACGTATATGTTTACAAGTGATGACACAATCATAAGTTGGTTATTTATTGGTACAAACAGGATGGTTCATGCTTTCTCCTGTAAGGAAGGAGGCATGACAGGTTGACAGCTAACTACTAGTTACGAACATAAACAATAACCTGATAAGGCTAGCTTTTAAATTACTACAATAACATAATCCTGAGAGTCCGACACAACTGAATTTTAAATATTACAGGGTAAAAAGTAAAAATAAAATTTAAATTTAGAATATGTATAGTTTTAAAAATCCCTTTTGAAAAAAAGAAAAGAAAAGAAAAGGAAGTCTTCTCTCTCAAACAACTAATGGTCTGTTTAGTTTATTTGTTTGCAGTAGTTGACAATATCTTGTAATGGACAAGGGTGCGATTCTGAAAATTATAAAACAACACCATTATATATATATATATATATATATATTTTTTTTTTTCTTTATATGTATTTAAAATACTAATATGGACAAGAATTCAGTATTTATTGTATTTAAAATACTTTTTCTAATGTAAATTAATTAGATTATATGAAAAAAGTATCTATAATACTAATATAGATTGTGACTGATCTGTCATATGAAATAAAATGTATAAATAATGATATGACTGAATGTCTATTTATAAACATTGATTTTAAAAAGTTTTTCTCTAGTGCATATTTTCATATCCTTTTTCTTTTTTGAGTCTATTATTTAGTATTTAACCGATTACTATAGAATAATAAATGCCTATATTGTGTAAGAGACTTTGTAAATATAGAATTTGTGGTTGTTAATTTCTATTTTATTTTTTTTGAACGTCAATCTGACATAGCAAATAGACATTACTATTATAGAGCATTTTTTAAAAAATCTTTTAATTAAATAAAATCAATTATAATTTATGAACAATTTATATTATTAAAAGTCTAACAGGATTCACAAAATTAAAAAAATATATTTTTAAAATAATAAAATAAAAATTTTAATATTTATAAATTGTTAAGAAAATTAAATATTTATAATAATAAAAATTACTACAATTTGACAACTAAATTTTCATGAGAACAAAATTTAAAACTGATTTAAATTTTTTTATAAAAATTTAAGTTTAATTAATCCAATTTTTCATATATAATATAATACTATAAACTGTCTATATTACTCAAATATGACAAACTAGTATTAGTTATTATAATAATGAATATATTAACGATTATTTTAGAAAATCACTTATAATTTTAGAATTTTTTATATTAAGAATATATTATATTTTTATTATATTTAATATGGACCTTAATAATATAATATAATGAATCAAAATTAAAATATTTTTATTTTAAATTATTATATTTTTACCATATTTAATATATATATTATATTTTCTTGAACTGTATTATTAATTTTTAAAATAAAAGTAATTTAATTTTGATCCGTTATATTATACTATTAAGGTTCTTCAATTGTACTTATTGATTTTTATATATTGAAAGTAAATATAATTTAATTTAAATATATAATTTATTATTTTTTTATAAATTATAACATTATGAAGAGTTTATATTATTAAAAATCTAAAATCATTCACAAAATAGAAAAAAATACTTTTAATCTAAAATCTTTAAAAATATTACATTCTTATCATATTTGATATATACCGTATATAACATATAATATAATTTCTTATTTCGTCCGATAAAAGTTAGATTTAAATTGAAAATTATATGACCAATTAAAATTAAATTGCCTTTTTTTCAATTAATTAAATTAAAATTCTTGATGATATTTTGTCTCAATCTATAAACTTAATTAGTAGGGCCATTTTTGGCAATCCAATGTTCCTCCTACCAGTTTTAGTTTTTATATATTCATTTTTTTCATGATGTGCTTTGCACATTGTCTATATTTGTTATATACTTCTTCTGTTTTAATTTTTTTTAATTTATAAAATATTAAGCATAAGATTTTGTTTAGATTAAAATAAATATAATTTCTTAATTTATATTCGACTTTTTCGTACAAGCTATTTATAATGCTACTTCTTATATATTTATTTCATTTTTTTATAATGAAATGTCAAAATAAAATTCTTTAGTCCCTAATTTATAAATGCAAATTATATATACCTTAATAAGTGTCTAAAAAGAAAATCAAATCATCATTCTATCTTTAACCCATTCTCCGTGACCTCAAATCAATATCTATATATAACTATAATAAAAATTTATTTTTATTGCTAAATAAAGAAAAAAAATAAAAAGATGATATGAATTGATAATGATAATTACTTTGATTATAATTACAGTATTACTTATCCAGTGCATTGGATAATTGATCTAATTTTATTTTTATATTTTTTTAAATTGAAAATTTAAAATAAATAAATAATTTAACTAATTAATAGAAAATATTACATAAAAGAAATGTTATATCATCTCCAAATAAATTATCAATTTTTCCTATAATTATATAAAAAATATATTTTTTTTTCTTTTTTATCTCTCTCTTAAATAAAATATTATGTATATTTTATTTGAAAATTTATTTTTAAAATATTATATCCAATCATATCATACAAACATAAATAAAAAAGAATATTAATAAAAATAATATATTTTTTCTTTTTTATCTCTCTTCTAAATAAAATATTTTAAATTATAATAAAAATATAATCAATAATTAAAATATAAAGTATAAAATTTTTCAAATGTATCATACATATTTATTAAGAACTAAATTAAAAAAAAAGATAAAATTTAAAAATATATAATTATCCATATGTAGTTATGTAAAAAATAATTTTAATAATCAACTAATAAAAAATAATTTTTTAATTATCTATGACTGAGATTATTTTAGAATATTTCAAACTGCATTAAAGACACTATTGAAAATTTATTATTTTCTCTATTTTCATATTTATATACAGTGTAAATTATAAATTAAAGTTACTCGCAAAAAAGATTTGAATTAATATTTAGATCTAATCCTAATTATTTTTCCAAGAATGTATCTCATTTTCTTTATAATATTTAGATAATTTTCCATCACAAGCCCATATTTAGATTTTGTAACAAATTTATTTAAATAATAATATTAATAATGGAATTTTAAATTTTAATTTGAATCTACAACTTTTCTATTATATATTTTTAAAAAAATATTAGAGCTGATAAATGAGAATTGTTTAAACAAAATTTTATATGAAAATAAATGAAATTTAAAAAAAAAGCTCTAGCCGTCTCTTTGGTTCTCTCCTTCATCATGTTTTTCTAAATAGTATCTAAACCACTGCCGACCGTCTTTTTTGATAGACGGTAATTTTTTTTCATCCTTCACTATCATTTTTTATTTTATTTTTAATATTTATATTTTTTATTCCTAGTGGAATTTTATCATGAGGTACTCGATATATTTATTATGAATAAATTATTAAGTTTAAAAAAATAAAAGTGAAAATTTTCAAAATACTTCAATAATTTGGAGATACATACAACTTTAAGCCGAGGAGAATGCCGGGCCCACAGGGCCTGAGGCTGAGCCCATTTGAAATTGAAAATAAAAACTATGAACTATTATATTTAAAATAATGTGAGAAATAAATCCTTTGTTTGGTACAATTATGGTGGCCAAAATAAAGCAATAAATCATAATCTAATTCTAACCAAATAAATCAGCTGAAGGACTCGATAAAATACGGCATCCAATCCGAAGAGAAAAAGCCCCGTAAACGCATTACAATAATTCTAAATAATTAATTAATCATCAAATTTAAAGGATTACATTCATTAATTCTATTACAAGCTAATTCGCAAGACCCAAACTTAAAATTCAAAATTAATCCAAAGCAATAGGTTTATAGGTTAGCTTGTCAGTATCATATTAAGTAGTCATCGTCAATTTAATCAAAAGCATAATGGAAAATATCTAATAAATTAGATAATCTTATGTTTACTACTTTGATATAATTAATTAAAATTCAACATCTATTCTGGGAATGGAATATCGGCTAAGTCCTCTCTATAAGGCACAGTATCAGGTGACTCATTGGACTGGGCTAACCCATCTTCCATGTTTGCTTGCAATCTCGAACCATTTTCCTTCATTGGCTCAATAAATGTGACCACTGTGTCCTTTCTAAGGGTTAGATAGATGACTGCAACTACATATACTGCCATTAGAGGAAATACAATTATTCCAATAAAAACATTCCCAGCTTTTGGTAGATTGTTGTCAATTAGCCACCCAACAAACCCTGTGCTTAGATAATATATATTTATGCCGATAATTCCTAATCCCAAAATCCAAGAGAACACAATAATCTGCATGCAAAAGCAAAAAGAAAAACACAAAAATTATAATTATTTTTGGAAGATTTTTCTTACTATTAATTAAAAAAAGGGACAACTTACAGAAATTGAGTTCTTATGAGGTCCCATTTTAGTGGAACTGCTACTGAATTTTAGCAATGGAATAAGAGCAAATGGAAGTTCAAATGAAAGTATCATCTGCATAATTCATTCAAAATGTTAATTAAAATAAAATTAATATATGCTTCAAATGAAAAACTGTTAGTCACAACGAGGGACAAACTAATTTTTTTTTTTCAAATTTTGTTAACACTAAAAATTGAATTTTTTTTTTTAACCACTGGTGTCCAGATCTCAATTATAAGAGTTGGCCTAATCCAATTCGGCGTAGTTAAAGATCTTCGCCTATAGGTGTAATGAGAATTAATCCGAAAACTCTTTCCACATGTGCAGTCTGCTTGAGTCCGTCTTTAATGATCGTAATTTTTTTTAATATCAGGGTCTGTTGGACCCTATGTGAGTCCGTCCCTTATCGTAATCATAATTTTCTCACCGATGCAATGATAATTAATCGACCTGCTCCTTGTGATCCACCAATAATTGAGACAATAAGACTAGGTGTAATGGCAATACACCTAGTCATTAGGTTTCTAATCCATTTTCTCATCTTAAGATCTAAGAAACCCTGAAAAAAATAATTACAGCATTATTGATTAATTAAGATTAGGTGGGATTAAATTGAATGATTAAGTGAAATCAAAATGGCACTACATGCCTGCATGATGTATTGTCCTGCGTAGGTGCCACTTATAGTGGAGCTCTGACCTGAGGCCAATAGAGCAATACCATATAGGATGGAGCTTGATTTTCCCAACATATTCTGTCAAAAAGGAAAATTTTATTTAGGACCGGTTTAATTATCTTTAACTAATATTAATTATGGTAATTAATTAACAGTAATTAAACCTGGAGAAGAAAAGAAGCAGAGTTAAGGGTTAAATCACTGCATTTATTTGCATCATTTTGCGAGAGGTTTTGGGCTGTGCAAACTGTCCCAGATACAGAGACAACTGCCAGATTTATTAGAAAAGCTATAAGTAATGCAAATCCACTCTCTATGAGGAAATAACGGCAAGCTTCCTGTTTAAAAGAAGATCAACACAAAAAAATTAATTATACAAACACTAATGTTATTATTATTAAGACAAAAAAGATTAATGTGATTTTACATTGACGCCACGGACAGAATTGGGTACTTTCCTAGAAAGCACAAGGGCAGAATGGAGAAAGAGGTTATGTCTGTTAAACATAATAATAATAATAAGATTAATAGAAAATTAACAATATGAATTAATTAAATTAATCTTAATTGAAAGAGAATAGAAATAAATCTTACGGCATGACAAGGGCACCTAGGAGGGCGATGGCGTCCCCGGTGGCTCCTTGGCCGGAGAGCTTGGGGATGAACATGCCGTTGATGACTCCAATTGCCGGAGGCTTTACATGACTCATTTCACCAAAGAAACATCCAGCCATCACAAATACCAGCAAAGCTATTAACATTTCAAGCTTCCTCACCTGCCCACATCCAAAAAGATTTTTTTTTTTAAAAAAAAAAAAATGTTGAATGATTAATTAGTTAAATTTATGTGGAGTCAGAAATTTTGATCAATATATATAGTATTTTAGATTTTTTTTTTTGGATCATTATCAAATTAAAACTTGGAATTAAATTAATGATTTTAAGTTTTTAGGAAAAGAGAAAATTGAACAATTCAAAAATGTTATATGATATTTAGATTACGCTTAAGCTTTTAATAATTTTTTTTTTCTGAAAAATGAAAAAGATGTATCATTAGAGTTTGGCAATCTTTGGTCTGTTTGGTCTTTCAATTGAAAATGCAAACTTTCTCATTTAAAGTTAGACATGGAATAGCTATATCTCTCAATTATTTGTACAAAGGCAAAGCAGCACATGCAATAGAGTTGGGTACAGTTTGAAAACAATTTCAACCAAACTAACAATTTGTCACACGCTTTAAAAATAAAAATTGGCACGTGGTATCAAAAAATTTAAAATTAAATAAAACCGTTTGGAAATGACAAATTTTAATAAAAGTGATGTGTGTATAAATTTCCCTCATTTTACTGAAAGCTTTTTTTTCTTTTTTGAATAATTGGTAGAAAAATAAATCTAATTTTACCCCATATTTCTGCAGGCCAAGAAGTAGTAGAGTGCTAAGACCAGTGCAGAGAACTCCAACCCATAGTGGGATGTGAAACAATATATTTAATGCAAAGGCTGTCCCAATCACTGTGACATTTTAAATTGAGGTGATGAATCAATAAGGACAAACAGGTACGAATGTGAAATGAAAAAGACTAAACAAGCAGATAAGGAAATTTTTGCCTTCAGGAATATCGGCGGCAATGACCGCTATCTCAGCCAGCAACCACAAACAATATTTTACATATTTTGGATACTCAGCCTTGCATAATTCTGAAAGATGCTTTCCTGATTAATCAATAATCCATCACATGCCAACAAAATGAAAAATTAGGTATAAAATTGACATAACGGGTCAAAATATTCAATAAATTTTTTACCAGTGCTGACACCCAAATTTGCTGCCAGCGATTGGATTATCAGGGCAAAGATGAGTCCAATAAGTATAACCCATAGTAGCTGGAAAAAGGAAATGAAAATTTTCAATTTCAATACTTTAGTCTTTGCATGTATTATTATTATTAATTCAAAAAAACTATGAAGATATAAAGTCTTCTTTTTTTCTGAAGATTATACTTTTTATTCTCTTTTTTACCTGATATCCATGGTTAGCTCCTGCTTGCAGATCAGTTTCCACTGTACATGTTATATATATATATATATATTTATATATATATCAAACAGATTAGTAAGCTTTTTTTTTTTTAAAGTAACTGTGAGAAAAAGTTGCAATTTTTTTATTGTGTTTAGCAGCATGTGATGAGTATTATTTATGAAAAAAAATAATTAGACTACGGGCATAATTGACTATTTCAATAATTGTCAATTTTTTTAATTAGCATTTCAAACTTTTACAAGACATTTATTTTATAATAAATTAAAGAGAAAAAGGTGAGAGCCAACCTTGTGTTAATTAAATTGAAACTCTAATCAATAAGGTAGGAGCAGTAAACCCAGTAACAGCATGGGCTAATCACTTATCTTTTATTTTTAAAAATTTGTTATCTACCAAAAGAAATACTTACAGTTGCCAGGGTCAAGATAGGCCATTGAAACCAGAAAACCAGGTCCTACGTATGATAGAAACTTTCTCCATCCAGGTTTCTGATCATCAATATGAATAATGATAATAACAAAACTGTGTGTGTATATATAATCAACACCCATACAAAAGAACTAAACATATATATATATATACCTGGTGGCTTTGATCCTCATTGTCGTTTTGATGACCAGTAGGTTGCGGTTTGCCCTCGATACTAACAGCAGCAATGCGGTTGCTAGGTCCTTCCCATGAAGTTGGGACTATATCAGTCATTTCCCTCTTCATCTTCTTTCTCTGGTTTGTGTATACCTGATAGTGCTCCGTATATTTATAGATAGGTCACATGGGTTGCGATAGAGGAAGAAGATAACCAATGAGCACTTGTCCCTTGTTTTGGAGATGAATAATAATTAGCAGTCCATCCAATTACCTATTTGACCCGTACTGAACATGTCACTCTCCTCTTTTGAACTCCCAATAATAATATTAATAATATGAATATCTTGTCGATCCTTATTTTATACGTCGTACAATTATGGTTTCTTTGGGAATTATCACAAATGTTATTGCGTCCCATGAATACTAATATTATTGATTTATAGATTATAAATAAAGATTTCCTTTCTTTTTCTGGGTTTTATTTTTTATTTTTTATTTTTTTTATCCATACTGCTTTATGTTTGATGGTGTCCCTGCTTCCCAATAATACTCTTCAACAATTTATCTCAAGGATTTTTTCGGACCGACTTTAAAAAAGAAGCTAAATTTTCTTTTCAGGAATTATCTCATTAGCACAGTTTTATAATAATTAAATTTATTTTTAGAAAATAATTTTTCCATCAGATTTTCTAATATTTAGGGTACTTAAAATATTAATTAACAGAAAATATGTTTCTAGTCATTTTTTTTTTTAAAAATGACATTACATTCAAAATAGAAAATCGTGTCTGAATATTGATAATTCTTTTCTTTCATGAGAGAATATTGATAACCTTATGAAAACATATATATCATGCTACCCACCGTGAATTATTCGCGACCACCACAATTTGAATTTAGTAATTTTATTGCACTTTTGTATTTGATAAAAATTTTAATATTTTCTACTTAATTTTTAATATATACTAAAAAATTGAAAATGTATTATTTAAAAAAAAATTAGAACATAAGTTATTAAATCCTCTTGCAAATTGAGCTAAAAACATTAATAGTTTATACCGACCGGTAGACATTATTGATAGCCAATAGGGGATAAATATTGGATTTGATAAAATTTCAGTAATATTTACAGTTAAAATATAAAATAATAGTATTATTATATATATAATTTTTTAAGATAAATATATTATATTTATTTTAATATATTACTTAAAAAAATTAAAATTTTAATGATATTTAATAGTAAATTATTATTTTTAATAATTATCAACAAAATACTGTCTTAATTTAAAAAAATTATAATGTTATTAGTAATACAAATCAACTATTAGCTAATATGAACCAAAATATAGCTTATGAAATTTGTTGATAAGAAAACTTAATACTCTTTCCGTTCTATTTATATAAAGAAAATTTTTTTTTGGGTATTTTATTTATATATAAAAATTTTTCTAATATGGTAATTTTGGGATTAATGTCAAGGAAGAAAATTTAATATGCCATTGCTTTGATTTATGATTAAACATTGACTTTGAAAATTTTT
The DNA here is from genome assembly GCA_947857235.1 of Jatropha podagrica. NCBI lineage: Eukaryota > Viridiplantae > Streptophyta > Magnoliopsida > Malpighiales > Euphorbiaceae > Jatropha > Jatropha podagrica. Next base: position 149,482 of record CANUEP010121406.1, on the reverse strand, counting down.
CAAAAAAGTGACAGACATTATTATGGTTGACATTTAATGTTCAAAAATCAACTGAAACGTGTATAAAAAAATTATGAAATTCAAACACATTTTGCGCACAGATTAATTTCACTAAGCAACTTGTGCTGAACATTTAAGTATGCACATATAGTAAACTTTACTCACAAATATTAATTTAATCATATTTTGTTGCTTCTATTAATGAGATAACTAGAAAATATGAAGATTAATGCTCATATTTGTAAGGTTGTTTGCAAACTTTTATAACAAAATGTGGATACACGAAAATAGCTGCACACACTCACAATTTATTCCTGATAAATAACTTTACCTTTTAGTTAATTCACATGTACAACAGTAATATGTGAACATTTTTATATGACAACACAAATATACTAAAATTGTGTGCAATATAAATTAAGATACAGTGAACATATTGAGCAACGGATGTTGCACTTCTATTGCGACTTTTCTAACTATTTGACTATAAATTTCAATTACATCAGGCAAACAATCATTCATCATAAAGTTATTCTTGGACATGTACTTGATTTTGTAGTTATTAGTTTTAGAACATAATAATATACAAGCTATATTTTTCACTCTTCTTAGTTTATAAATATTGCAAGCATTTGACCACTCTTCTTAGTTTTATAACACAACAACATATAAGCTATATTTTTTACATCTTTAGTGATATTTTTCTTTTCATTGGCTTTTCGTGCCTCTATTGAAACATTAATTGGTGGTGTTATTATTTCAAATTTCACAAAAGGGGATTGTTCAGTGGATGGCAAGAAGATCAAGTTTATGGATTGATTGTTGATTATAGACACAACTTCTAAAATTGCAAGCAAAATTTGAGAGATTGTATTCAAATCAAAAGGAAAGACTGTGTCTATGGCACTTGTGAATTAAATTTTAGAGTTATAATCTCATCTCCGTTTAAATGAATTCAGTTTTAATTTTGGCTCTAAATTTTAATTTTTTTTACTTGCAAATTTAATAAAACAAAATAAAGAATTTGAGGTTAAAAATTTTAGCTCCAATTTTTTTTCAACGTTTATGCCAATTTTTTGAATCCAAATTTGTTATTGATTTTAGTACGCAATTATAATTATATATTCCATATTTTTTTATTATTGAAAGTCTAAATAAATAAAATGTCTTATTTGGGCAACTAATTTTCTTTCTCATCATTTATCACTTTTTATTAAAAATTTAAAATCATTTTAAAAATTAATAAAAAAAACCATCTTCTTAATTTTAAAAATTTTTTAACTTTTTCTATACGTAAATAGAACTGAGGGAGTAAATGCCTATCAGAAAACTTAATAGATGCCAACATTCTGGTTGTTCGTCTGGTACCAATCATACATCAACTGCGTGAATTAGTTTAACCAAACATTAAATAGAGTCATACCAACGTACTTTTATCAACATGTCCGGTCTGAAAGTTAAACGTTTTTTTTTTTCTAATGATGACCGTATCAATAATTGATTACAAAAGCATGATATTTTTTTTCCTTTATCTTTTCGTAGACAGGAGAGGTTTTCGAAAGCAATATTCATTTGCCCAAAAATCAATTTTTTTTTTTTTATAAAATTTATCTCCTAAATTTGTATCAAAAGAAAAAAAAGCTCATTTATTACTCGAAAATTTTTTAATTTAAATCAAACTAAAATTAAAAATAATGGAATATTTTATTTAAATCAAATGCAATTAAAAAATGATAAAATTTTGAAAACAAATATTTATATAATCAAATATTTTCTAATTCTCTAATTTTTTAAATTAAATATTTTGTTTAGTTATTTTTTAAATCAAAGATAAAACACTATAGTGTTTTTATAATTATTGTTGTCTTCAAATAATTTAAAGTTTTAAAATAATTTTTATTAGTTAAAAATGTTAAAAAATATTTGTTTATAAAACATTAGGTGCTTTGTTGTTTTGATGCAAGTTCATGAGATAAATTGTAAAAAAAAATTAATTTTTGGACAAACTGAATATTGCTCTTAAATTTAGAGGCAAATTGAATTTTATTTCCAATAAGTTTGTAACTTTTCAATATATATGTTAATCATTTGCCCATTAATCAATTTAGTTATTTAAGTTTTTCTTTGGACACAGATATTCTTTTTGAAATAAAGAAAATAACTATGCAAAATATTTAGTGAAAAATATTTTATTTCTTATTTGGAAAAGAGGAATTAATATTAAAAAAATAATAAAATTTCACTAATTTTTCAGCCGATACCACATGTTTTGAATTTCTCTCAAATTAGAGAGAAAATAATAAAGAAAAAGTAAGAATTTCACTTATTTTTATTAATTTATCCAAATACTTTAAATTAATTATTCAATTTTACTCTTTTCTTATATATCTTATTATTTAACGTAAGAAGTAATTGCAAAGTTTTTATAATAATATTTTTCTCTAAAATTTTTCCATTTCCAAAATAAAAAATAAATTTATTATTTTTCCTTCATTATATCCAAACACAAGAATAAAATAACAGGGAAAATAAAATTTATAATTTCTTATTATTTTTCTTTTTCCATTACTTTTCCGTTCTTGTTCCCAAACAGAGGCTAAGTGTTTCTGTCCAACATAAATTTTTGACTTCGCCTTAACCTACGTCGAGTCCAAAACACTTTAAATGCTCCTAAACTAAAATAAATAAGAGCTCAAAATAGTTAAAAATGATTGGATTTTTTATATAAAAAAATGCAAAATTGACTTACTTGTAAAAAATAACATTCAAATTTAAGAGATGAGAATGAAAAATAACAACCACGCAAATGACAAAATTAAGGCTTTATTCCTGAATTATTTTTTTATTTTTTATTTAAGGTGAATATATTATTTTTTATTATAATATATTAAGTATTTCTCTCTATATATATATAGTTAAAAACGCCATAAGCTAGCATACAGCAGCAGCCAGCCATATATTGCTTATGTAAGTAAACAAATGGGCGGCTACGAGATCCATGCCTTCTACAATACTGCGTTGCGTGGACAAAGAAATGATTCATGCCCTCCATATGTACAATTCTCTTCATGTCATCAATCATAACTAAATTTAATTATTAATTATATATAACATAATTAAATTTAAAAGAAAATATTGAAAAAGAGATTAGAAGTTGAGTGTATAAGCACTTACACCAAATGACAAAAGGTCGATGAAACCTACTAATGGGTTGAAGTTATTGGGTGTAAATATTATAGTCTTTGCTGAGGCTTATTGTTGCTTCATTAAAAACCTACTCTTGTCTTGTATACATAGTGAAAACAAAACACAAAATGTACAAAGAAACTGACAGCTTCCAAATGTCACAACTTGCTCTTACAGTTGTTGCTTATAAAGGAAAGGGATTTTCCATAACACCTTGGAGTTTGGGTCAATTGATTTTACAAAATAATGTGTATTTTGTTAATATTTTATAATCCTTTTTACTAATTTATAGAAAGGTGTTCTTTTTTAAATTGCTAGGTTACAAAATCCTAACTCCCGTATTTTGTAATAATTTGTATGACAGGTAATTTTTTTTCTTTTTAAATGTTGCGATTTATATGAAAATAGCTTCAATTACTAATATTTTATAATATTTTGTAAAAAGTGGCAGTGGTTCACAGAATAATAATTTTGATTTTTAATATTTTATAAAATGTGGCGATTTTTAATTTAAGAAAAATCAAAGTTACAATCGTATGAATCTGTAAATTCAGGCTAAACCATTTTCATTATTTCAAATTATATGAATTGTTGTAATTGCATTCAAAAATTAAACTTCAATTAGAGTATCCGAAGGATTAAATTTATTTTGGAGCGGAAATAATTTAACCCTAAATTCATATGTGATGAGACAGAAAGTAGTTCCTGGTGCAATGACTATTGCCGACACTTCCAATTTTGTTGGTGGTTCAATTTAGGAATCCACAGGTAAGGGGCCATATCCTTTATGGTGTGGGGAAGTTGAAAAAGAAAAAGAAAATTACATATATAATGCAGAGGGAGAAAGAATTGATGTTTTGATTTATACTTAAATTATCAATTATCATATTCAAACTTTTTTCCTTTACATTTTTGGGCTATAATTGTTTATTCGGACATGAATTATCTATCAATTCAAACATCATTATTATTACTCTCTAAAGTTTTTAGTGATATAAAAATAATTCATAATACTATATTATTGACAAAAAATATAATTTAAAATTATGTATATATAATTTGATTGTAATTTAATCTCTTTAGTTGACTTATTTATTAAATATAATTTGATTGATTTATTCACTAAGGTGAGGAGTGAGTTCGAGTTTGAGTTCTTTGTATTGAAAAATATTTTATTAATTTGATGAGTCAATTGGAGAACTATCCAATTGTGTAGCATATAGGGTCTTAAAATAAATTGTGTAGCATATTGGAGAACTATCCAATTGGAGAACTATCAACTTGACCTTCTATTCCTCAAAATTTGCTGATCGGATGTCTCATCAATCATAAATTCACCCAGATTTTTGAATTTTGCGTAGTAATAGAATTGAATCTGAGTAAAATGTTAAGTTTAATGTTCAAGCATGAATACTGCAACTGTGTGTTAAAACTTAAACCAATAGAACACAATGATCAGAGAAGCTCAAACTATCCCATTTTCACTTGTGTCTATTTACCTAATCAAGCATAAAATGCCTCAAGATGACAGAGAGAAATTAAAATTTATGTTCCTTTTACCATATTACAATCATATACTCTGTAGCTATGCCTTCTCCTTATATATATAGGAAAATAATTATTTTATCCCTCAAGTTTATCATAATTATATAATATATAACTTATCCCTAACATTTAATTTTACTTAATTAAAAGGTCCTTCCGTCTAAATATGGCCTATTTTTTACCGTTAATTTAAGACAAAAGTATTAAAACACCCCCTCACTAATTTATGAAGGATATAACAACTTGCAATACAGTAAAAAAAGATCGAATACATAAATTTACCTCTATATCTGTATAAAAAAAAATCTTTATATCACTTTAATTTTCAAAATAACCTTTTGACCCTCTAAATTTATTTTTTTATAATTTATGAACGCTTGGCTAAAGACAGATTGCATGAGTGCATAATACACGTGTTAACGTGGAAAAAATATCATTTCTTGGCAGTGCATAAATTAAAAAAAAAAAAAAAAAGTCTAAGTCAATAGGTCATTTTGAAAGTTAAGATGACTAAAAAATCTTTTTGTGTAAATATGGAGGGCAATTTGTGCATTTGATCAATGATGTGGCTAAAATGTATATATATATATATATATATATATATATATATATATATATATATATTGAATGTCTCGTTGCACTATTTAAGGCTAAAATATTTTGTATGAGCAGTCAGCAACAAATAAAGATATCATTGATTGTCAATAACACGTATATATAGATACATAGAGGGAAAGAGAAATTTCCTCCAAATGCACATTTGAGGCAAATATTTTACATTTCAGCTATATTATATATGCATAAACAAATACATGCAAGTCATCATTTTATGTTAAATCTTTGTCCCACAATGCTATGCCAAATGGAACAGAATTCTAGCTTCAAAGCTTTTTATCTGTCAAACGACGTGGCTGGTTCTGAGCTCACATATCAAAGTTCCTTTTAGGATGTTAATTTTGAGTTCAGAATCATACCTGAACTAGAGAAATTAGACTGTTAAAGAAGCAGACATGGTATTATAAACTTCACTGTCCCTTTCTGAAGTGTGAATGTGATATGAAAATGCACTAGGATATTTACAATGCTCAGTTGCGACAGCCACATTTGCAGTGAAAGAAAACCTGAAGTAGATATGCAAAAATATTTCCATTTTCCAATTATAAGGAAGATGATTATTTGAACCTGAAGAATCTGAAACAATAAATAATCAATGTTGTGATCCTTACCAGCAAACTGGCAGAGTCTACATTCTATCTTTACTCTATTGAGTGTATATTGACCCTGCACTTCATCTTAGAAATGCCCAGCGTGCAATTCGACTTGAGCATCACAGAATGGCTATTAGACTTCACATATACTACTGTATTATTTTTGGAACCATTGTTGGTTTCACCTTCATTACTTGTCTATATCTATCTTCAATTCCATCTTTAATTATTTTATGGAATCTATCATCTAGCAAATTGCCCTCTCGAACTGACTTCATTGCATCACAAACAAGCTTATATGTGTACTCCCTAGGCATTGAGCCTTCTTTAACCAACTCAACTAGAAAATCCCAAGCCTCCTGCACTCTTCCGGCTTCACATAAAGCATGTACAATTGGAGTATAAGAACTAGAACTGCCCAATCCATGATTCATCTTCTGCATCCTCCTTAACATCTCAATGGCCTTATCGATCTCATTCACTGTACTATAATACCTAATGAAAGAATTATAAGTAATACGGTTTGGATCACAGCCCCTTTTGTTCATATCCTCAAAAAGCTCCAAAGCCCTCTCGATTCTGTAAGTCTTGCAACAGCCATTAATCAAACAATTATAAGTAACAACATCAGGCACAAAACCTTTAAACAACATAATCCTAAACATATGGTTAGCCTCCCATAACCTCCTTCTTATAGCCTTTCTACACCCAGTTTGCAAACTGAACTTGCAATAAGAACTAATCATTATAGTGTAAGTAAATGTGTCAGGCGGGCAAATAAAGCCCGGTAACTCCATCTGTTCTAACAAAAATCTTGCCTTTTTAAAATTCCCAATACGACAAAGAGCATAAATAATTGTATTATAAGCATACACATCCGGTTTACAATGGTACTGCTTCATTCTGTAAAACAAAGCCAATGCCTGATTGACTAGCCCTTCTTCTCCTAGGACTTTTATCAAACAGGTAATAGTATTAGTAGTAACAAGTCTTACACCAACACCATTTTCTCTTCTTCCCATATCTTTAAGAAATTGCCACAGCTTGTCTAGTCTATTCCCTCTAGCCAAAACACAAGCCATCTCTCTACAAGTCATTTCAGTATGTGCAAAGCTAAAATGAATTTCTAACCAATAGAAGAACTCCATTGCTTTGTTTAAGCCTACATTGACCCTTTTGGGGTCTCTATAAGCAGCTGGGCCAAGAATTAAAACTTTGTCACGGTATTTATAGGATTCTTGTTTGAGGTTGCGCTGTTTTAACGGAGAGCGGTGGCGGGGAGTGTTCTGGCGGCCAATGGAGCGCGTTGATTGAAAGAAGAATCTTGGAATTGATCGGAAAACATCGGAGATTAAATCGACGGTTAATAAAGAAGAGGTAACAGTTGCAGATGCGAGTTGGGAATCAAATGGGCGGTTTTGGATCATAATGGATAGTATTTGGTTGATTAGAAAAGAAGAATTGCTAGTGTTTAGAAGCTTTGATGAGACCATTGTTTTTAGTTGGCTATTATTATTTGGTACTAATGGAATGAGTGCATAATGGCATACAGGATTAAAAAGGCAATGCCTTTCCCATAGGAGGGAGAATTTTTTCAGACTAAGCTCAGAATGTGACACTTGCAGGTAGGAAGTTTCAGAAGGAACTATTTTTCGTTGCCAACCACCAGGAAGACGGACTGAGAATCCGGATTTGGGTTTGAAACTAAACAATTAAGCATTACTCCACTGGACTGGACACTGTCGGCTAGTGGGCTCTGTTAGTGAAAATCCCGCAAAAGCCTTTTGTATTTTTTTTTTGGTTTTCATCTTTTGGTGTTTTGGAGGTTTTTGATGCAGGTGTAAGTTTTGTATTAAAAGAGAGGGGTAATTGAGCAATAACGGTTGTTTTTCTTATTTGATATTTAAACTTTGAAAGAAAATAACAATAGTATATTCAATTTTTATTTGATCCATTTATATTTTTAGTTTACAAAACTATGCATATTAAACATTTTAAATGCACAATTGTACCTATTAAATATAAATCTAAACGTATTTCATTATTTGAAACTATTAATTAAGTGTTTATTCGAAAAAAACATCTAATAAATGCAAATTTTTTATCCATTTTCACTTCAAATTATTAAATGACCATTTTTCATATTTTAAAACTACTCAAATCACGTTCAATAAATAAAAGTTTTTAATACAATGATTTTATAAATTTAAATATTTAATAATAAAATTAAAATAAATAAAAGTATTGAATAGATTAAAATAAAAATTAAACGTGACATTCAATACAAAAAAACTTCAAATTCTGTGCCACTAATCATGGTCAAAGAGTCAAGACAATATGCATTTCCACCATTGATTTGCTTCAGACTTGAAAAATAGCCCATGGCATTAACACACAGACATTGACTCTTGACTCTATTTCCTACTTCAAATTTCTGTATCATTCATCTCATTTTCTTGTATCATCTCAAGGAACACTCAAGAACAGGAACTACATCCTTGGAGTGATATAATACAACTTTTTAATAGTATTCTAGACTTCTTGTATTACTATGACAACAAGAACAGCAACTATCCACAGCACAGGTCATCTTCATTCTTTTCAATATCAAAAATGGTAAAAATAACAACACTTGTGCCGTAGTCTACAATATCAAACAGCAATTCAAAATCAACTTTTGCTTAACATTCCAAACCAGCAGCAATTGTATATATGGAAAATATATACAGTAGGGTTCTTAAAAAAGACCAAACCCAGCCCATTCAGCCTCACTCGGCACTCGAGGAGACGACTGGTAAGACGAGAAAGACGACGCCGATGAGTCACAAAAGGGCGAAAGCGATTTCCGGCTTGATAGGGACCACCGAGCAAGTGTCTCAAGGTCAGAAATATAATCGATTTCGGATTCCGGTAGTTGGGCGGTTCTTCTCTTGCTGTCTTTCCTCTTTAATAAAGGTGATGGAAAACATCCGGGTGAGACGCATTCAGGTCTTACACGAGTGGGTTGTTCGAACCGCCAACGTTCAGAGCGGGTACGTGGAGTTGATCGAAAGGAACGAGTACGGGGCTCCGGTGGAGGGATGGAAACGAATCCACCAGGCGGAGGTTTAAGTTTTTGTTGTGGCTGTTGAGTAAGGCGGGGAGTGAAAGGCGGTGACGGAGATGGTAAGGTTGGTGGAGAGAGTTTCTTAGGTTGCTGTTTTTGTTGTTGGTGATGGATCTTGGGTACACCGGGTCGGATCTCCCACTTAAATGGGACAGATCCAGGTTTCCTGAAAGAATCATCCAAAGCCATCGTCTAACTGAAAGTAACTAACATGTAAAAACGGTATGCAGCTTTTTTTTATTTCTCTTGTTTCGTAGCTAAGAGATGGCTTATATATAGGAAAGAGGTATGGTATCGGCGAGATTGAAGGCATGAAGTAGGGCTTGTGGGCCAGCCTAGAAGTAAATCGGCCTATATACCCCATTGACTAAGGGAAAGAAGACAGGATATACCAACACCTTTAGCAGAAAATTCAAACTTGTTACTTGTCAACAGTACTGCAATATATATATATATATATATATATTTTAAGTTTAGAGACAAATTTGAAATTAAAAAAAGAAAACGATTGTATCAGAGAGCACATGGCTATATCCAACTGCATGTTATATGGTGTTTAGGTCAGTTTTTCAACGTGAAAATGTCCAAATCTTTAGGCAGACATTTCAGAGAACTTGTCCCCACCAAATTATTATTATTTTTTTTGAAATGAATGGCTAAATTAATTAACGCTATCTATTTTGACTAGATTTTTCCATTATTTATTTTGACTATATTTTTCCATTTCTTGATATATAAGAAATATATTTCAATAATCACTTATCTATAGTCTTAAATGAATAATTAACATAATAGAGTAGTAATTTTAAAAAAAAAAAAAAAAAAAATCTTAACAAGCGTCTAACCTAAGATGGCTATCTTCACTGTCACAATAGGCAAAGTACAATATTACAGCAGGCTCCAGTGGAAGCTACAAGTTTAAAATAAAATGATACAAATGTCTGGACATTATCATTTATCATATAGCCCGACAAGCCTTCTAGCAACGGTAAAATGACCAATCATGTAGTTTCCTTCATAATGTGAACGTGAAAGTGTTATTTAAAAACATTTGGACAGCTATAATCATATCAAGTTTCAACTTGAAAAAAATATACGAGTAAAGACGATGAACAACAATTTCATTTTATCGTAGCCTGTATACATATTTCAACTAATTAAGTTCAGAAAATTCAGACAGCTTTTAAGGAAGTTGGATAAGTTCAATTTTTGGAATAATGCTCAGTTTGTTCCATCAACTTGATCATAATGAATAATTTACTTAAAATTGAACACTTTTGGATTGAATTTTTAGCAGGAACTTTTAATTAGAAAACCAATACTCATTTCTATGCCATTTTTAGAGCTGTAAAATTTTATATTCAAATAGAATGATAATAGACATGAATGAATCAACAGTTGTAGATTGAAGCATGCTAATCTCATTAATCAAGAACCAAAAAGATTGAACAAAACAAGGCCTCTGGTGTCAATTTATAAGTTAGTAGAAACTCCTTCGATGAAAGTTCAAAAAATAAAATAAAAAGAAAGAGAAAAAATGTTTTGCGACAGCTAAATTAGTTAATAGACAACATCTCAGAGTGACAACTAACACTCGTAAGAGAATTCTTGTGGCATGTTACACAGTGCTCGCATTGTGTTGCTGGCCACATCCAGCAGCTGTAAGTATTCATCTGCACCATCAACAAGACACTGTACACAGGAGCAGAAAAAATATAAGCATTGTTTCCAATGGAATGTATAAGTGCTGTACCTTGAAAATTATTCGTGAATTCCGGCCAGAAATTAAAAATAAAAAACATGGAGATCCAGAAATGAAGAAACACACACACACACACACACACATATATATATATATTTAACAGTATCTTTTCCTCTTCAATAACTCATTTTTATGGGTTACCCTTTTTTTATTGGGAACAATAATGATGACTTGAAAGAATGACACCTAGCTGGCTTAAGTCTTAAGATTGTATGATTTATTGGTTGAAATATCATAGATATAATGGCAGATCTCTTTCAACTTTTACTGAGTCATATTTCATAATATCCCTCATAAACTTAAAGAAGATACTAAGCAAAGAAATAAACTTTAGGAAAAGTGACCTTATCAGCTGCAGCCAAACTCTTGCATATTCGTGCTTTTTGTTCATCCGATATATCATCTGCTTCAACCACTAGATCAAACAGCTGGAAGAAATATCATATCAGTTGCATGTTTATCCAGGAACCAGTAAAGTAAATGAAAGCATCATGATAAAACAAAAAGGAACCTGAACAAGCATCTGGGACACCGGATATCCTTCTGCAATTATATTATTGACCTCCTTGTTTGCCAAATCAAAGTCACCATTTTTGCATGCCGCATAAAATGCACCTAAAAACTCCTTCGGAATGACCTGATAAACCAAAAATAAAGGATTCTTAATTCTAAAACATCCTGTAATCCAACAAACTGCCTTTCCTTGTTCTGCTCAGCTTCCTATGTACCAGGGGTAAGTACCAAGGTTTCTTTGGCGGTATGGCCTTCAAGACATGCAATATATTTTACAGCCAAGACCAAAGTAGTAAATGGTATTCCAACCTAAACTAGACCATAATGAGAGAATTGGATCTTACACACAAAAATTTAGATGAAAAGGAACAAATCAAACATGTACAAATGCACAATGCCTGCATGTAAGCACAAATAGGAATATGAATCACGTATGAACAATGAGACACTGAGTAGAAATTTCCAGGAATGGAAACGAAAATAGAGCTCAAGGAATTCATGATATTACCCCAGATACACTTATCAGGTCCTTTGATGAAATTGTTGATCCAAATAAGCGAGCAGCCCCCTGCATAAAAAACAGTACATGATCACAACTTTAATTCAGGTAGAGAAGAATGGACAGATCATTATACATAGATTTTGTCATTGAGCATTAAATATTGAACAAATGAAGAAATCAATGTTGGCTAAAAACTGATTTTTAAATAAATTAACAAAACTGCCGTACTGGAACAAATTTGAAATCTATTGGTACATTGTCAATCAATTGGTAAATACAAAAACGCCATCTACTATAACAAGAATCAAGCATAATTCGGAAAAACAGTGTTTACAGTCAATTTGAAGCAAAATAAAATACAAATAATTCCAACCAAACACAAAAATATGAATTGACTCTATGATAATGCTATTGAGTCTCACTCTATTATCTCACATTATGTCCAATATGCAACTAAACATCAACATTTTCATTCGAATACTCTAAATTACAGAGCAAACATTCAAGCCATTCACGGATAACCTCCTTCATGCCTTCATGGTCAGTACTGGGTGCAAATGAAAGTGGAACATAGGGAATTGCTCATTTAACATGCACAAATGACATTGCAACATCACTATCTCACAAAAATGCAGGATAAAGTATAAGCAAAGTGAACCATTAAGTGTAGAAAAGTTGAATGATCATTTACTTGCAAATACGTAATGGCCCGACGAAGATCCCCTTGTGATATAGAGCTTAAGGTGGAAAGAGCCTACAGGGGAGTAGTTTTGCACAAAGAAATCAAGCCACCATTAAAATTGGTTATGTGAATAAGACTAGCCCCAACCATTGAATGTGCATACCTCTGCATCTATATTAAGGCCTTCTTCCTTACAAATGTACAATATACGATCGCGCATGATGTCTTCTGAAAGTGGCTTGAACCTGAATTTCGCACATCTTGAAGCAAGTGGCTCTATAATCCTATGAAAAATGACAATTGCCTAATTTATAAGATATGCAAAACTGTCCTTCAATATTCTAAACATTTACTAGATATGATGAAGCATAAACTTATGTTCCACATATTGATTCTATAGCATGTGGATATCCCTGGAAATAAAATCAATGAAATTCACTACAGAACAGAACCTACTGATGAACCAGCTGCTACTTATATCAACCAGGTTGAATATTCAATAGCTGCTACTGTATGGTTTTTCACCAAATAAATTATATAGGGCCCAATGCATAAATTTGACCATGCATTTTCCGTAGTTATCTTTGTGATTCCTTAAACTTTGCGGAGAACCCATCATAACTCTGCAATTTCACATTTCAGTTATAATTATGTCATCACCAAAATGAAATGTGAAAGTGCATTATCATGATTGAACTCCAGCAAAGTTATTTCATTTTGACGACGGGCACAGTTATTACTGAAATGTGAAAGTCTAGGGTCATGATTGAACCCTCGCAAAGTTCAGGGGCACAAGAGGAGAATTGGTCAAGATTCAGGGCCAAATTTATGTAATAAGTCAATGATCTAGTTTCCTGTTTGTCCAAAAGTTAAACTCAATATCAAAAGAGCAACAAAAAAAGGTGCTGAATGAAAAAACTATGGATGAAAATATTCAATACGATTGTCTGCATAGGTCAAAACTGTTGTGTATCATCCAGGAGAAGTTGATTAAACTGGGGGTGAGGCTGGAACAAGAACCATCACGAATATCAAGCGCACTTTGTTCTGCCTATTCACTTTTCAACTTTTAACTTGATAAAATGTGCAGCACAGTAGGAAAACATTAAGTAGTGAACAGCCAAATGTACCACATTAGATAAGTGCGGTGCTAAACATCATTCATGTAAAAAAACCGCAGTTTAATCATAATATAAAGGAAAGCCTCAAAATATAATTGAATATAGTTATGACACACCACACTAGACCATACTAACAAATAAATTCAACTATTTAATTAGACGGCACCTAAGAGATGCATAATATCCCAACACATACAAAAAGAAAGAGGAAAAAAGAAGCAATCAAATATATCCTTGCCACTAAATTGGAAAATAGAAAGAAAAAGGCTGACCACACAAATTCAAGTTGCAGAAATTCAGGTTGCAGAGCAACAAAGCAAAGTAGAAAGGAGCACCTGCTGATATAGTTGCATAAGAAAAAGAATCTTGTAACTTTGGAGTAGGTTTCCATTGTACGTCTCAACGCATTCTGAGCATCTTCAGTCATTGAATCTGCTTCATCTAGGATAATGATTTTATATGGTGGACAAGGGTAACCCCTGAAATGTCAGAGAACAGGTAAAGCAATCGTCACATTCAAGGAGAAAATAGAACCAATGCTAGAAATAAATGTCATTGCATGACGGAAGTATATATACCCTGCATGCAAACCAGAAGATCCTACAGCCACAGCAGCAAAGTCTTTGATCTTAGTACGAACAACATTGATTCCACGATCATCACTTGCATTTAGCTCCATCACCCTGGACTTGTAGAGCTCAGGTCTGTAAAAATTTGCTACTAATTTAAGATTAACGAATACAACACAATGTACACGTTCACTTTAAACAATTTATAACTAAAGCACAAAGAAAAGAATTAAGTACATTCAAATTACAAGAGAGAAGAAGCTATGAGATGAATAGTGAACGGCACAGCTAATTAAAGTGGCCAAGAATAATTGCACATTTTTTCGCAACTTCTGAAGAAAAAGAAACCTTAAATTCTCAACCCTAACAGTCTTTGACCACTCTATTTCAAACAATTTACACCATAAAAGAAATCAAATTAACCAAAAAAAATTCGAACCATTGAAATAGTAAAAAAATTTAAATATTCTTCTTAATTGGCTTAAAACATTAACAATACAACGCAAATGCAAGCAGCCAGAAATAATACTGCTACAAAATTAGGAAGTACCCAAAAAGCTGGCGTGCGATGGCCAGAGCGGAGGTGGTTTTTCCGGTACCAGGTGGGCCATAAAACAGCATGTGTGGGCACTACAGAAACCACAATATTAACTATCAGTACAGTGATGAACCTAGGGTTTGAAAATCAGACAAAATTAATTATAAATATAAATTAGTAAAAACAACAAACTGTAGATTTGGGGGCTGAATATCTCTCACATCACCGGTTTCGATGGTGTTGGTGAGGACCCGAACCACCTCCTCCTGATGAGCCACATCTTTAACTTGCTTTGGTCGACTGAAAACGAAACCAAAACCGGTGTTTCAAACTTTATCTTGGACAAAGATGCATAATATGTGTGTCAAAGACTAAATAGCGAGAAAAGGAAGGGTCATTACTATTTCTCAACCCATGGCTGTGAACTCGGCAATACTGGCGCCATAGCTCTATTTCTCTCTGAATAGAATTATGACAGGAATTATTATACGTCATAAGAAGAGTCAGACTTAAAGACGGATGCAACAGTGGGCCGAGGGGGGCAACGGGCCCCTCCGAAGTTTAAAAAAAAAATTAAATACTCAAATTTCCTTTTGTACAAATGCATAAATTAGTCCCTCAATTCATAAGATTTTTGCAATTGTGCCCTTAAATTTTTATTTATCAGTTTTAACTTTTAAGCTTTACAACTTTAATTTAGTAAAAAGTTGGCATTTTCTAATGGAAATTTATGGCAATGACGGAAAAAATAGACCTAATTATGAACTGACATGTGAAATTCTTTTTTTTTTTTTAAATAAGTGAACTTTTATTTTGACATGTGGAATAATAAAAAAAAACAGAGAAAAACAAACAAAGAAAATATTATAAAAATTTATTTAATAAATTTTAGACTCCGATATTTCTAATTTTTACCTTTCAAAATTTTTTAGATATTGGATAATTTTCTATTTAAAAATAGATTAAATTTTTTAATAGAATTTAGATTCTAATAGAAAATTAACATAGCCAATTAAAATTAAATAATATTTATTTTTAAACCAATAAAATTAAAGTCCTCAATGGTATTTTTATCAATTCATAAATTTAGCATTGACATTTTAGGAACCTAATGTTTTCTAATTAGTACGTGACTAAATTATCATTAATGATATTGTTAATCACCAATAAAAATACAAATAAAATTTGAAATTTTTATACGAGTAAAAAATTTATGATTTATGCACATGAAAGCATAATCTAATAATAAATGTATATATGACTTGACAATAAATTTAAGTTCGAATTTATTTTCCCTTATACTAAAAAAAAATTATGATTTATTATATTATAATTTGAATATTAAAATTTTTATAGTTTCATCGAAATATTTGAAAATAAAAAATAAAATATATTATAATTAAAAATATTAATCTTTTAATCCAAATAAAATTTAAACTTTTATTAATAAAATATAAAGTAAAAGAAAAAGAGAAAATGAAGAATATACATATTAAAGAATGCGGCGCATAACAAATATACAATAAGTCTTATATTTAAAAAACAAGTTATCAATTTTAATTATAAATTTAGTATAGATAGAAATTCGGTTGTTAACCCATTTTGTAATCTTTTTGTCAAATATTAGCAACGAAAAAATAATAAAACAGAATTTATTAATTAATAAAAAAAATAATTTAAACTTTTCCGCTGCTCAATACGTGATTCAAGCTCTATCCAATCCTAGCTATACAGGCTTTTCCTGGTTTTCTTTTATAATATTGATGTTCGTTTTAATTTGTCAAAGACTTTGCAATTGAGGTAGCTCATCCGTTAGTTAGAGCAACTCGTTCTTTGACGGGCTATAATACCCTAAAATTTTTATTTAAAAATATTTTTTATTTAAATTTAATTATTAATTATAGTATTACACCACATATTATTTATTGAGACTGAAAATCATTTTAATTTGTCCTTTTTCATAAACATTTTTCAGGAAATAAAAGTTTCGCTGGTCCATAAGACTCTGCATCCTTCTTCGCAAAGATTTAAACATATTAATATAAATCATTTAATAAGTTTGTGATTTTCTGCACATTTAATTTAATTCCGCAGTTAAAATGTTAAATTAATATTTGGTTATGTAAAAGAAATTATATTGTGATTATAAATAAATTGTAGAGTGATTTATGAATACTTGGAGACTGGTTTGACCATATTATGGCAGTTAAACTTTATATGATGATACATTTTTATTAAATGGATATGGACCTAAGCTGTGAACAATATATAATATTAAGGATGGACTAAAAATGTTAACTCTGATTAATTTATGAATAATGTCATAACATGGGATTGTTATTTTCTTAATCAGATATTAATAGTAATGGATTTTGATAGTTTAGGCTTACTACGGGCTTCGAGAGTTTTAAATTTACCTAGATCCTAGTGCTGATCTGACTTTATTTTGTAATTACTTTTAATAGAATGTCAGTAATCTCTTTCTTCCTTTAAAAAAAATAAAAAAACAATTTATGTTATAATGTTGTAAACAGAAATATTTCGTTGCTAATCCATAAATATAACTCTTTGTCAAGTTTATAGTTTAGAAACAAACAAAATTTTGTTAATACAATTAAGAATTTTGTTATTTAGACAAATGTGCCATTTTATTTATTGTTTTAATAGATTTTCCTTTCTTAATAGTTCATAGTTATATGCCCAATTCAATACACAGTTCGTGTACCGACTTGACTTATATTGGGTGCAACATTAGATTGAATCCATACGTGAATCAATAGATCCATAGCACTCCCGGCAATGACTATATCTACTATCATTTGGTGATAATCAATAGCGGATCTATGTTATACAAAAGGGGTCAATTTACCCATTTTCCTTTTTTCTTATTCTCTTTAAATGCATATACATTTTTTTTCTCAATTAATCCCTTTTAAAATTCAAAGTATAAACTTTTGTTTTAGTTTATTATGTAATTGACTCTAACAATTTTTTCCCCTAAATTTGCCACAACCAAAAACAGTGTCAAGAGATGTAGATGGCCGAAAGAATTCAAAAATCAAAATATTGATGATCATGCATAACGAACTATATTAAAAAGATCTTATCTGTACTGTGAAACAATCGAAGTTGACTAATAGTTTGAGCGTGTTAGGTATTAAAGTCTACCAACTATATGAATAATATTGTGATATTTCAACTCCTAATAAAAAAAAAAAAGAATGAGTTTAGATAAACGATATTATGTTTCACCAAATACCAGAATTAGACTGATAATGCATAAAATAAATTGTGGAAAAGCTTTATAAATGGAAGAGATTGCTTGAAATGAAATAATGGAAGAGATTGCAATTGAGAAATAGAAATTGATTGTACATAGAAAGGAAAATTACAATGAACATAAAAGAAAGTTAAAATTGAACTTGTAGTTGAATTGTTTTTTAGTTTGATTTTCAAAGTTGATTGTTACTTTTATAGCTTTTGAGTTTTGCTTTTATATAAGACACACAACGGTTACCACTTTTACGCGCATGAGATCTAATTGCTGAAGTAACTATGTATTGTTTATGTAGTTTTTCTACGTTATGGAAGCATTTTTTTTTATTATTTAGCTAAAATTAAATTGATTGATTATGCGCATTGAAATGTTCAAAGGACTAATCAAATTGGTTGGATAAGCCATCTCCATATTTGAAATTTGAAACAAAGAGGGGAATGTAGAGTTTAGTTATTGATCTAAGATTATAACATGTTTAGACATTTACACAGTAAATATATTTGATTTTTCCACAAGTTTATATTTATAGAATCAATAATTACAGATCTCCAATTCTCCATTGTCAACTAAGTACTTTAGATGATTTGGGCTTGTTGTCAAAAAGCCTATTATCCTAATTGCAATTTGAAAGCATTAATTAAACTTCCATTTTCTATTAGTGTGACTGAGCAGCTCTATTATTCAGAAACGTGTCTCTGTTGGTGAATGGTGACTCCCTTGATAAAAAAGACAGATTCAGTGACCGTTTAAATTTCGAATTCAAAAAACTTTGAACCCACTCTGGCAGCCCTGTGACTTTCGAACCAATAACAGATCCACTCAAATATGCCAAAACGATAGAAGCTTACATGTCTTGTCCAGGTGGCGTTACTGGGTTTGTCGTTCATAAAGAATGTCCAAATGCGTAGCACAGAGTAACTATTCAGTGGGCCCCACTCCCCTACGCTCCTAACGAATACCGAGCCATAATCGACGGTCTAGATCTTCCTTCAATTCAAATCAACCCCTTCCCCCGCCTCAAAAGCATTAAACAAATATTAAATAGCAAAACACACGATCATACACTCTCCCTCTCACTTGAATAGACTCTCCTCCTCTCTTTTTCGGCCCCTGCAAAGAAACCTTAACCCCTTTACGTTTTGCCTTTCAAAGTCCAAACAAGAATTCTGCCTTTAAAGCCTCGTTTCTCTCTTTCTATTGAACTGTTTTCCAGTTAGTAATAGAGGGAGAGGGTTTCTTCAGGGTTTGTTCGAAATGTCGACGCAGACTCGCCGCCCGTCTTTTTCTTCTTCCACAACGTCGTCTCTAGCGAAGCGGCACGCTTCGTCTTCTTCCGCGTCCGAGAATATAGGGAAGCCCACGGCCGCAACAACTCACATTGCAAGAAAGCGAGCGCCTCTTGGTGATATCACGAATCATAAGAATGTGCCTCAAAAGGGGTTAAGAACTTCGATTCCATCTTCTACTTTGGTGGGTTTTTGTGTTCTTTTTTAATGGGTTTTCTTTTTGTTTAATTACTCAGAATTGATGAAATTGAAAGTATTCTAAGCGGGTGTGAGTTTTTGTTGCCAATTAGTTTCTTAATGCGTGTGGCTTCATTATGTATTGACCCATTCAGGTTCCAAGGAGTCGTCATTCTTTTTTTTCTTTAATCTCGGGGGGTTTTCCTTTTTTTCTGTATGGTTTTTCCATTTCATAATCTTTTGAAGAACAAAAGGAGCTGTCTTATTTGTGGGTATTATAGACGAAAAACTTGGAACGGTATAAACTGTATGAAGAAAATAGAAACAAAATGATCATCATTTTTCTTTGAAGTTTTTGTTAGTTTATTGGCCCGAAATTACTAAATATGGGTGTTTTTATGTGTCTTGTTAAGCATAAAAGTTTTGTACCTTGATTACCAGGGCCTGATATCAGTAATTACCTAATCTAAGCGGGAAGTTGTCAATTGCCAAGGATATGTATGCTTTCACCTTTGTTTGTCTTAAATTTAATAGGGGGTTTTGATCATTCTGAATATCTTAAGAGAATTTGATGAAGCTGCTGGAATCATGACCACATATCATGAAGTGAAAAGATTCTTGAATATTTGCTTGTGATTGATGTAGAAGAAAGCTCAAAATCATTAGCAAGCTATTAATATGGGAATTATTCGAATATTCTTTTATCTAAATTATTATAATCAGACTTTATTTTGGTGTTGTTCTTTGCAATTAAGATTTTGCTCCTCCTTACATGTGAATTTGATGTTCCTAACTGAACTAAAATATTTAAAGGCACCATGCTCAAACAAAATTGCTAAGGTGAAAAAGGGGCCTCCCGCTTGCACCAGCAATACAGGCTTCTCAGCGGGCAATTTACATCCATTAAATGCAAAATCAAGCGCAATTGGTGCGTGTAAGGTTACATCTGTTCCAAGAAGTGATGAGGCGGTCCCTAGTATTGTTGTTGATCCTGCTCCATGCAGCATGGATGTCTCTCCTAGTAAATCAATTTCCTTGGATGAAACAATGTCAACTTGTGATTCTTTCAAGAGCCCGGAAGTTGAGTATTTGGACAACAACGATATTCCAGCAATTGATTCTATCAATAAGAAGACTCTCAGCAACCTCTATATCTCAGACCATGTGCAAACAGAAGGTATAGTCTTAGTTTTTCAACTCTTTCATCAACTATTTAAGCATAAATGGAATGCAGCATTAATCTTCCATTCCATTACCGAACTTCTCACTTTAAATTGTGGTTAAGGTATAATTTTCTGACTTCCTAATTTCGTTTGACTTAATGCTTGCAGAAAATGTGTGCTGCAGAGATATGCTCGTTGATATGGAAACAGATGATAAAATTGTTAATCTTGATGACAATTATGAGGACCCTCAGCTTTGCGCTACAATGGCTTGTGATATTTACAAGCATTTACGAGCATCAGAGGTTTGCCTTTCTTTTCCAATTGAATGCACTTGCGGATTACGTGCACAAAATGGTCCTGTATATGCTTTAATGAGGCTAAACAAATCACTTCTTCCATAAATTATAAGCCATCTCCTGGAATGCTATTCAAAGTTCTGGCACTTGCTTTTCATATTATTTGCTCTGACATTATTCAATTTGTTTGATTTCAGACAAAGAAAAGGCCATCCACAGATTTTATGGAAAGAATTCAGAAAGACATAAATTCCAGCATGCGTGCAATTCTGATTGATTGGCTTGTGGAGGTAATTTTTTTTCCATTTGTGCATTGCAGATCTGTAACACGTTGCTTAATTAGTATCACCTCACTTACCATGTCTAATTCATACTGCAGGTGGCTGAAGAGTACAGACTTGTACCTGATACATTATATTTGACTGTGAACTACATTGATAGATATCTTTCAGGAAACGCCATGAACAGACAAAGACTGCAGCTGCTTGGTGTCGCCTGCATGATGATTGCTTCGTAAGGAAACATTCTCTGTTTGTCTTTCTTTATTCTTATATGTGGAACATCCTTGTCCTCCAAAATTTTCACCGACTCATTTATTAATAAGGAAAATGTCCACTGTGGCAGAAAATATGAGGAAATTTGTGCGCCCCAGGTGGAAGAGTTTTGCTACATCACAGATAATACCTACTTTAGGGATGAGGTATAAGTCTCACCATCCATTTTTCAAACTATACAATAATATGCTTCCTCACGTAAGCATTCATGGCTATAGGTTCTAGAAATGGAATCAGCTGTTTTGAATTTCTTGAAGTTTGAAATGACAGCCCCAACAGCAAAATGTTTCCTTAGGTATGTCTAAATAATGACTATCTCCATCTTTTATTTTCTGCATGCTGCAATGCATATTTTGATTTCTTTAATATTCCTGTGATATGCAGGCGATTTGTCCGTGCTTCTCAAGGAGTCAATGAGGTATCTATCTCTAATTGCTTAGAGCATTGACTCTGCATAGCAATGTGTCTTCAACAACTGGCTGACTCAAGTTATTATATGCTAATAAATAAGAATACTAGCATTATTTTTATCAAACATAGTTAGAAATGTTTAAATGAAAAGGTTAATAGTCATTCTAATATTTTGTACAATCTCATGATTACAAAGTAGTTTTATTTCTATTATTTCTATCATCTCTATCCCTAAAGTATGAATGGTTATGCGGTACCCAGGTTCCATCAATTCAGCTAGAGTGCTTGGCCAACTACATTGCAGAATTATCTCTCCTAGAGTACAATATGCTTTCCTATTCTCCATCACTTATTGCTGCCTCTGCAATTTTCTTGGCAAAATACATACTTCTTCCTTCAAGAAGACCATGGGTATGTGTGATAAAAATTCTTTGTGCTCTGTTGCTTAGGCTAAACTCTGCTCTAATGCCACGAAAATCCTTTCATTTTGGAACAGAATTCCACCTTGCAGCATTACACACTTTACCAGCCTTCTGATTTGTGTGAATGTGTCAAGGATCTCCACCGCCTCTGCTGCGGCAGCCACAATTCTACCTTACCAGCAATCAGGGAGAAATATAGTCAGCATAAGGTAAGCAAAACTTCCATTGCGATACAAAGCTCAAAACTTCAATTTTTGTCCTTATCTAATTGGAGTTGTTTATTTTGTCTCAGTACAAATTTGTAGCAAAGAAGTACTGTCCACCATCAATACCTCAAGAATACTTCAACAACCAAAGTTAGCTAGGAATGTTGCCTTAGTTTTTTCCAATGCTCTGTTGGATAAAGTTGCCAAGTGAATCATTTTTAGCAGCTCTATCCGGTTCCAAGGAATACATGTGTTCTTCTTCAATGTATCAGTTTCTCCCCCTTTAGATGTTGATTGTAGTAGTTTTATGCTTAATTGATTTAGGTTGTGGTGCGTGCTGCTGATAGATAATCTCTGTATGATATTTTTTCTTGTTTCCTAGATTTTTAGCTGGAGTTATTAGTCCAATTGTATCAAATAACATTGACTAAGCAATTCTCAAGTCTTACCACCAGCTTTTAAAAAAAAAATAAAAATAAAAATTATATAGAGCCAACATGCCTTTCGAAACAATTATAAAAAAAGAAGAAGTTATTATTCATTTATTAACTTTTTCTAAGCAAGAATTTCTATACATACTGACAAGAAAAAATTATTTCATCTCACCAACTGACAGCAAATATAAGGAATGAGAGTCAGCCATATCAGAAAATATTTCGTCTCATGTTAAAGAAACAGATATAAATAATAACACCCATATTATTTTTTAATTACAATCTTTCCACAAAAACCACATAAAATGTACGGTCATTATGCCTTTATATGATCTTTCTCTCATTTACAGTGCAGAAAATATATATATATATATATATATATATATATATATATATATATATAAACTATGCTTTGCATTGATTCTTACTTGGAACCCCACCACTTTGGTTTGGCATTTCATTAAGCCAATGACAGTCCTCAAACTGGCACTGTGGTCTCTCATTTGGCCACTCCACGTCACTTGGCTCTATATACATAGGACCCCATGCAGGGGTCCCATCTTCGAACGAATTATGTGTCAACCTCTTTAAATCAGAGCCGTCTAATTTAATAGTGTAGATTTCCCCGTAAGGTTGATAATGATGTGGGTTCGAGATTGGCTCAGCTGATATTCCGGCATAATCTGTTGTGAATACTATACTCTTTCCATCCGGGCTGAAATATGGGTGGTTAGTTCTACCACCCAACCCGCTTTGAACCAGCTTTCTTAATCCGGTTCCGTTTGGGTGGATCAAATACAACTCGAAGCTTCCTGAACCCGAGTCCTCCCTGTCTGATGCAAACGCAATCCATTCACCGTCTGGTGACCAGCTGCACATCGTGTCGCTCCATGGACCCTCCGTTAACCTACGGATACCACCTTTCTCTCCTTCTTCCGCGTCCATAACATATAAATTTTTATGACCCGTTCGACCCGATCGGAACACGACCCATTTCCCATCCGGCGAAACCGAAGGAAATGCATTATTTTCACCATTAATGGTCAACCTCTTGACGTTTCCCTTATCAACATCGATAGAGATTATATCAACCTTGGTGCTTTCACTGGCAAAAGAGGGGCCAGTACTAGTGTATACAATTCCTGGACGAACCGGGTCCCAGACCGTCGAGAATGCAGAATTGGGATAAACCTGTCGCCGGTTTGAACCGTCCCGGTTGACAACATACACGCCCGGAAATTCAACAAACGCGATGCGATCACCTTTCGGTGACCAAGAAGGGAATGACCCGTCAATTCTAAATAGCGATATCTCAGGCACTGGGCTATTGAGATTCTCCAACACAAAATGCTTGCTCTTTTTATCATTTGAAGCACCTCTACACCTGTGGTACCCGACTCGACTTGAATCGGGCGAGATAAAGGGGTTTAAGTGATGAGTTTGTGGTGATACTAACCTAGTTAACTCAATAAACTCGTTTTTAACAAGGTCGAATAGCTCTATATGGCGATAATCCGAATTGGGTCTTCTCGTAGCTACCGCTATAAATTTGTTGTTACCTGGAGAAGAAGCTGGAGTGAACGCGTGAAGACCCGCTGGAGTGACTCGCTCCACAATCACCGACTCAATTGAAATCGGCGTTTTACTCGGTAAAATCGCCTTGTAAACGCTAATCCATCCATCTCCGCTTCTTCTGTGGAAGTATAGTGTAGAATCGTCAACCCAAGTGGGCCAACCGCCGTGTTCAACAATCTTGACACGGTGAGTTCCATCACGAGTCAAGAACACATAAATATCAGTACTCAGTTCGGCAACTTCACCATTCCATCCACTCTCGCCATAAGAGGCCACGGCCGTGTAAACCCCTGAAGGAGAGACCGCAGGGCTAAAATCAGCGATCCCATATGGGGTGAGTCTACGAGTGAACCCGGTTTTCAATTCAGTTGAGTAGACAGCAGCCCAACTCCTCCTCGGCTTTTTGGAATCCTCATGAGTCGACACGTATATTAGATAATCTCCACTCACAGTCGGCTTATCCTTCATCGAAATTCCATCTATGCACTTCAGCAGCGGCACTTGAACGCGCACGGGAATTTCAATTTCAAGGGAAGACCTCAATCTGGTGCTTCGCGGGCTACTGAAATAAACTGCATCCCAGTAGATATTTGATGATCCACCCCGCTCTGTAACGTACACAAGGCTAACTGATTCCGAGTTCTGTGTGCCCGATCTTAAGGTTTGATTGGATAAAAAAGAAAGGAGAGACGAAGACGGAGAAGGGAAGTGACCGTTGAAATTTAACGATCTACCGTCGGTGATTTGGAGCTCTTTGGCTGGAGTAGGAGGTGGGCCATGTGTAGGAAGAGTAAAGATATCAAAAGCGTAATCCGATCTGCTGCCCAGTGTTGCGAAGATGATGCTGGTTTTACCGGATGGTTCGTGGTCCGGCGAAGCACAGGATAGAGCCACTAGTAAACGGAAGAGTAAAGATAGAATTATGGGGGTCATCGGTTTTGTTTCCTTAGTCCGAGTGTTTTCAGTGAGTGCGTGGTTGATGATACTAAAGGGATTTAAAACACATTTTTCGTTTCTTATTATGAGAAGAAAAGGTTGCTGTAAGAGATGACGTAGCTTGTTGATATGTATCTATCTGTATGAGTTAGATACGTGGCAAAATCAGAGAATAGGTTTTGTTGCGGATTGGAGATCGAGAAGCATAAATGTATGGTGTGGGTGCCAATTTTTATCCTTTAAGTGTCAATCAGAGAAGTTGTGTTTGTTTGGTCTTAATTTGATTGGTCTGAATTTGGGCGTGAATGCAATAGGATGAACAAGTTGCAGAGGATAAAATCTCCTATAGCAAATCTGCATAAATTTTTTGTATGTTTTAGCAGGCATTGGATTAGAAAACAAGTTGTGGTATGTAGATAACATTTCTGTAACCAAGTATCAAATTATCCGTATTTTTTTATACAAGTGATGGTTAGTGATGGAAGAGTTAAAAAACAGCCATGAAAAATATACTTTTATAAAATGCATTACAATCCTGAAAATTTAAAAAATTTTGAGAATTGCACTTATGCAAATGCAGTCTGCTTCATATTTATATTTTTATTTTTTTTATCGTATTTATATTTCCTTTTTTATATATTTAGACTTGTTAGGAAAAATTAATAAAATGAAATGAACAACAGAATAGTCTAATTAGAACGAGCCGAACAATATAGTCTGAGCAGTTAATAAAATATACTGAGCAATTAAAAAAATAAATCGAATGTTACTCAAACCAGTTGCAATGTAAGTAATGTTTTATCAAAGAGATTTTAAGAGTTATTTAATCATATAATTAATACTCAAAATTCTTTTTAAATATTTATTACCATTTACATATTCAGTTATAATAAAAAAAATACTATAAATAATTATCACATCTTATTATAGGATATTACATCTTATAGCAATTCTTGATTATTCATATTTTCCAAGACTAATTTTGTTTTAAAGTTTGTGAGTATCTACTCATACCTGATTTAATATCCACAGTTAAATCACGAACAAATTTAACAATGCATTTTTCCTTTTAAATTCTAATTAGTATTTATGAAGATAAGAAAATTCAATAAAAAAATGTATATTCATTCTATATTATTTTTATTAATTTTAATTATTTATTTATTAGTATTATCACGATTTTAAATTTATTTCATTATATAATTTAATTTATTAATTATAAAATAATTATTTTTGAGTTCGGATATATAAAATTTAAAATATGTTTTATTATAAAAGTTTGCACTATTTATTTATAATGCTTGATTTGTAATTTTGTTTATTATGAATTTTATTTTATAAGAATGATATAAAAATTAATTACATTTAGGACTTCAATCAACCTATAATAAAAAACACTCTAATAAATATTTTGAAAATATAATTATATAATATTAATAAAAAAATAATATATTATAAATAAAAAAGGTAGAATATAAAATATCAATATAATTGCATTTATTTTTATTATATTATAGTTATAACTAGTGGTAAGTGCATATATGATCCGATAATAAATATAAATTCGAATTTTTTACCTTCAATATTCAAGAAAAAAAACTCCAATAAATTTTCCTTTTTCTAAAGCTAGAAGTACGTACAACTTTTGTTTCTTTTGTTTTATTTTATCTTATTTAAGAAAAAAAAAAAAAAAAAAGGCTCCGTTGCATGTTAATTTGCAGAACGTTAAAAACTTAAAAAATGATTTCAACTAGCAGAGTGAGTGAATGACAACCGGCTGTAAGTTAGAAACACCGTGGCGGCTTGTTTGAAAGTAAACCAGTCACTAATACCTACTCTCTATGTGGAAACTTACTCACTAAGAATGACCTGGTCAACTTATACCCATTTCATTTCTCCCTTTTCCATTCATTTTACTGAAATCAACAACTTGAAGCTTATCATCTTGTAATTGTTCCATTCATTCTTTAATTTCAAGAATTCTTTTTCTTTATTTTTGTATATTTCATTTCTTGATCGAGATGAGTTTCCTTAGACCATCTGCGTTGTATCACTTTCTTTTAACTTTCCTTTCTTTAAGATGGATGCCATGCCAAAGCTGGAGTTTTCTTCGATGGCCTGGTCTTGATGGGTTGTTGAGGCTTCTTGTTTTGGTTCTTTTGTGGTCTATGTGTTTAGAAATTCGTTTCATTCCCTCGTCTTCCATGTACCCTACTCTTCGCGTTGGTGATCGGATCATTGTTGAAAAGGTAATAATTGTTCTCAGTTAATTTGCACATTCAGTGTTGCTAATTGATTGATTAATCTAGATCATTACTGGCCATTGAATCTTGATGAGTACAGATGTTGCATTTGTGATTTTCAGGCTCTGTTGCTTGTTGCTTGACAATCATTTAAACCCAGAAATTCAATTTATGATTGCTCGTCTTGTAATGCTCATATAATTATCATAACTTTTTTTTGTTCTTATAATAGTTTGCAATTGTCCTTCCCCTCTGCTTGGCAGTGGTCAATTCTTATTTTGTATAAGATAATGTGATGATGATTTTTGGTGACTAAGAACAAAATTAGCGAGAACACTTAAATTGCAGCTGACCTTTTGCAATTGCGTGAACTGACATTGTTCTATGCTTTTACAGAAATTAATATTCGGATAGATTTCTTTTACTTCTAACCAAAAAAGCCAACGGTGATATTCACTTTGAACTTTAAGTAATTGGTGGTTATTTATTAATTTCTCAGGCCTCGTACTATATCCGAGCTCCGGCTGTAAATGATATTGTCATATTTCGAGCTCCTGAAAAGGTCTGTAGATTTGACAATCCGCCTAATTTTCTGTCCTTAAAGTTCAGTGGTTATCTTTTACTATATTAGAATCATCCTCTGCTTGGTTGTCTGTGACAGCAGGCTGGATCTAGAGAGGATGATGTTATCATTAAGAGAATTGTTGCAAAAGCTGGAGACTTGGTTCAGGTAATTAAAACTATTTCATTCATCACCCTGGATGGATGACAACTCAGAGAATGTGATCTGCGGGACTAATTTGATTTTGTTGCACTCAATCTTTTCATTTTCTACATAATCTTTTCTTCAACTACTGCCTTATTGGCAAAGTACTTATATTCTTCATTTAGGTTTATGGCCGCCTTGTTTATGATCAAGCTCATTAAAAATGTGGACTTGAGATATTTTATTCATTTGATGCATATGAGCGTCAACTGTCTAAACTGAAAGAAAGCTTTGTTAATATTCAGCCTTTTGACATTCTCCTTCAATTCGTCACCTGCAGGTTCACCATGGATCACTTTATGTCAATGGAAAAGCTCAGCGCGAAGATTTCATAGCAGCACGACCAACATACGTATCAAACTTAATTGTGTGCTCTCTGTCTGTTACCTCATAATTATATTTCTACAATGCTGCATTGTTTTCGAGATTTTTTCTTTTGACACTACTGGAAGTGTTTCTCGACAACCTTACAGGGCTATTATCTGCATAGAGTTTAACCACCGAGTTTGTAATGGACTGGGGTGATTCATCATGTGCTGTTTATCTGTTCTGAGTTTTTATAACTAGAAAATGTCAAATTTGTCGAAATATATATAAAATCTATATAGTTTCTAAAGGCCTCTAATCAATATTTCAGGATAGTGTTTTTCTTAGCATAGTAGTAGCTTAAAGCAAAATATCTAACAGACACTTTATGTTGTTGACATCTGAAAGCTCCATGGTTCCCTTTCATTTGAATGGGATTAATCTTGGGCCATGGTTGTCCTGTTAATTACTTCATGTGTTAGTTTCTCTATCTCTTGGAACTATGATCCATTGCTTCGCATTAATATTTACCTTTTCCTGGATTTTCAGCATGTGCCTAAAGATCATGTTTATGTCTTGGGCGACAACCGCAACAACAGCTACGACTCGCATGATTGGTAGGATTCAAAATCGTCTACTTGCTAATTTGAAGATTCGCCAATTTTCTTTTAATTACTTCTTATATTCCAATTATCTTTCAGGATTCTTGACCAATGCTGAAACATATATTGCTTTGTTTCCAAACTTTCCTTTTTTTTTCCAATTTCTTATATTTTAGTGTGCCATTGATAAACAGGGGACCACTCCCTGTAAAGAATATCATTGGAAGATTGGTCAAATGTTATCACAGACCTCCAAACAGATGACTCCCATGGCCTTATGAGCTAGAGAGACACAAACTTGACCGATATCGGCAGCACATTTCTTGTTAACAGTTTGAGCTTAAGGAAGTTTCATGCAGAATTCCAGTCTCTGAGACATTATATATACATTGATAGCTTCATTGATTGTTTGATTATTTCTTTTCTTGAGTGATTCAAATTGGTGCTAATGTGCTTGTAATTTTCTGCCAAAACAACTACGTACCACTGATACGAATACGGATACAGACACTCTAATTTTTTTATAAGTGTGAGCTTCCGTTTTTTTTATTCACATAAAACAGAAAAAGCTCTTGGATTAAGAAAATTATTTAAATTAAATTTTTCCTAAAATGTCAACAATAACTTGCACAAAAAGCGATCCCAAGTGCATTTATTCTCTATTTGTATTATTTTTATGTTATTCCAATATTTTTTATTAACTCTATTTGAGTTTATTAGAATAGAGACGTTAACATAATATATGCACAATAATGAAAAAAATTAAAGGCTAAATTTTTGAATTTGTTCATTAAAGCTACAAATTTTTAAAATTTTCTGTGAAAATAAGAGAGAGAAAACTTAATTTTAGTTTAATTATTCAATTCAAATTCAAAATTAAAAACAAAATTTAGTTTCCTCAAATTTAAATGAAATTCAAAAAGTTGTGACAACAATAATACATTATGGCCAAAATGAAATAAAATTTGAAGTCAAATTTTTTGAGTTTACAATCAAATTTTTCGATTTCTAAATGTTGGTCATGTATAAATGGAATCACAATTAATTGAAGAAAAATTTATTTACTAATCCATAACACCTAAATTGGTCATGCCAATCCAAAAATGACACTACTCTGCATCCTCTAGACTTGAGAACACCACAACTAATAATAATAAGGTTACAACGTCACTTACAAAAGTGTATAACTATTATAGAAAATTTGAAAAAGTATAGAACTAAGAATACTAAAGGAGCAAAATATCTTACAAAAGTGCAAATTAAATAAATTAAAATGCCATAAAATAACTTACAGAATTTCATAACTGTTAATCAATACAAAAAAAAAAACATTAAAAAAGTGTATAAGTACTAAAAATATTAACAAAATGGCTTACAGAAATGCATAACTAATAATCAAAATGCACAAATTGACTTGCAGAAATTCATAACTGTTAACTAACACAGAAAAATAAAAAATAAAATATTAAAAAAAGTGCATAAGAAGTAAAAATATGATCACAAAATGACTTACAGAAGTGCACAACTAATAATTAAAATGCCACAAAATAACTTACAGAATGTCATAATCGTAAACTAACACAGAAAAATAAAAAATATTGAAAAAAATGCATAAATACTAAAAATATGATCACAAAATGACTTACAAAAATGTATAACTAATAATTAAAAGGCCACAAAATGACTTACAGAAATTCACAATCATTAATTAATATAGGAAAATAAAAAACTATTGAAAAAGTGAATAAGTACTAAAAATAAAAAGCCACTGATTGGTTTATAAAAAGTCAAGAGATAATTAGAAAGTGCACAATTACCGTTAATAAAAGTCCACATCAACCTATTTTCAGAGATAGTATACACCAAAAAAGTAAATTTTCTTTAAATAAAAAACGGAGGGATCTTCAAGACCTATATTCAAAATTTTGAGTAATAAGTACATTTAAAGAAGTTACAAAATTTTCAAAAAAAGTTCTTTAATTGCTCTTGGAGTGTTTGAAATTAATAAAGAAAATAGAACCCATCACTTGACACATGTTGGTTTTTAAAACATGTGGATATATTCCATTTTAGGAATTACTTATATTGCATTCTAGCAAGTGATGTAAAAAGTATATTTAGAATTTTTAAAAAATCTCTAATTTCATTTATTTAGTACATAAATGGAGCCATAGCTCACTCTAGAAAAAAAAAAAAATTTCCGAGGTTTTAAATTATAGATGTCTATAATTTATTGTCAAAGGCACTGTGCATAATGTCAATTAAGGTGTGTTAAATGAAATATCCAATTTTAAGGCAACCAAAATCTGGTCCCCTAGAAATAGAAATTCCAACGGTTGTGTCCTTCAACAAAGGCCTTTGTTCAAAGGACCCAAATAGCACCGTCAAAAGAAAAGAAAGCTCATCGGAATTTGGCCCAATTACAAAAAGAAACCTTGCCCAACAAAGCCCATATAAGAAATTGAACATAAAAATTTAAGGATTAAAACAAAAATTAAAAATAAAAGTTTTCCAGAGCAAAAAAAAAAAAAACTTAGAATTAGGAGCAACCACAACCTAAAAGAAATAAAATAAATAAAGTCATTACAAAGTTAATGTGTGATTAATTAACAGTTTAATGCATATCCAATAGAACTAGAAGAAGAATATCATGCTACATCTAAAAATTTCCGAAAAAGAAATTGAGAAAGCATGAGAAGTGGGTTGATGACATTTGGCATATGGTAATATAAAAATTCAAATTGGACAATAAAGCCTACCAAATGGATGGTATAAAAATCAAAATATTTTAACATTCTTAAAGATCTTTCAAGTCAAGTGGTGTCATCTCGAAAATTCTCCACTTTTTGGAAGGTAAAGTTGCAGCATGTCTGTCTCCATTCTTATCAACACAAAACCCATTGATCATCTTCACTTACCATCCTACTCTAAAACGTATTATCTATGAAATATCTCCAAGTTCATTGCACTTTCTAACTATATTTTAGTTAATAAACCATCAGTTGGTTCTTGACGATGAGAAATATATTATATGATTCTTTCTTTAGAAAAAAACCATGACTTCTGTTATTAAGAATTTATACTAGTAAAATTAGGTGCAGAAGAGCTGGCTGTCTGCAACTTTTTGGGAGATAAGGTTGCTTGCAACTTGTTTGGATGCTGATTTAACAAAGAAAATGTTTAAAAATTTCCAAATGGTATTAATTCAATGACTAATCCAGAAACCTTACTGGTTTGAAGATAGAAATGTTTGTTTGGTTATCTAGAAAATGCAGAACTGAGCTTTCTACTTTATGGTTATGGAGATGTTAAATAGATAATCATTCGGTTCTTGATAAGAAAAATCGCATATGATTCGTTATGGAACTGAATAAAATATTGTATGTAAATCCTAATCGTCCACATTCTAATATTTCGGTTTGCTAAGTTTTCTTGAATCTCTTTTGAAATGAGAAACACGGTGATTATGTTTCACGACTCCATCGCACTAACAGGTCTCCCACGACGCCGATTCGCCGCATTAATTTGGTGAGTCAACCCCGAGTGTCGAGTCTCCGCCAACGCTTTCAACCGGAAAAGAAATTTATTTTCAATTATGAAAAGACTGATTTTCTTTTATTTTATTTCGCTTTTATTTATTCTTCTCACTTCCAAGAAATGCTTATAGTTTTATCCCGTTCGATTTTCAATGTATATATATATATATTTCAATTTGTACAGGGAATTTAGTAAATGTCCTCTGCAATATTATTAGGAGTTTCAATCCGTAAACTAACAATCAATAAGAGATACAGTAACATTAAGAGTACGGTAGACACGATATATATACATTCGCGCGGTAGACACGCGTTTGAGCTTTGTGCCAAACGCCAGCCATGAACGAACAAGTTGCAAAGGGCGGGTCCATAAAACAAATCAATCAATCAGTGAGTGAGTGATGAGACGCCAAAAATGGGAGCAATCAATAGCGCACGCCTTTGAACAGCTATAGTTGACTCTCGTACCATAACGCTCCCTCTTGGGCCTTCGTTTTCCTATGGGGCCCATATTGCTTTTTAGGAATACAGACTCCACCCGAGGTTGACTCTCTCTTCACCATCCAATGTGTACCAACTACATCCTACAGTACATATCTATCATGTCTCCTCTTCTCTTCCGCTTTTTTTTTTCCTTTACCTTCGCAATCCTCCAAAGTTCAAATCAATTGTTCTTTCTGGTTACAATTCAAGGATTTGATAAGAGGTTGTTTAGTTCTATGAAATGGGATGTGATAAATTCTCATGCATTTTATATTTGAGTTTCCAGAAAAATGTCTTTAATAATTTTATTGTGAAATGTTTAAAGTGCACAATACACACGTCCGGTATAAAATGAGAGAAAATAACATTAAAAAAGATTTTGGTCATATTTTACATAGATTTGTATGTACTATGGTTACAAAGTATGATATTTTAATAATAAATTAATTGCCAGCGCCATTCCAATCACTAGAGAAATTATTCGTGTTGGATCAAAATAATTTCATTCCATATTGAATTGGTAAGACTCGCACGATTTTGTTCCATAGATAAAGAACTCCCAAGGTGATCACTTATCTTAGAATTTTCGTTAAACGAGTACCTATAATCTCGGAATTCTCTCAACTTTTTAAATTATTTCACCAAAAGTCAGTTTTGATGATTAGTTTTCTACTTTTAGATATACTAATTATTTGTATGATGTGCATTATACATTGACTATACTCGTTATGTATTCATTTATTTATTTATATATTATTAAAGTATAAGTTTTATTTAGATTAAAATAAATATAAATGGTTAATTTGTATTACATTTTGATATACAAACTATTTGATATAATGCCTTTTTATGTATTTAATTCTGTTTTCATAGAATCAAGTATTTTCAGAATAAAGTTCAACTCAGTCTCTAGACTAATCTTTTAGTTTATAATTTATAAATACAGATTTTTAAAATCCTAATAGGTGCTCAAGAAGAAAATTAAGTCATCGTTCAATCTCTGATCATTACCCTTAACTCTAAATTAGTATCTATATACAACTATAATAAAAAATAATAAAAAATTATTTTTTACTATTAAGTAAAAAAAAAAGAAATGAGATGATGATTTGAATTAATAGTAAAAGTTACTTTGCTTACAGTAACAATATTATTTATCTAATAGAATATATGCACATGCACAAAAATTTTTAAAATTCCAAAATATAATCCAAATAGAACTATATAGTTTTAGTTCTTTTTCAATTTTTTAAACACTATTTTTTAAAATCAAACAGACATAGTATATAAGAGAAAAAAATCAAGAAAATTAAAAATATTAAATAATTAATAAACCATATATTTATTGCAAAGAGATATAATTCTCTTAATAAATTAAAATGATAACAGTTATAAATTATTCAGTAATGAAATAGAAGATAAAAAATTATTATTAAAAATACAACTCTTTAAAACTCACGTGATAAGAAAATGTTTCAATGTATATAAATATATAAATATATTAATAAAATATTATATATATTTTTAAATTAAAAGTTTAAATTACTTATCAGATTTAATTATATAAATTCTATTTAAAAATTTACTTTTTAAAAAATATATCCAATTAAATCTTACAAACATAAAAAATATTAATAAAAACAATATGCCTTTTTCTTTTTTTATCTCTCCTAAATAAAATTACATTTAAAAGTTTATCTGTAAAAAAAATATATCCAATCAAATCATACAGACATAAAAAAAGAATATTAATAAAATAATTTATTTTATTTCTTTTTTATTTATATTCTAAAAGAATTAAATATTTAATAAATAAAATATAAATATATTTTTAAATATATCATTATCATATATATATTTATCAAAAAATTAATTTAGTAAAGATAAAAACTTAGAATTTTTAATTGTTTCATTATCTATATGTATTTATTTAAAAAATAATTTCTTTTAATTCATTAGAAGGTTTAAGGGGTTAAAATGACCCTGTGAGCTACCAATAAGGAATGACTTTTCACTTATTAAATTGGTGAAAATATTTGTGATTGAAAGAATTCGAACTCAAAACCTCTTACTTCTTACATGAGTGATAAGACATTATTGATTTAAAATAATTTTATAAATATATTAATAATAAAATATAAAATATTTTAAATTTCATTAAGGGCGCTATGAGAAATTTTATTATTCTCTCACTATTCTCACTTTTATGTATAATATAAATATAGATAAATCGATTCATTTTTATGTCCTACATTTCACTAATCATAGCTAATCAGTCTCTCTAAATTTAATAAGAAGTTTTGCTCTATCTACTATCATAGAATCGCTTTGACTGATAAAAATATCACAATAATAGTGTTAAAAAGAAAATACATAACTCAATAAATAAATTTAACCTTCAAGTTTGGTTGATTCTTATTATATCCTCGTGAATTTTGCAAAGGCTCCATCATGACCATGTACTAACGCAAAGAGGATATTATAACACTAATGCGATTAGACAGAAAAGAAATAGACCTAAAAAATCACATGCGAAGAGTTGAGCACTAACTCAATTTAGTTCAAATACAATAAAATCGAGATAAGAAGATTTTTGAATCCCAAAGGATATGTATTACAATTAAATGGTTACAAAATACAGAATAGAAACCTAAAAGCTTTGAATCCAAAATAAAAACCTAAATGGTTAAATAGATTTTTGATGCTTTTGTTGTTGATTTTTAATGAATTGAAGTAAATAATGAAATGATGATGAGAATAATTGATTACTAAAATAAAAATAGAAAATAGAGTGTAAATAGGAGGCAGGAAAGAGTGCATCAATAAATGCATGTATATGGCAGTTATACATTTATGTGCTTTGATTTGAATTGAATTGACAGACTCAGCAAAGGCAAATAAGGCAAGTAACCACCTACGGACTAGTTGGAATGAGCTTATTGGGTATGTCAGATTAGAATCATTTAATCACAGGACATAGTGAGTGATGCTATCAAATTCATTTAAATCATTCCTTCAATTTAAAGCAGACTTTGACACGCACTTTACGCAAATATATGCTTTTGACTTTCAAAGAATTCTTTCTCTACTCTCCAATGTTTATTACTTTAGTCTAAAATTTCAGCTTAGCATAGTTATCTCCGATACCTTTCGACTCGCATCAGCTACGTGCTAATATTTACGTGGAAATTTTTATTTTTTATACATGAAAAATTCAATGGGTCGAAATAATTGTGAACTACATAACATATAGTAGTCATTTCCTTTAAATGATATTCAATAAATAAGTGATCATTTTTGTAATGGACAAAACTCGAATTCAATATCTTTCGCTTTCCACATCTTTTATGAGAAATAAAAAAACCAATTAGATTACGTCTATTAGTAAATAAAAAAATGTTATTGACTTGTTGTTATTTATATTTAGTATATTAATAAATATTGTATTTTATTATTAGTTAATTAGTACGAATACATATTTTAGGTATAAAACTAACCAAAAAGCATTTTAGAGAATAAATTCATTAAGAATTTGGAATTAAAATTGGTGTTGCAATGTTTTTCTTTTTCTCTCTCTGTCTTTTTTTTTTTTTTTTTTTTTTTTAAACCCTCTAATGAGTGCTCCCTAAAGCAAGGAGTTAAAAAAAGCTCCAACTTGTGAGTGTTTAGTTTAGCCATGTGTGCAGACAAAATGAATTGAATCCTCACTATAACTATATATATATATATTACTAATTAATAACAATTAACTTAGTACTTAGTGGGGCAATAATCAAGTTGCTTCTATTTGATTATTTCTTGTCTAATTTTTTATTTTTAGGCATATAAACCTATGAAATAAGAATAATTGGTGGCTAACATTTGGTGATCATTTTCATATATTATTACTAATTGAAATGTTTAAGAACTTAGCTTATCAAAAATGAAAACTTTTCTAATTTCATATTTCCACAACGTATAAGTTGAAAATTCAAGTAAATTGTGAGCAAGGGGAATATGATTTTCTTTTTTGCTTTCGCATAATTGTGTTCACCCAATGGTATTCAAGTAAGTTAATTATTCTGTTAAAAGCATTATTAATTAATGTAAATAGATTACTTATTTACATTTAGTATTTTCAGGACTAAATTGTTGAATTTTAATGTGAGCAAAATTACTAATAAGGTGTTGGCTGAAAAATAAGCGATTTCAATTTTCGTAAGAGTGAAAACACAAATTCAATTTTAAAAAATATACATAAGAACACAAATTTAATTTCGAGAAGCTAAACATATTTACGATTTATAGTACACAAAGAGGAGATTACACCTTTAATTATAAAAGAAGAAAAATTGTGCGCAAGAGGCAACTCAAATAGGGCCATACTAAAACATGGAATTGCAAAGGTTTTAGTGGTCCTGAGTGTTAGAAGGACCGATACCATCTTTACCACAAAAGGAGAGGCGTACTTGAAAAAAGATGGAACAAAGAACTCAATTCCGTGGAAAAATTTTAATAATAAAATTTAAATCTCAATTGTACCCTTTACCTGAAGGCTAAAAATGTCTTTACATTACAATCTTCCACTGAAATGACAGAATGACAATATTGGAACTCAAAATCTCTCGCTTCTTACACTTATGAAAAGATCAATTAGAACACATCTGAAAAAAAAAATTATCTATTTTATAAATAATGATGGAGACCATGCCTGGATTATTACAGGTCCATAGCATATATCCAAAACGAGAAATTTGACTGGTATATACTTTCCCATTTGCTTAGACATGAACCGTTATCATTAATTGTTAATGGAATGAATTATTAAGGAACCATATTCTCTAACAATAAGGATGGATGAGAATTGAGAAGCTTTAGCCCTCGGAATTTTGATTCAAAGGTGGTCCTTTAAAGAGATATATTAGAATAATATTTACTACCCTTTGCTTCTTACTATATATAACTATGGTTTTTTGATTCAAATAACCCATAACATACCAAAACAAAACTCCAATCTTTCTCTTCTTGGTTGGTTAGCATAAACCTAAGGAAACTAAGGTAAGAGTTTGATCCATCCGGTCCATTTAGCTTTTGATTTCTTTGTATAATTATATATAATTTTCGCATTCTATTCTATCTTATCTTCATATGTGTATTTTGGTAAAATTGCTTTATTTTATAAATATTCATTTCCATAAATGCTTTTAAGAAAATTTATGTTAATATAAATATACATTAATGCAGTAATTCAAGACTTCATTAGAGTCGCCCAAAATAGTTAATTAAAAAAAATCTCATCACCGGTTTTCTTTAATTTTTTTATCACAAAAGCTTTCATTATTATCTCTACAAGCACAAAATCACAATAAATAATTAGGATTTAAGTTTTAGATCTTTAAATCCTGAATACACTTTCCTTATATAAAACTAAGAGATTAATTCTATTTATTATACTAAAAAAATATGATTATTAGAATTTAAAATTGCCAGCACCTTATATCATACAACAGAAATTTCTTAATGTGCTGCGCTTAATTGTATTTAAAATTATAATTATGTCTGTTTAAAAAAAAATATATATAAATATATTTTTGGAAAAAATACAGATATTAAGGGTAGTAGGTAGACTCTTTAGAAACAGCTAAGAAATTAAAAGAAAGTCGAAAAACTCTTTAGAAAAAATAGAAAGTTGAAAAAGAAAATTAAAGATAATGAAGCCAAACAAAATAAATCCATGAAAATCAAAGCTGTACGACAGTTACATTATGCCACCAATGGCAGCATCAAACACAGCCTTTTCTTTACCTTATATATATAATGACTGATGAAAGATGAACAGATGAATTAATTACGTACTTCTGCTGACCTCTGGAAAAGAAAGCAATGACGAAGTCCTCTTCTTTATGTGGGGCAATAAACCATTTCCTGATAGTTACTTCTCTGGAAGGATTTTCCAGATCTTTTCGTAATTTAAAGAACCTCAAAATCATATCCAAAAGGTTAATCTAATTTTATAAATTGGAGTTTGATTTTTGGAATCGAAAAGGAATTTATTAATAAAATTTATTTGTCGTTTGTATTAATCGAAATTTTTTTTAAAAATTACAATGAAAATTGAAACGTAGGAAAAATGAAAATGCAGTTAATTATTTTCTTTGTATACGATGGGATGGGATGGGATGGGTTGTGCACAGGAGACAAAGAAATGTCCGCGTAGGGTCGTACAAAGAGCACGTGGTTTACAACTATTATTGGCCGTACTAGCTTTCAACACATAAACTCTCCCGCTATAAATAACCTTTGCTTCTCTTCTTCTCTTCCATAGCATCTCTGAATTTTCATTTCATTTCAAATCATATAAACTGACATTTGCTTTCTTTTTCTTCGCTTTCTTTTTCTTCTGATAATCAAAGATGGTTGAGAACACATCAGGAAGATCTCATTCTCATCACCAAGTCTTTGATGTCTCTATTGACATGCACACCCAGATAAGCAATGCCTCCAAATTGCTCGACGACGATGGTCGTCTTAAGCGAACTGGTAATTAATCTGTCGATAAAAACCTTGTTTTTAACTTCATCTTTGAATTAAAACTTAATTTACTGATAATCTGTTGTTAAATTCTCTATAGGGACTGTTTGGACTGCGAGTGCACATATCATAACGGCTGTGATTGGGTCTGGTGTTTTGTCTTTGGCCTGGGCAATAGCGCAGCTTGGATGGATTGCAGGCCCTGCTGTTATGTTCTTGTTCTCTTTTGTTACTTATTATACTTCCACTCTTCTCTCTGCTTGTTACCGTTGCGGCGATCCTCTCACCGGAAAAAGAAACTACACCTACATGGATGCTATCCGGTCTAATCTTGGTGGTGCTAAGGTCAAAATATGTGGAATTGTTCAGTATCTGAATCTTTTTGGAGTTGCCATTGGTTATACAATTGCATCATCCATAAGCATGATGTGAGTTAATTAAGAATTTAACTTTGAATACTTTGTTTTAAAAAAAAAAAAAAATTTCAAGTGGGTAATTTTTTTTCTTTTTGGTATAAAACAGGGCAGTCAAGAGGTCTAATTGTTTTCACAAGAGTGGAGGCAAGAATCCATGCAAAATGAATGCAAATCCTTACATGATTGCATTTGGGATTGCAGAAATTATTTTTTCTCAGATTCCTGATTTTGATCAGCTATGGTGGCTTTCTATTCTTGCTGCCGTTATGTCCTTCACTTACTCAATTATTGGCCTTGGACTTGGAATTGCCAA
Organism: Jatropha podagrica; assembly: GCA_947857235.1. Lineage (NCBI taxonomy): Eukaryota > Viridiplantae > Streptophyta > Magnoliopsida > Malpighiales > Euphorbiaceae > Jatropha > Jatropha podagrica. The sequence goes on along the minus strand of CANUEP010121406.1, from coordinate 108,835 downwards.
AGTTGCGGAATCTGGAAAAATCATGGGAAGCCTAACTGGAATTAGTCTTAACAATGTTACCCCTACCCAAAAAATTTGGAGAAGCTTCCAAGCTCTTGGAGACATCGCTTTCGCATATTCTTACTCCATCATCCTCATTGAAATTCAGGTATATATATTTTAAGACTATCAAGTGTTCAATCTCTCTGCAAAAGCAGGGGAAAGCAGACTGTAAAATTAAGAGTCTGACTTGCGTGAATTATGTGATTTTAACAGGACACAGTCAAATCACCACCATCAGAGGCCAAGACAATGAAGAAAGCAACGCTAGTAAGTGTAGCAGTGACAACGTTTTTCTACATGCTATGTGGATGCTTTGGTTATGCAGCATTTGGAGACATGTCACCTGGGAATCTCCTAACTGGCTTTGGTTTTTACAATCCATTTTGGCTACTTGACATTGCCAACATTGCTATAGTAATTCACCTTGTTGGTGCATACCAAGTCTACTGCCAACCCATTTTCTCTTTCATTGAAAAAACAGCAGCACGAAAATACCCAGATAGTGACTTTATTACCAGAGATATCAAAATCCCAATTCCTTGCTTGGGTACTTACAACCTTAACCTCTTCAGAATGGTGTTTAGGACAGTTTTTGTGATCTTTACCACTGTAATTTCAATGCTCCTTCCTTTCTTTAACGACATTGTGGGTTTACTTGGAGCTTTAGGGTTTTGGCCATTAACGGTTTATTTTCCAGTTGAAATGTACATAGCCCAGAAGAAAATTCCTAAATGGAGCACAAGATGGCTCTGTCTCCAAATACTGAGCGGTGCCTGTCTTATTATTACTATAGCTGCTGCTGCTGGCTCCATTGCTGGTGTTATGACTGATATCAAGACAGTCAAGCCATTCCAGACTTCTTACTGAATTAGTAAGAAGAAAATCTCAAGCTGGAGTTAATTTAGCAAAATTTTTAGTTTTTTTTTTTTTTTGTTCAATCTTTGTTGAAATTGTAAGTGTAACTCATGCATATATATACATATGCAAATGTTGTATGTTTCAAACATTTAGTACTGTTCTGTTTCAACTTGCATTAACATTCCCTGTCGTGCAATTATGTGAAAAATTAAAACAAAAGAAAACAATTTGGCACCACTAATAATTTGTCTCTAAGACCCTAAAATCTTTGTCTTGTGGTAATGTTTGTTTAAGAAAATTAAATGTCAAGATCTATCTTACGGTTTCATTTGTACCACAAATTTTATTGCCAACCAAATTAATAATAATAACAATTTTGGAAATAAACCTTATATATATATATATTTATCACTGAATTATATTTTAATGTGTTTTTTTATAATTAATTTATTTTATGAATATAAAATAATTTATGAATAATTGTACTATATCATATGATGATCAGAAGCTGTCATTATGTACTGCTTGACAAGGTGAAGAAAACACATGCCAAACAATCTGATGGCTCTGAGTTAGTGTTCGAAGTTCCAACTGAGTGGTGTCAATTCCATCAATTAGGTGCACAACCAAAGCCTAAGGCCTAAGTTTGCATAGGTGAGACGTTATGGTTCTACATTTTGAAACATTATTCATTATAATTTGATTTGGACAAATTTGTGAGTGCCACAACTTATTTTATCAAATGTATTGATTTTTTCTCCGTTCTTATCTCTTATTGATGTTTTGATATTATGTCTTTAATATTATTTTTTTATTAATTTTTATGCGTAACATTTTCATATTAGATTTGAGAGTTTTAAAAATTTATTAGGGTGAATTAAATTGCTTCGATAAGTTAAATTTTTTTAGCATATTTTATTATAATAAAATAAATTAATTTTACTGATAAAAAAAAATTGGTGATGCATATAAAATTAAAATTTTAGAATTAAAAAAACTTATAGTATTAAGATTAAAAAAAATCAATCTTATGCATATGCTTAGCAAAATTAGCTACAAAAAGACTAACTAGAGAATTATAAGCCATAAAAAAAGGAACAGGACTGAACAAGTTTCTTTGGATATGAAGCCCATAACAATCTATAATAGAAGCATTCATTGTCAAGCCCATAATGGGTATTGAGGCCCGTGAGGCCTAAATGATTTTATCCGTTTGGGCAATTTTCAACTTACTCGAGTTCAATTCCAATTTAACTTGAGACAGATAAGCTTTATAGTTTTATACTCATAATTAAATTCTTTTTTTTTTTTTGAGAAAAAAAATTAAAATTAATTTTTCTCAATTGAGAAATAGGCCAAATAACATTATTTTAAAAATTCTGAAAATTTTAACATATTAACATTTCTTTAACAAACCAAATGAGTTCTAACAGTACTTGTTTTTTTATTTCTAAAAAAAAAAAAAATTAACATTTCGAATCTATTTAAAAGTAATTATTCAATAAATTCTTTCGAATTCAAACTAATTTTAATGTAAGGTTGATAGATAGTTACTACTAAATACGATTGGAAAGAAAAAAATTTTCGAAATTTCAGAAAAGGCAGCACCCAAAATGGTGTCAGTGGGTGTTCCCACCAACATATATTTTGTGGACAAGAACTAAAATCAATCTGTTCATCTTCCCTTTTTTTTAATTTCAAAATTTAGGGTAAATTGTTGATTTTGGTTCAGTATTATTGCAAGGAAGAAACGAGAATTAATTTGTGCCAGGTGGATAATGATGCACACGCGTACGTGCGTAGGTTGAAGCTTGAATCGTTTAAGTGTATGATGTACACACACACGTGCTTTCTTCTCCTCCCCTTGCTACCCAGCACTGAGAAAAATGGACAACTGCACGAGAAAAATGGACATGGTTATGTTAATGATTTGGATTCTCATGTCTTTATCACCCAATTTGGATAGCTTATCTCATAGACTCATAGGTCTCCTTCCACTCGCCAGACAAAGGCCGACTCGCCACATTAGCAGCCGAGTCAACACCGAGTCACCTCTACTCTCTTGTCGAAAGACAAAAAGAAAACCACGAGTATTGAATAATTTTCCTTTTTATTTAAGTTTAATAAGAAAAGCGTTCAACTTTTATTTAATATTAATATCATTATAGTTGACTAAATTTATAGTTATGTAGTGCACAAACCTAACAAAGTGCGGCAAAGTGTAAAAATTTTTTGTTCTCCAAGTAAAGTGTGTTTCTCAATAATCGAATTTATATTTTCATTCTTACGGAGATTAAAATCGTTTGTCACCTCAATTAATACGTTGCTGATTCAATTAATTATTTCTATTATGATATAATTTAATGTTGATTTGTGTAATCTAAAATATTTTTTTATAGCTTATTTAGGAGAGAGTATTGCTCATTCCTTATTCGTATTTTTCCTATTTAAAGTTCGACTATTGTGTATAAATAGTATATATGTAATCCCATTACATTGAATAAAAGAAATTGAAGAAATATTTCTCTCATACCATCTCTAAAATATAACATTTAGAGCATTTATTTTTTTATTCTAAAAATCTTTCTAATTTACATATTATACTTTTTTTAACCAAATAATAGAATGTGAAACTTCATTGATTTTAAAATTCATAAATTTCATATTTTATCAATTCTCTCGAAGTTATTTTTAAAATTTATAATTATCAAAATTGAGCCTAAATGACTTGAAATCTAATATTTATAAACTAAAATTTATCTTAATGAAAAATACTCTTTTAAAAAAATTATTTTCTACAAATAAATTAACATAGCCTAAAAATATATTTGGCAAAATTAATTATTTTAATAGTTTCATTAAACATTAAATGAAATAATATTTCATAATCCGTTTTTTCAAAGTCTAAAAACTAATATAAATATTATTGTATTAAATATTATAAAAAATAAATCATTGCCCATAAAGTCTAAATCTACTTAAATAATTTTAAAAAAAAAATGGTTGAATGCATTAAATTCAAACCAATAAATGAGAGCAATACAATGATTTCCTAAACACCTAAGACGCCCAAAGTTGACCGGAAACTATCACTTATCTCATTAAAGTGTCTGTATGCACTTGCCGTTGACTGTCTCCTTCCCGTTGAAAGAGGTCCAATTAATTTGGCGGTTCACAAAGATGATGTGTGACAAATGAAAATCAATTTCTGAAAAAGGATGAAATTAACAAAGATAATTTTTACAATTGGGGGGATGAAATCTAATTTTCCAAATCTTGGGAGGCCAAATAGATAATTTTTCAAACTTCAACAATATTTCTTTTATTAAGATTTTTTTTAAAAAAAATTAGAAGGTGGTAACCCTTCTAAGGTATATGAATATAACTTTGCCAGAAGTTGAAGGACAATTTAGAGGCAAAAAAAAAAATACTAAAGACACATTTTCATTGGGTATGTTTTGTATTAAGTTGATGATAAAATTACACATCAAAGCATAATTTAATGGTAAATGCATTTACGATCTGATGATAGATTTAGATTTAAATTTCCATTCCAAAATGCTAAAAGAAAAAAAAAGGTTGATGATGAAAAATTTTGATGGGTGTGATTTGCATCTCGACAATTATAAGCAAATGAAGGGCTCGCAGCTTAGCAAAATTTTGTCTTGTTGGCTTTTTTGGAGGAGAAGAGGTTGCAATTTCCACATCACATATCTCTTCTTTCGTCACCCATAGCCTCATCAAAACCTAATTCAGATGCTTCATCTTCAACTTGAAGGGTTGTTTTTATATATATATAGAGTACAAGACCTGTAATATATTCTTTTTATCTTTTCTTTATTAGTAAGGATATTCTCACATTAGTCCAATACTGTATGTTTCAGTAGCTTTCAAATTGGTCCATGAAGAAGAAAAGTTATTATTATTATTAGTAATTTCGACGTTCCAGATGAATTAAAATGACCGAACAATTTAATTTCGTATGGAACCAAAATTAGTAGGATTTAATATCAATCGCAATTCTAATTTTTGAAATTGGTGTTATTTCAAGACTGAAATCAATTTGAAAACTACTTATTCACTAAAAGTTTGTTCGACAAAAATAATTGTTTAGCTAAACGTTATAGGAATTAATTTTTTACAAAATGCTACCTTAATCTCTAAAAGTTAACACAAATTATATATTATCGAATAATTTTTTAAATAGTATTTAGCATTTTAATTGATCCAAACTCTAAAAATTATTGAAAAAACAGTTGCAGAACACAGTGTAAATCAAAACAGACAGCACACCAAATTCTTATCAACTAGACTGGTTTGATTGATTTAATTAATATTTTATTCAAGTTAATATTCAGTTGCTTAAGCTGGACGTCTTAGTTCACTATACGTATAATAAATAGCCAGGAGCGTTCCATATATGTTTGTTTCTATTGTTTTTCAAAATCGAAACCTATTGATTCTATAATTTGTCTGGACGGTTTTGGTAGGGCTATTCCCTTAATTATTTTTATTTTGGTCAAGAATTCAAAAATGATGCAATCAGCAGAGCACTTTTTCGGTTGAGGGTGCAAAGCTCAACATATTTCAATACACGAGTTGTTAAGGTGTTCCCTTCTCCAACTGAATTATTGAGGATGCCACATAGTCAAAATTCAAATTAGTTAGTGTAAATTAATTTTTTTTTTTTTCTAATTTCCTCTGAAATATCACTGTCATTATTCATTAAATATAAAATTTGATATTATAAATTAAAGCAGGCTGTCTCGATTTTTCGCATAAGGAATTTTAATTAATTACTTGTCCTAAGTCCTGACAGAAGTCCAAGTCTAATTGGTCAGCAATGGAATATATTAAGTAATTGTTGTTTTGTCTTCTGTTTCATAATAACTTTATTGCTGAAAGATATTTTCAGCTTCTTCCTTTCACACCTTATCTTTCAATTTCCAATAATTTTCATTAATCAATTGTTTTTTTTCATTTTTACAAATTTCTTTTTAGCTCCCACATTAATTTTATTGAAAATTAATATATTTTCTTTTCACAAACATTTATTTATTTATTTATTTTGATTGATTAAATAGAAAACACGCACGATTAAAGACAAAATAAAACATACTCCTTTATATATTTTTTTAAACGATGTGAGTTCTCGAAGAGTAAAATTTCATTCTCTAGTGATCGTGAGTGGAAATCTCAAATAACTATTTCCTTTTTATAATCATTTTAATTTTTTCTTGAAAATAAATGAAAATTTCATTTTATGGAAGTTTCAGGACATTGCCTAATCATATTTCCAACATCTCCGCTAGGTTTTACATAATTGGTGGTAGCATATGGAGAGGGATATGGACGAGTGGGTGTATCTTATGCATATTTGCATGCACATGTTCTGTTAGGAAATCATGAGATAGAGAAGAACTTCTAAATGGCTCTGGAGTTATCCAAAATGAAATTTCTCTTTTTTTTTCTTTTATAATGCAAATCCAATGAAAATTGATAATGTTTCTATGTTTATTTATTTCACTAAACAAAATATTAATCAATAATTGATATTTGTGTTGTAAAGTTGGAAGAAATCTTCTGTATGTTTTGTTCCTAATATGGGCTGGTAAGTGTACACTTTAATTGATTTTGCTATTACTTAATTAAATAATTAATTACTGGTCCTTAGATTAATAATTATTAGATTATTATACATTAATTACTGATTACACTTAATTAAAGTGCACACGTAATATAAGTAAATCTTTCTTAACAAATTGATTATTAATTATTCAAAAAAAAAATATAAATTTAATGAAGGTGCTTTTGGCTTTATTAGATAGCGAGAGATCGATCAGTTTGAGCTTTTCCATGAGGAATATAAATTAAAAAAGAAAACTATATACAGTCAAAGAATACAGCTGAGACTCTACAGAGAAGAACATTTCCAACTGATATGACATGTTTGGTATGATGCTCTTTTTGATTTTTCTCTGATAACCCTTTGTTCATTTACGTCGCTTATCTTTTTCATGGTTAAAAAAATAAAACATTGTGCTTTCCTTATTTATTTTTTCATTTTTAACGTTGAATTTACAATGAGATGGAGTTTGAAATTACAATTTCATAACATTTGGCAGCTATTCTGGAATTTCATGCATGTTTCCCGTTTGCGTTACGGAGCTTGTTTGGTTCGTAAATTTAAATACAAAGAATAAAATATACAAACACAATTTCTTTCTTTGTATATTTTATTACCAACTGTATTGACTCTTTCCTTATGTAGAGGGTAAATTATTATCATTTGATTGATATTTTTCAAAGTATTTATTTATATTAATTCTTTTTTAATATCATTCATGCACCCAAAATAATTATAGAATGCTTCATAATTTAAAACTTACCATGAAAATATTAATTACCAATTTTATATATATGAACCCAACGAAATTAATCTAATTGCTAAATAATTTTTTTTTTTCTTTTTTAAAAGGTAAGGTAAGCAAGTAATTTCTTCGGATCTCAATTTTATTATTTCGATCGATCGAATTTCTTTGACCTTAGTATTTCTATAAATTGTAATCAAACTAAACATTTTTCTTTATTAGGATCAAATTCATTTAATATGGGATGCATATATGAACATGATTATCATAAAATAGTGTAAAGATTCTTAACGAAAAAAGAAAAATGCTAACTTATCAAAACATAAGATTCGTAATGCATGTGAAAACAATAAATCGATGTGTAGAAGATGAAACCCATGCAATGCATATCTCTATGTTGGCTTGGAATTTTGTCATCTTCATCAGAAATTATCCCCACCGTTAAAGGTGAGAGAGATGGACAAATTAAGCGATTAGTTTTGCATCTTCTGATTGCAACTTACATTATCAAAATCGAATAGTTATGACACATAATAATTAATGGATATGCCTTTAAACTTGGATTACAAAATTGACCTCTTACCGTTGATATTCATATATATGTGTTTACATTGAAAGTAGAAAATATTCAGATAAAACTTTTCAATACCTGTGAATGTAAATTTTTCTAACAATGGTGAGTCCAGGAGGTAACCAGAATGCCAAACGTGTGTGTCGATGGACTTGCCACGTGTTGGGACGAAAATAAATTCTTTTTTTAATGTATATATGAAATAAGAAAAACAATATTGAAAAGCATAATGAAGCATATAAAACTTGAAAATAATATTTAGGCAGTCCATTTGATGTCGAACTCTTATAAGATGATGCCATCTTTCCATTGAAAGAGAGGCTCATAAATACCAAAGAAGGACAATAATAATTCAAAGACAGTATCTCCAATAGTGAAGCTTGTCTTTGCATAATAACCTTTCTTTCCTGGTTCATTGGGAACTATAAAGATGAGAATAGATACTGATTGTCTACCCCTTAATACCAATGAACTATCATCATGATTTTAATTGTTGTTTTAAGCGCAGACCAAGAAAGAAAACATTTGACTCGTTTACTCCATATGTTTGTACTCTTTTGTTAATGGAACGAGTAATAATTAGAGAAAGAACCTTATTCTCTAACAATAACGATGGATGAGAGCTATACACGTGAGAATTTTGATTCAAAGAGAGACAAATGGCCTTAAAATATTAACTTAAGTCCCTTTTCCTTCTTCTATTTAAAGCCTAGAGATTTTGATCCCAAGACACCCATTATCAAAAACCTCTCCATTCTACATTTCTTTTTCTTTGCTTTAATCTATTTCTTGCATTCATAGAGGAGTGTGTGTAATAAGGAAGAAACTAAACAGAGTTCCAATATGAAGGTAAGATTTTGTCTTTTATAACTTTTCTTGAAATTTCGTTGGGAACCCCTTTTTTTCCCGACTCTCAAAACCAAGAAAAGTGCTTCCTCACATAACTATTATAAATGTTTTCTTTCTATTAAACAGGAAAAATTTATATCCATCGGAAAGATTTCGTGTCTGTATATTTATTGCTTTTGGTTGGTTCTATAGTGCATCATTATGTAGATTTTGTAGTTTTCTTTTTTATTGCTCAAATTTGAATTTAGCAGGTTAAAGTAGGTAAAGAAAAGTTTTTCTTTTAACATAATTTGATTTATAAATTCATTACACACCAAAATTAAATTTAAAGAAAATATATTACTAGGGAGGGAATCTCTCTTTAGACACAGTGAAAAAGAAACTACTAATTAATTACTCTAATTTACCCTTTTTTAGTTTTGGAATGCTCTAAAATATTTATTTGCCAAAAGAAAGCACATGATGAGGCACTCTTGTAAATAACAAAAGCAAACCAAGATTCTTGGATAATATCCAAGCGATGCGTAGCCTACACTAAAGTAATGCAACCTAGTTTTACAGAGTCAGGCTCAATCAATCTCCTTGCTATAAGGACTAACATTGCTTCTCGAGAGGTTTAAGAATTTTGTTCGTCAACTTCTAACTTTTATATTTTAGAGGTAAATCCCTTTTCCTCAACAGATTAAACCTCTACTTTCCTATCAAAAAGTATCTTAAAGAGTGCATTTTTAGAATTACCAAGAAAGGATTTAGACTTGATATAGTCTAAGAATACTTGTCATACTAAGCATTCAAGCTCAAGAAAATCGTTTCTAAATTTGTTTCGACCATTTCATCGCCCTAGATCATCAATTTAGTGAACTAACCACCCTACTCAGTCCCCTTTCCAATATACAAAAGAAATATGATAGTATCAGGGCTGAGCAAAATGACGAATAGAAACTGAAACTGTTGGCTTGGTTGTTCGGTCACAAAAGGTTTGGTTTTCTATTTATTTCGATTTGAACTGAAAGTTTCAATAAGATTCAGCTTAATTTTATAAAATCCAATCGGTTAAATTTAAAGAAATTGATCTGGTTCGGTTCAATTTTATTGACAGAGTAACTTCAATTCAATTCAATCTTAATTTTGAAAATTTGAATTATCCTTCTAACATTTTTAATTTTGAACGGAACTGATTCTTTGATCACCCTAGATAATTATTCTAATTGGAGGTACCCTCTCTCTCTCTCTCTCTCTCTCTCTATATATATATATATACTAGAAATTAACAAGTCAAAATTGAACATGGGAAAATCTGATAAAGCAAAAGAAGAAAAAAAGCTCCTGCAAACTGTTACTTTCTGCTTAGTGAGGAAAGAAAGAAAAGAAAGGAAGGCAATGAAAAACAGTGGCTTTTCAAAATTTTTATTACTTTTTAGCTAAAGATTTTTTGGGCAGTTACAAAGAAAGAACAAATTACGTATCTGGTTTTGAAAAAGAGAGGACAACGACAATTTCTTCTCTGGTGGGGTATCAGAATCTTGCACTAAACAGTAGCAAACCGTGAAATCTAGAGAGAGAGAGAGAGAGAGAGAGAGAGAGGGGGGGTTGCTTTTTTATTTTTATTTCAGTCAAGGCAGATGACTATGCAGTCGGTCGTTGACAATACGCGTACCCCTTAAATTGTCGTTTCGACCACGTGGCTTTTAGGTTTATTATTATTATTATTATTATTTGCCTCTCCTCACCCTCTTTGTAGTTTATATATACCTTGCTCTAATCCCTCCAATGTATCCTTTCATTTCTTCTTCTTCTCTCTATAGCTAGCCAAAGAGGCTGTGTTTCGTTTCTCTTATTATCATCATCATTACTATTATAAGCACACTCTCTTCTTGAAAAAAGAAAATCCTTTTGGGATTTTTTGATTCTTGGAAGGTGTTACTGTGTTTCTGTCAGATTACTACTGTTAGTTTCAGAGTTTAACTCCATAGCCTTAACTGGACTTTGATCCAATAAACAACAAGACCCATCATTTTCTCTGAAATAACCTTTTTATTATTGTATTGGATACAGGAATTGTTTTCTTTTTTTCTTTTTTTTTGTTTTTTACTTTTTGAAGCATTATTAATTTCTTGCAAGAAAGAAAAGAAAACTCAATTACTTTCTTTTCTGTTTGGTTGGTTGGAATATTTTCTTCATCAAAGATGGGTGATAAAAGTTTTCCTCCGCCACAACCTTTCAATGTCTCTGTTGATATGCCTAATCAAGCTGGCTCTAAATGGCATGATGATGATGGGCGCCTCAAGCGAACTGGTAAGTAATTAAATCTTTACTGCCTATTTGGTATCTTGTTGTTTTTACCTTAGTTTTTGTTCTTAAATTTTTTTAAAAATACCTTCCATTTAAATGTATTTATTTTATTATTTAGTATTGCAAAATTAAATAAAAATACGAAAGTTATTTTTGCTTATTTTCTTAACTCTATTTTCTTTTAACAGGAAGTGTTTGGACAGCAAGTGCTCATATAATTACTGCTGTGATTGGGTCGGGTGTTTTGTCTTTGGCTTGGGCTGTAGCTCAACTTGGATGGATTGCTGGTCCTGCTGTTATGTTCTTGTTCTCTATTGTCACTTATTATACTTCTACTCTGCTCTCTGCCTGCTACAGAACAGGGGATTCTGTTAATGGCAAGAGAAACTACACTTACATGGATGCTGTTAGATCAAATCTTGGTACGTTGTTATTATTATTATTACAAAAAACTTTTCTTTTCATTTTAAATTTGGTTTCTTTTTAGAATTTTTAAATTTTTTTTACACTAAATCTTGAATTTCAATTAATTTTCAGGAGGTGCTAAGGTTAAGATATGTGGATATGTTCAGTACCTAAACCTTTTGGGGGTTGCCATTGGTTACACAATTGCATCATCTATAAGCATGATGTGAGTACTGATTACTAGATCAAGTTCTTTTTTTTTTTGGATTATATTTTTAGAATTTTCTGGGGTGATTTTTTTTTATGGATTACTATGAAACAGGGCAGTCAAAAGGTCAAATTGTTTCCACAAGACAGGAGGGAAAGATCCATGCCATATGAATGCAAATCCTTACATGATTGCATTTGGAATAGCAGAAATAATTTTCTCACAAATTCAAGATTTTGAAAAGCTATGGTGGCTTTCTATTCTTGCTGCTGTAATGTCCTTCACTTACTCAACTATTGGCCTTGGACTTGGAATTGCTAAAGTTGCGGAAAGTGGAAAAATCAGGGGAAGTTTTACTGGAATAAGCATTGGCACTGTAACTGAAACTCAGAAAATATGGAGAAGCTTTCAAGCTCTTGGAGACATCGCTTTCGCCTATTCTTACTCCATTATCCTCATTGAAATTCAGGTATATACAGAGCTTAACCAAAAATTTTAACTTGACAATAATGAGACTGGAATTACAAGTCTGACTTGTATGAATTACGGGACTTTAACAGGACACAATCAAATCACCACCATCAGAGGCCAAGACAATGAAGAAAGCAACACTAATAAGTGTAGCTGTGACAACGTTTTTTTACATGCTATGTGGGTGTTTTGGGTATGCAGCTTTTGGAGACATGTCGCCTGGAAATCTCTTAACTGGGTTTGGTTTTTATAACCCATATTGGCTACTTGATATTGCTAATGTTGCTATAGTTGTCCACCTTGTTGGTGCATACCAAGTCTACTGCCAACCCCTTTTTGCCTTCATTGAAAAAACAGCAGCTCAAAGATACCCAGATAGTGGCTTCATCACCAAAGAAATTAAAATCCCAATTCCTGGTTTAAAATCCTCCTACAATCTTAACCTCTTTAGATTGATTTTTAGGACAGTTTTTGTGATTTTTACCACTGTAATTTCAATGCTCCTTCCTTTCTTCAATGACATAGTGGGCTTACTTGGAGCTTTAGGGTTTTGGCCATTAACAGTTTATTTTCCAGTTGAAATGTACATAGCACAGAAGAAAATACCAAAATGGAGTACAAGATGGTTGTGTCTCCAAATCCTAAGCGCTGCTTGTCTTATTATTACTATAGCTGCTGCTGCTGGCTCCATAGCCGGTGTTATTACTGATCTCAAGACAGTCAAGCCATTCCAGACCACTTATTAGATCAATGCAAGTTGATTGGTATCACCAGTAAACAAGAAATGAAAAATCAACAACTAGTTTTTAGTTTTTGTTCATGTTCATGTTCATATGATGCCCATTAATGGGTTTTGTTAATTGCTATGTAGTTTTCTTATCTTTTTTTTTTTCTTTTTTTTCTTGCCCTCAAACAAAATGTGGGACCATCTCTGTAACATAAGTTCAGCAGGAAAAAAAAAAAGAAAAAGAAAAACATATTGTTCTCAAATTCTCTATTTTCCAAGGCAAACTTGAGAATTTCTGCATGTGTTTTCTATTTTCTTTTTTAGTTAATTTAATTACACACAGGCTCTCATAGACGCTAAACACATCCGAACTCTCAACCTTTCATACTCCAACTCATTAATGTGTGTATGAAGAAATTAATAATTGAAGACTCAAGATTCCTACATTGAATTCTTTTTTCTATCATTATCATTTTCAATGGTCCTGCTTGAACTTGAATAGTATATAGTATGGCAAAATAAGGCATCTTTACTATCACCATTGAAAGTGCACATTTCAAATCAATAGTGACAAAAAGAGAAGAATAATAAAAGGGCTAAGAGAGGAGAGGACCATACGTTGAGGTTGAGGTGCTATATATTAAACCATGGCCGATCATATCCAATCTGTTAGAAAGCTATATATGCACAAATTCATCAGAACATGGTCTGGTTATCAGCAGTGGGGAGATCTAATAGTTAATAGCATGTCACCATTAAAAAAAATATTTGGGACCAAAAAAATGTTAGATATGAGTCTATTTTGAACTAAAAACAACATCAGGCAGGCCTATAAAGGAGGCAAAGCGCTTTCTTCTAAGTGTTTAAAGAAACTCCATATCCAACGCAAGTTTATGCTTTATTATAAGTTATCGATGCACAGAAAGAATTGGAGGGAAAAGTTGATATGTATATATATGTTTGGTAGTGAAGGGAAAAGCTGAACAGAAACAATCATAATGAGTTTAGTAGGTATTATCCCTTAGCATATGAAAGCAATAGATTCCTAAATTTTCACTTTAAGATTTCACTTTGAAAAAAGATTCCAAAGCAATTTTCTTTTCTCTTTCAGATTAGACTTTGAAAGGGATTCTATACTGCTGCTTATGTTTTTTGGGTACATCCATTGGAATTTTGATAGTGGAATTCCAACTGATCGTATTTACACTAGTCGTTGTGCTAATGTTTCAGAATGCTCAAGGCTTGGTTGTTGTCAATATTATTAATTTTTAATAAAATTTATTCCAAAAGTAATCAATTTTAAAAAATTAAAAATATAAAATGCCAAATGAATTCTTTATAATTTCTTGAAGCTGAAAATATTTGAGGTGCAAATTTTGACAGAACATGTGAACACTGAACACCATTATATTCCTTGCCACAATACTTTCCAGACTCAGTTATAGCATTTAAAATAGACATGAGAAGGTAAAACACACCATGTGCCCTGCAATTTTATTTCAAACAGCTAAATATTAAAAAATCATTCAATTTATTATAATATTTTTGGTTACCAAAGCCAGCATAAAAAGAATTTGATGACTATTTCTACAACGTGCATGAATTAAAAAGTGGTCTTATTGCACACTAAATGCTCAAAATGATGACTTTATTGCAATTAAGTGACGGTTTAGTGGGAGTGGAAGGCGGCCACATCGCCGGCGGCGAGTGGTGGAACCCGCTATCACAATCATCGGATACTGCATGCTCAGGATTTTTCTTTAGTAATTCTTTTCCAAAGTCTAAGCCGCTGTGTTTTCTTGAGTGGGTTGGTGTGGTGAATTTCTATTGGCTATAGCTTAACACGAACTTTCCCATTTTTATCTCTTTTTCCCTCCTAACTTATCAAAAAATAAGGAAGTGATCTCTTCCTTTTTGTTAATGGAGAGAATAGAAAAGATTCTCCAAGAACTGAGGAAATTAATTTCAAGATTTCTTTCTCTAAATTGTTAAGTGATCTTTTGATTAATGGACTTAATGATTTAGTGCTATGATGAGACCCTAGTTTAGTATTAATTAAGTAGAATGAGTTGAAGATCCATTGAATCTATTGATGAGTTAGCTGTATAAAACTGATGATTCTGGTGCATCCAGGTGGAGAACCAACATGAAACGAACAGGATGATAGTGAAAAAAAATCATGCTTGTTCAGTATTTTCTTGACCAATTTGCCTTTCCATTCTCATATGGAGTTATCACTAAATTGTACAACTAACAGAAAAAAAATAAAAAAATAAAAACATTTTTCAAAAGAAAGGTGAGATGGTAGAGGACAAATTTGTCCAAATAATAAATTTTACTCCACCTTGATGTGTTTGTTCAGCAACACCTGTTGGTAGTTTTGCGAACTGTGAACTGTCTACATATATATATATATATACACACTAAAAATATTTTGTAAAAATAAATATTTGATTAACTATTAAATTTTAAATGAAAAAAATATATTTAAATACAACTATAGAAATGAACTCATTATAAAAAAAAATAATTTATATAATGTGTTATTATTTTTCTGTCAAAGAATATCAATCTATAGCATGTAGTCTAATTATATAAATTGAAATCATTATTATTTCTAAAATGATAATATAATTTTCTAACATATTCTTCTGTTAATTTAATATTAAATTATTTCATTTAAATTTTTATGTAAAAATAATATAATTTTTTAACTTAATTACAAATCTGTACAACCACAGCAGTCATTGGACAGAAAGACTATGAACTTTTGTTAATATAAGTTAATTAAAGATAATATAAATTAATTAAAGACATAATTGTCAAAAAATTCATCCAAAAAATCCAAACGCTAAGCATTATATTAATTAATATTTTAATACAGGTTATCTTATCAGCTATTTTATATATTTATATATTATCTTACCAAACGATATAATTTACCAGAAAAAAAAAATGTATTTTTGACGTGGTCAAAATTTTAAATACTGGCTCAAATATTATTGCCGAATATAATTACAATTTTGTAAAAAGAGTGGTTCACGTAGTAAAATACACTTCGAGTTTAATTATTTTTGTAAACTTAATGAATGATCTCTGCAAAGAGCCAAACACGAACTCCGTAATAAAAATAGTCTTATATCCAAATAATATGAACAAAATTGTGCTAATACTTCAAAAAAAAAAAATTATATATAACACCACCTAAAATTTATAATAATATACATTTCATTTTATATAAAAGAAAATTTTATATATATATATATATATATATACACACACACACACACAGACGTGTGTGAATGAAAATGAACATTTTATTTTTAGAAAAATATTTGGTTCGACTGAAGCCCATGCAATAAATAAGTAGGACCCACTAAAATGTATTATGAGATATTTACTATTTTATTTCTATATTTTTCAAAATTAACTACTTACCATTTTCTTTTAAAATAGATAATTTTATTTGTGATTTTTATATTTGTTAAACTACATTCCTTTCATCTCAAAATTATAGTTGAAGTTCCTTTTGAAGATTTAACAACAAAATACTTTTTGCAAGTCCGACTGTATATAATTAACATTTCTCAATTCCAAACACGTCACAATAAATTCACCTCCGGAATAGATAACAAAAAAAAAAGGAGGAAAGAGAGAAAAAAAAAAAAAAAAAAAACATACCTTCGGAATGGGATGCTTGTGCTCAGTAGGTTACAAAGAGAACAGGAATTCTCAACTCAATTATCATTAACTGCAACCATGAAAACTCCAGGAGAACATCACAAATGAAATATTCCACAAGTTGGTAGAAAACACCATTATTACAAATGAAAAGAAATCTCCGACTCCCTCTTTATGGAATTAAAAAATAATACTCGCAGAGCATAAAAATTCTTACCATCAACACAATGTATTTGGCTGTTTTAACTTTCCCTGAAGAATAGATGGTTTCCACTAGTGTTGTAACAAGTAATTCTTTTTAGAAACAACCTTCATTTACAACATCATTCACAAATAAGAAAGATCTTTCCCGATCATCACTCTGCAACAGACTCATGTCATATTGGAAGTGCACTGCACCTGAACCTGCAGAATGGAACTGCACAAGCATCATTCACCCCAAAGTGGAAGTTCTGTGACTACCGAATGGAGTGTCGCAAAATAGGCAATGGGATGAACCATCAAGGGTATTTAAGAAAGTTCCTCCTTGTTGAACTTGTTCCAAGCTTCCTGTTTCATTGCAAAACGCAGTAGAATATATAACTGAGAGAACTAAATGCAAGGTATAATACTTGATGACTCCAGTTAAAAACTTATCAGCAAGGTTTGTAAGAGCATTTGCAGACAAGGAATGTTTATTCTAAAATAATATTACAATTCCTTACTGATTTACATCACATAATAGCTAAAAAGTTCTACCCGCACCTACAACACAATCTATTCGTTAGGCATTCTTTGAATGCTATATTTGAGATACTGCTTCCAGTGCTGAATTTCTAAGCACCATTGAAAACAAATGTGCCTCATGGTTCTACTAAAGGTCATTCTTACTCATTTTCGCATTAAACTACTTAAAAAGCACTTCCAGCTAAGCAACTAGAACTGAGAATTTCAGAAGGCAATTTGGATAAGCAGAAACATTGCCTGCCCTCTGACACTTTCTAGTAGGTTAGGATTTTTTTTTTTTTTTTTTCTTGCAAAGATCATGCATTTGGCTCCCATAACATTATCATGATTTCATCAAAGGATTAAAGTGTGGACATTATTAAATTTAACTCGGATACTATAGCAATTAATGTTTGAAGAATCACTTGGAACTGAAGTACTTCCTAATAACAAAATGTATGCTTCTGAAAGGGGTGTAATCGGTCACAAGAATGAATTGAATAAGAATTCAATTTTCAGATCTTGAAATCTATCCCACTGAAAAAGGATGAAATGAGTATGCAACAGCAGCAATGACTCACAACTCAAAAATTGAACTTATACCTTGAGGATATCAAAGACCTTCTCAGCAGTATATTTTTGTTCAAGAGTGGCACCTTTCTGTTGAACCTTATCAGGATGTACACATAATGTTGCCTTTCTGTATACTTTTTTCACTGAGCCAGAAGTAATCAGATCAGTCAGCGAAACTGGCTCCCAACCACATTCAGGCCAAAGCACCTGCTCATAATTCCCATAAAATGTGTTGGCACATACATTATGCAAATTAACAAAGATGAATTTCTTCAGCAATCAAAACCAGTTTCAGAAGCGAAAATCAGACTTCATTTTACTACAACAGCAAATAATTTAAAACATTCTAACAGATTGAATTTAGTGAAGAATTCTTTTAGAAGAATGTCAGAAAATCCCACTGCGTACAAAAATGATGTTAGTAGAAAATCTCCTCCCTCTCTTTCACAATCCCCATAATGATACTATCCTCTTTTTCCTTTTTTCCTTTTTCCATTTTTTTTCCTACTTTTTCTTTTTGGACAAGCTGGTAGCAAGAATAAGTAGCAATCAATAATGCCAAGCCAGGAAAATTTAAAAAATTTGGGAAAAAATAGCCTTTATACTTGCACTCCTCCCGAACCTTTCAATTCAAACAGCACAATATTCTGTGATTACGCTACTCCAATCCAATTTCATCAATGTGGCATGATTTGATTTCTTTTCATTATGTTTTAATTCTAGAATCCATTCAATGCAGAAAATATTTAGCAACTGAGTTGTTAAGCTGCACATGCTCAAAGTTAAATAACAAGGATATGTATTTGAAAAAGACACTGTTAAATGACGCACATATTGCAACGAAGATAACAATGCTCGCATGTTGCCTTCTTTTCCCGCCGCCCACTGCTTTATATGGGCATCCATATTGTCAGCAATCCTCTGCAAATTAAGCTTAAATGTTACTACTAAATGGAACAAAAAATCAAACAGGCAATATTAAAAACAAATATATGTCAGGTACGGACAACATTCTAACCAACCAGAAACTCTTAGCCACACAGAAAAGTGTTTGTGCAAAATGTACAAATATGAGCAAATATAATAAGGTACAAAGTAATGCTACTAAGTGCATCTCTATGTTACTACAACACTTACACGCCTCTCTTCTTGCTCATGCTGTGTTTGAAGGTCACGCTGGTTCATATCAGCAACCGCTTTAGCCTGTTCATGCAACAATTCAAAGTAAAGGCAAAGTACAAATATAAATAATAAATTCAGTTTCAAAAAGTCCACAATGAACTTTTGCTGTGTATTATAAATCCACCCTGAACTGCTGCAGCTAATCATCAAGCCCAAAGGGATTCTTAAAGTTACAGCACATTGAAGTGCTACATAAATAGAACTTATAGCAAATGAAGAACATCAAACTAAAAACGCATAGCCAACTAATTTGTTCGGTATAAGATCTAGCAGAAAATAATTAAACATCTTTTACCATGTTATAGCAGCAAATAAAATCTTTCTAGCCTGCATATTCGTGGAACTCAATCTCATTTAGAAAGCTTATCTCTATCTTCAGCAACTGAGCGAGAAGTGGTTACTTGCAAACTTTTTTACAAAGTTCAATCCATGAATTTCAACATTCAGATAGCCGAGTAGCAAAAATATAAGATCATCCACCAATACCATCTAAGGGAACAGAAAACGAGCAGGGAAAAACACACACCACACGATCCTGAGTCCTCTGGTGACGTCCCAATCTGGCTCTTCGTCGTTCTTCACTTTCCCCTTCTACTTCCTCAAATTCTCCAAACAATGAGGCATCTTCAGGGACAAAACATTAATCAAAATATTAGACGAGAGATGCACCAAAATATAACCAGCAGTGCTACAAAAGAAAGTGAACTTCAGCAACAAAATACCTCCAAACATAAAATCATCAATTATATTTGTTGTAGACGAAGCCTTCCTTATCCCTGATGAGGCAACGCTAGAGTTCCTCTGGGTTACTGCAGGCTCTCCTCTGCCATTTGACTTTGCATCAAATAGAGGGTCCTAAAAATTGCAGCAGAAAACAAATAAAATATTCTGCTTTTGTTGCACGAACCAGTTAATTTATACCAATTGTTCTTACCAAAGCTGTAGGCCTTGACTTTGGTGCACTTGTGGATCGAGAACCCATGCTAAAAAAGGATTCGAGATCATCTGCACTCTTGTGCTGATTCTTCTTTGCAGCATCTTCAGCTTCTCTATATTTGCTTGCTTTTGTAGTTTGTCCATCCCTTACTTCCTTAGCATTGCGAACATCTGAATGTCCATCAGCATTATTTCGCACCCTACCCATAGCAAAATCTTCAAGTTCATCGATGGAAGACACAACTGAACCTTTAACTGCATCTCAAAGCATTTCAGTGATGTTAAGATTATGAAAAAGAATAAGAAAGTAACGAATTTTATATCAAACTATTATTTCCACTAAAGGATGCAGAATAACCTTTTTCACTTTTCAAAACTTGTCCTGGTTTTGGAGGGGGCTTTAGTGAGGGGGAGAAATTTGATGACCCAGTGGACTTCGTGCTTCTGGAATGGCTCAGCTTATTGAATTCTTCCAGAGGATATGTGAAACTTGATTTTGTTGTAGTTGAAGTTGATTCTAACACTACAAATGGATCATCTGTCAAGGTGAATGTTGATTTATTCATCCCTGTATTTTCTCTGTGCCAAAAGAGTGAGAAAACAAATAAACTCAATCCTTTTTTCACATCCATAATTGTATCACATCATCATATAAAAAATTAATCATAGTAATATACTGACACCATAAATCAGTCAATTAAATAATATGCTTTCGAAAATTAAAATAAGAAAAAAACTGACCAGTTGCAAAATCAATTCAAAGCCGCACACTGCATTAAGGTTTATGGAACAAACTAGGGCATCACAGTATTTTGTGTGAATGTATGATAAAAAAACCCCCCATTAAGTTTCTTGCAATGCTGAATATGAACAATACTTATGATGTTCGACAAATATGTACGAAGACAACACCAAAGGTTGAAGGGGGACACAATTAAACTCTCCACATCTCTTAATAATTTATATAAGCCAATTGGACTACTATGCTGAGTTGTTCAGCATGCATGCTTACATTTATACATATCTTCTGTGCTTTAAATATATAAATACAAAATAACTCCACTGCAGAAAGTGTAAGGAATTGTTGCTTTTAGCAAGTGATATATATGACATGTATATTTTCCATGCTATTTTTCTATTCAAACAAGTCTTTCAGCTCTCCAGTACACTTTTCATGCACGACACCAGAGCAAGACGTTGCAATAGTTGAATGCTATTGCTTTGTAACAAATTGAGCACTAACTAAAACAAAATAAATGAAGAGGGAAAAGCACTTCTTAAGTTCAAATAAAACGTCAGTAGTATTTAATCAAAGGAATTTTCATTTAAACCTATCAATCTAAACATCTTTATAAATAAGAGATTCATTTGCTTCAATAAAATTTACAGAATAATCTACAACACTATCACATTCTCATACGTAATAAGAAACAATCATAAAACACTTCCTCAAATTAATTGAAAAAACATTAAGCATTGGCATTTAGCAAACAAAACTATTGAAAAAGATTAAATATTTACAGAACAGTCACATACCCGTAGTTTGATGAGTTGCTTGAACCAAATCCCGGTATCAGATCATCAAAACCAACAGATGCATTCTGGTTTTGAGTCTTGATTTTTGCACCGAAATTCCCAAAAAGGTCATCGATCGGTGCACTCTGCTTAGACTTGGAACCAGAAGACCCAAAAATATCATCAAAGCTAGTAGAATTCGAGCTGTTTAAGTTTAACCCACCCAGTATATCGCCATCAAACGAAGATTTAGCACTCGAGTAATTAGAATTCGAAAATATGGAATCATAATCAAAAGAAGACCCATTTCCATTATTAGTCGCTTGCCTTGAATTCTTTTCGAATCCACCAAAGATATCATCATCTAAACCGCCATAATTTTGAGTTTTTTGAGCGCTAAACAAGGATTCATTATCGTCAAGAAAAGACCCATTAAAGGAATTGGAATTGTAGCTCGATTTCGGATTTAAACCTGGATTGGAAGCGAAATTTCGAATTTGAGTATTGTTTGTGCTATTGGGTCGTTTTGATGACGCCATCGGAGCCGATTTCCCTTGCGGTTTTAACCCGAATCGTTCTGTTAATACACCAAACTCGTCCATTTGCAAAACCCAACAAAACAGGCTATGAAAAAAAAAAGGGACTTCCAACGCAGAAAGTGTTTATAACATAACCTGGAGAATTAAGCTCGTGTTTAATCTGTAAACAAAATATGAAATTTGAGTGAAACAAAGCAAAGAAAAAGGGATCTGTAACAGAGGATTTTTGTTTTATACCTGCTTTCTTTCTTTGTTTGAAATGAAAATGAGAAAGGAAGAGAATTGGGGATTTGGGTACAAATGGCGCAGACAAAATGGCGGGAATCGAATGATGAAGAAACTAAGGAGAGAAATTTTTCCGGTAATATGTAAGAGGAAATTTCGATTTTCAGGGGAGAGTCTGAGTTTTGGGAGAGACACAATCGAGGTCAATCGGTGGTGCGTAAACGTGTTATTAAGTGGTTGGCCATAAATTTTATTATGATTGGGTTAACCCAAATTAAAGCAACTTGCTTTATAAATTATGATTTCTTTTTTAACTTTAATTATTCTCATGCCCTAATTTCTTATAGATTGGGATGGCTAAAATGCATTATGAGGTGGATGGCATTAGGCTATACCTTTGCCAGAGATTTATGAGCAACTCAGCTTCTTCTTTATTTATAATTTGTTTTATCAATTTAATTATACTTCCAAAGTATCTTACTTTGATGTTAAGATTAGGTTTTCAAGATGCTAAGAAGAGACTGTTATGTTAATATTTCAACATTGAATTTTTTGAATCATCACTAACAACAGAAAATAATCTTTTCATTGTCACTTTATAGTATAAATATTTTTTTATGTCACATAATATTACAAGCTTATTGGGTGTTTGAGTAGTTTCGTTATTACATTATATTAGAACTAGAACTATGTTTTATTGTTTTAAAAAAATAAGGGTATAATTATTAATTTTTAATAATAATATTTATTTCCTCTAATATTTTGTACTTTCTAAATAAAAAAGAATAATTTATTTTGTTAGCCAAATTTGAAAAATGTTCATAATTTTTTATGATTAAGCCTTTATATAATATTATAACATTTTGTTTTTCTTTTTTGTTATACAAACTTAAAGTCTAAAATATTAAAAAAAAAAAAAAAAAAAGAAAAAGGTGAAAAGCAAATAAAAGACCCGCCGACAATCTAAAGTTGTACGAGGGTAATAGATAAGTAGTTAGACGACATGTTTTCGTCTCCATGCGGAACAAGAGTTTGATGTGCTTATTATGGAGCAAAATTCAATTTAACTCCTCAACTTTACAAAAAAGTTCAATTGAATCCAATTATTTTAATAACTTCAAAATTAGTTTTCCTGAGCCATATTTAATTTAGATCATTGGATTTGGTCAAAAAGAACAAACATCGATGATTATAATAGATTTGAAGTTGGTAGCCACTGTAACTTATTCTTTATGCATCAAAATTAAAAGTTATTATTAGAAAATAGTGTTTATACGACTGGTGTATATGTATTATAAAGAGTCTATCTAAAAATTTATCCCATTTATATAATAATAGAAGTATAGGAATAACTAATAAAAAAAGTATTTTATAACAATGAGATATTTGCTTCAATGTTATATAAGTTTATAGTATCGTAACATTAACCTTAGACCATATTTAATATGTTGTAATTAACCATATAATAAAATAAGAATTACATTACATGATTCATTATATTATTTGATTAGACATTTTGTTAACTTTTTAATGTATTTAAGATTATAGGTGTAATGACATTATCTTAATTTCTTTAGGTAGGGAGAAGGATATTTCTTTTTTTTTCTTTTTTTTTTTGTGAGGAGGATATCTCTAATAGTTAAGATAATGAAATTATCAAATTCACCTATTAAGAATTAGATTGACTTAAAATTCTTAATTTAAAATTTTAATGTTTCAAATTGAAATATGAGTAGTGAGGATTTTGATATTCGAATCATCTCCATCACAAAAATTATTACTAATTTGGTGATCGTTATTTAAAAGGAAAGCTACATCTTTTTATATAGTCTATAATGTTATTCTAGTCTATTAAAACTTATATGTATAAAAGAATAACAGTGTCTAAGGATGAAAGCAAGAGAAGTATTTTAGGATATTACCCCGCTTGGATCCCTTTAATAAAAATATGAGTTTAGTTGTAAATAAATTTGATATAGGTACAGATATAAACAATACAAGTAAGGTACAGATACAGGTTCGTGAATATTTGTTGTATATTACAAATTTAGTAATGGTTACAAGCAATTACCTTATTAATTATTAGTAAAAAATATATATTTTTTAAATAAATTCAATTTTAATAATTTAAAATTTATACTTTAAACAGTAAAATTTTAATCTGATCAGTATATAGATATATGTATGTGATATCATTCTATTCAGATTTGAATATGAATAGTTCAAAATTTGTAAATGACGACCCGCTTCCATTCCTTAAAGATTAAAACTTTATAGCTGTTACTGTTGAATTATCCGGTTAGATAACAAATTAACTTATGCTTAATCAAATTGAAGAATTGATTAAAAAAAACACCGGTTGCCATCAATAAATCAACATGAACTGGAACTTTTCTCTTTTTATTTTGCCATTAGGATCTATTCGTCCAACTATCAATATGCACAAGATGAACCTTTATAGGGCTTGTTTGAGAGACAGACCTTGCTTGCTACCCCACCACCATAGAAAGAAATGACGAGGCAACTTCCATCTTTTGTTTCTTTTTCCACTTTTGAATCTTAGTTTATAGCGGCCTTGAACACCACCCCCAAAGAAATAAAATAAAATAAATAATTGCGTGTCCAACTTAAAAACAAAACGTGCATTTTGACCATATATTAGCTACCCAGCCAGCCATTTTTGATTAGTTTTTAATAACGGGCTTCATATACTTTTGTTTTTGTTATAACTCCAATACATTGTTATTTTGATTTTTGAACAATATGAACTAACCATGGCCAATAAGCTCTTCTTCTTCTTCTTCTTCCTCACCATTTCTTCCATTGATTCAGCTTCATCTTCCTCTTCCTGTCCTGTAGATCTCAGCTATGTTGAAACCGTTCCTTGGGACACATCTGGATGTCACAAACTTGATGATGGACACTGCTGTTTGACTCTTCTTAGCCTTTTTGGCATGGGAATAGCTCAACATCTAAGAGAGACTTCAATGTTTCAACTTCCTAATGAAACTGCTTCATCTTCTTGTTTATCCGATTTTCAAACAAGACTTGCTGCCATGTCTATAGACCCATCATTTGTTCCTATCTGCTTCAACAGTTCAAATCAATTTGTTAGTAACAGTTCCAGTTGTGCTGGAATAATAAATACACAAGACTGGATAGAAAAGGTAGGTCCAATCACCTCTCTGCAGACATCTTGCAAAGGTGATGTATCGGGATTGCAATGCGGTTCATGTCTTGATGCTGGCCAAAAGGTTACTTCTCAATTAACAAGTATAAACCCAAATGCTACCTCTAAATGTTTTTTCTTCACCTGTTTATATGCTGCTGCAATCGTCAACGAGTTTGGTCCGTTGGATCCTACAACCGCTGGTTGCATGCTAGGCTTACCATTGTCAGGCTCTGCAATTAACAAGAACTCAAAAGGTTCAAAAAAAGATAACTCGCTCAGATTGATTTTCGGATTCGTTGGAGCTTTTGTCGGTGCTTTATTTGCTTTTGGAATAATTCTTTGGTACAGGAGATGGAATAGGAAAAAGAAGCTTAATGCTCCACATGAGGAATATGTAAGCAGTTTTAGAGCTAGTGTGTTGCCTAATTCTGGTGCAAAATGGTTTCACCTATCAGAACTTGAAAGAGCTACTAATGGATTTTCGCAAAAGTATTTCGTTGGCCAAGGAACTTATGGAGTTGTGTATAAAGGGACTTTGGCATGTGGAACTATTATTGCAGTGAAACAAATGCAGGATTTGGATTCACAAGGAGACGAAGAATTTTCCAATGAGGTTGAGATAATTAGCAAAATCAGACATCGAAATCTTCTTTCTCTTCGAGGATGTTGTGTTGCAAGCGATCACTTGAAAGGTAAAAGAAGATATCTCGTTTATGATTTCATGTCTAATGGTAGTCTTAGTGATCATTTGTCCAGTGACTATAGCAGGAAACAATTAACTTGGCCTCAGAGAAAGAACATTGTTCTTGATGTGGCTAGGGGACTTGCTTACTTGCACTATGGTCTCAAACCTGCAATTTACCACCGTGACATTAAGACTACTAACATACTATTAGACCAGGAAATGAAAGCAAAAGTTGCAGATTTTGGATTAGCTAAGCAAAGTTTAGATGGTCAGTCTCATTTAACAACAAGAGTAGCAGGCACACATGGGTATTTAGCACCAGAATACGCTCTATACGGGCAATTAACAGAGAAAAGTGATGTTTATAGCTTTGGAATTGTGATCCTTGAAATTATGAGTGGAAGGAAGGTTCTTGATACTGCAAATTCATCGTTTCTTTTGATTACAGACTGGGCATGGATGCTGGCAAAATCAGGAAATATAGAAAAGATATTTGATGAGTCAATAAGAGAGGAAGGACCAAAAGGGATCATGGAGAGATTTGTTCTTGTTGGGATTCTTTGTGCTCATGTAATGGTGGCATTCAGACCTACCATTGCTGATGCTCTTAGGATGCTAGAGGGTGATATTGACATCCCCACATTACCAGATAGGCCAATGCCACTCGGTCATGAATCATTAAGACCACCTTTTTGGCGTGACAGTTCAACAACAAGCGACAGATCAAGAACCAGCAATTCTAGTATGAGCATAGTGTAGATTATAGAATTGTCTATAGTCTGGAAGTATGATCAATCTTTCTTAGGTCCGACTGGCCAAGCTTTGAAGTCTCAATTTTCAAATCAAACATTCAAAGTTCTTTTATAATTTTTGTTATCCTGAATTGTTACATTATTTTCATACTGTAAATATTATTGATAGATTGAAACAGATAATTGTGGAGAAGTTAACAATGCTATTTTCCTTTCTTTTTTTTTTTTTTTCGTAATTAGCTTGCACTCCCAGAAAATACTATTTCTTTTCATTTCTGTTCTGAGTTTCAAATATTTGAGTTATGGTCATGGACAGGTTTGTTTTTGTTTTTCAAATCTGTAGACTTTCTTTCAATAATATTAAAAAAGGAGGAGAAGGTATTTCAGCACAACACATGGGTCACGAGAATCCAAGTTCGCTAATCTGGAAAATTGAGAATTTGAAGGACTTTTTAATTGCAATCTGCAACAACTAAGTCCAGTCAAAACATAACAACCATACAACAAAAAACTAATGAATCCTGTGTTATAGGATTAGGATCCTATTGCTGACTAACCATGTTCCACTGTACACTCATGGACATCTCATGGGCTGCAAGGTTGATAAGTGAAAGATCAAAGGTGGTCTGTGTTTTTGGATCAACGACTAATGTACTTTTGAAAAAGAAAACCAATTACTTTCTGAGATTATTTTCCAAATTAAGCTAATTCAAGAAATTATAAAGCAAAAATAAACATTTGCAGGTGGAGTTCAGATATAGTCGGTTCCAAGAATTTGAAGCTCTAATAAGAACCTCAGGCAATGCAACCAATTACACTGTAGTACTGCAGAACTAAAAGGAGAAAAAAAAAATCGAGACTTTCAAAGAATTTCATGAAAAGTGTAGAACTTTTTTTCTTTTTTCTTTTATGGAGACTGTTTCTGTCGAAGCGAGGTTCGCAAACGGAGGATACAACGGTACACAGGTTGGAGAGAAACGATGTCATAGAGCACTGGTGATTAAACAAGTTCCGAAATAACTTTTTGGATTTGGGCTTTGATTCAAAGTATGGGCTTTTTATAAAATTAAACCATGACAGCTCGTTACTAATACTGGATAGGTCCAATGGGCTTTGTTTGGGTTTTGGCTTTCAATTGCTCTCGTCTTGGATTTCTGTGATATTCGCCTTTAAATCATTTATCTTCAATTGAGATCTACACTTGAAACCCAAAGAAAAAAAACCTTTAAAAGGGTAACAGCAAAGCATTCCCAGATTGGAAACCTTGGCATTGGTGGTTGAATCCTCAAAAAGTTAAAGAGACATCGTTCAAAGGTCAAAGTGGGCAGATTTGGGTTTCAAACAGGAAAGGTAAAAAAAATGTTTAAAGCTTTCTCTACCCTTTATCTAAAAAAAGTAAAAAAGTGAAAAAAGGAAGAGAACTTTTCCTACCCCAAAGTCTGAAAAGAAAGAAGGCAATGATAGCTGTGCTGCCAATTCTTGATGAAAGCTCTTATGGAAGCATCATTGCTTTGGAAGCCTTTTGTTCCCTGCATTATACAGATTGCTACTTGTCATTGATTTAATTTCTCTACTCTTTTTCAGCCTTTTCCGATAAAAGCAATAACACATACGACATTTGAGATTTCACTTACTGCATTAGCTTTGTCTATCCACAGGATTCATTCCATTCTCTTGGGCTTATCATCAGAATAATCCAAAAATAGAAATAATTCACTAAAATAATGTTATCTAAAAAGCATTTACTAAAACGATGTGTGATTGTGAATTTCAGTCAATTAAAAAAAATTATTTTTTTACCGTTTTAATTAAATCCACTGAAGAGAACACAACCTTCGTATGAATAACCAAATCTGAAAATCTATGCTTTTGTATCCTTAAAAAGGAACACGTTATAGTTTAATGGTTCCAATTGTTGACAAAGACAAGATTTTCAATTCTAAGGAATCATCACATTTAGACTTATCTTTCAAAACCTCTTTCCACAAGAAACGAAAGAAAAGAAAAGAAACGAATCCTCTTCAACGCGTTTTGTGATGGCGACTTCAAATCCAAGAATTCAATATAGAATAAGAATTTGATTTCCATTGTTGAATTAGAGTCCCTTTTTTTTTGTTTCCTTGTGAAAATTCTTTCTCAATTAGGTAGTATTGGTTAAACGGTTCGGCTTTGTCCAAATAAGTAAAAGAGATTTATTAAATTTATATGCGTTCTTTTTTTTTTTTTTTTTTTTTGCTTTTTTTTAATGTATATTTTTCCTCCTTCTTCTTCTACTTTTTTTTATCTCTCTTTCTATTTTTATTAGCTCACTATTTTTTTCTTCATTAATACTATCGCTAAAAAAAAGTCGAAAAAAATATAATTTTTAAATCAATTAACAGATTAGTTATTACTATAAAAGTTTATATCTTTTGTGATGATTAATTTCAAATGGAAAGATCTAATATTATATATTTTTTAATTTTAATATCATTATTTAAAAGAATATAAATTTTTTTATTTTATTCAAAAATCAGCGAATTTTATTAACTGCTAATGGTAGAATTTCATAACTAATTTAGATGAATATTTATAATTCTTAATATTATTATAAATGAATTATATTTGGGGAAAAAAAATAGACACAACTAAATTAAACTAATATGTTGAGGGTAAATAAATAAATTCATTGTTTTTTCCCCATAACAGCTGTTAAGCATGTAACATTCCAGTTAAATTTCAGGCGAGCTACATATATTCCACGTTTGATATTGATTGTGAAAATTTTATATTTAGACACTAAAAATAGACAATTTTAGAAATAATAAATAATTTTTGTTTTTTATTATTTATTATTTATTATTTTAAATTATTTTCTTTACCTAAATCAAAATTATTTTAGTTTCATAATATTAAAAATTACTCTAAATTATCGTACCATGGGAACATTCACAAATATAAATATCGTATAATATCATAAACACATCAACATATACATAAACATAATTGTTCCTATCTCGTTTAAAAATTGAGAGAAAAAAAAAAACAAATTACTTCATTTTCTTCAACAGATAACGCCAAGCTTGTCGGAGAAAATCATTAATAAACACGTGGCAGTAAGGTGGTGTCCTACTATTTAATGGCTTTGTGTGCAGACAGTTTTTAGGAAAGTCAAACAATCTGGAATCCTTGCTAAGCTAACGCGGGCAGAGGATCTCCATCTCCTCCTGACAACAGCGCCCCAAGTCAAACTAGATTCAGTCACGAGATTTGTTCTCATGCTTCAAAGAGTACGGAATAAGACGTGCTCGCGTCCAGCATCAAATTTTGGACGTTGTTTATGCGCGCAATAAATATTGCAAATCCATCAAACTTGATGGTCAGTTTGGATATCAACTTAGGAAGGAAAGAAAAATATAGAAAGAAAATAAAAATATATAAGAGAATTTATTTTTCATATCTGATACTCACTAAAAGACGTATTGAGTGCTTTGAAGGTAATTAAAAAAAATTAAGAAAATAACGAAAATAACAATTTGAAAAATATTTACTATATTAATTAACTTATCATTTTATTAATTTTTTAAATAATTGATATGTTTATTAGTAAAATATCAAATGACAAAAATAAAGTTAAAAAAATAATATTTATTTATTTATTTTCTAAAATCACATATGATATGTGAAAAAGAAAGTAATGATAGTTAAAATAGGATAGTTGGATAAATTTTTAAGTAAGTCGAAACAAAAATGGTGGATATTTTATTTTTTAGAAAAAAATCATTCATTTAATTATATTACAAAGTATATTTTATGTAAAAATAAAAATAATAAATTTATATAATATATAATATGTATTAAACAGAAAATGTCTGTATAATAATAATAATAATAATAGAAACGCCACCAACCAATAACTACATGAGGTCATTTGTTTGTGTAATGAGTGGGGAAAATAAGATCTGATACTGAATCTATGAATTGAATAAAAACACAAAAAGTGAAATTTCGTCTACAAGGAAAAAGGAAATTGAAGCGTAGACCTCATGCCCAAATGGCTGGTCAGAATCAGCCCAACTCACTCACATGCCAACAAAAACGTAAGACAGACAGCCAAACTAACACTATGTGCAATAGCCTTTTCAATGGTTTTTATTATTT
The DNA here is from genome assembly GCA_947857235.1 of Jatropha podagrica. Classification (NCBI taxonomy): domain Eukaryota; kingdom Viridiplantae; phylum Streptophyta; class Magnoliopsida; order Malpighiales; family Euphorbiaceae; genus Jatropha; species Jatropha podagrica. Next base: position 77,936 of record CANUEP010121406.1, on the reverse strand, counting down.
TTTCTTGAAAAATACTTTTCAAATGATTTATTTTTTATTATTCAGTTGCAATATTGAAAATTAATTTTATAAGTATTGAAAATAATAAATTATAACATTATTTTCTTGATCGAAAATTGTGATAGTCAAGCTGATCCTAAATTTTAAACGGTTCACCTGCAATTTGATACATTCACAATATTAATTACTGCTTTGTTTCTTTTTTTTTTAAGAATTAATTACTGTTTTGTTATTTGAATTTTCGCTCATCAAATTAATATATCAATTTTTACGTATTACAAATTTGTTAATTACAATGTTGATACAGATAGCAAATGCATTTCCCATTGGTTGATATGTACGAGATTATTGTTCAAAAATAAAAATAAAAATAACTTGAAAGGATCCTATGCATTTCCCATTTGTGAATTCTTGAGGAAAAATCTAACTACTTTGATTGAAATTACAAAACTGTCCCTAATAGTTATGTTGCTTTTCTTTATATTTCAAATGACCTTTGACATTTATTTTTATTTTTATTCTTTTATTTAGGATAAAATTGTAAATCTCTAGCAATAATATTTTCTTTCCTCATCTTACTTTCCTTCCATCCAATCATAGGGTGAAAAAAAAAATATATAATATAACCCTTTCTTATTTTCCTCTTTATTTTCTATCCTGTCTTATTTTTCTATCCTGTTTTATTTTCTTTCCTCTCCTTTCCAAACACAGTGTAAACTGGACCTGTCGGCAACCTTCACGCTCTAAACGTGGATGCTACCGGACACGGGAGTTGAGTCTAACTAAAGAATTTGAGCAGCAAATAACAAAAACGCCACGCAGACATTTATATGATGTAGGGCTGATCGACGTGTGTCTGACTCAAACCAGCATGTTTTGCCGGTGGTGGGAGGGAGCCGTCATAAGTGCAACCTGCCTACCAAATAACTGCAATTATTCACACTATTAGACCAACCACCATTTTTGATTTTCCCTTCTCTCATATTTTAATTTAAATTACATAATTTTATAGTTTTTCTATTTTGATAATTATTTTCCTCTGCCATTGAAACCTTAATTATTTAAAATGAGTATTCATAATTCAAATTTTAATCATTCGTTTTTTCTTTTTTCAATGCTAAAAAAAACTATTTATTCGCTTGAATTAATAATTTAAAAATAATTAAAGGAAAATAATTATTTCATTTTTAACATTTAATTAAATTAATTAATTTATCTCTACAGTGTGACGCTCTATTTTTTCAGCAATTTATTTTTTTCCTTTTTAGAAAATTTTGAGCTTTTTTCTTTGTTTTAGAAAATTTTTGAGATTTTTTCTTTGCATGAATATATTTTTTTAAAATTAAATTCTATTATATATGATTTATATGAAATCATTTAAATTTTAAATTTTATCTTAATTTTTGTTTCTCACCACCTAATTATATCTCTTATAATATTTTATCTCTAAGTAATTAATATTTAAGAAATTTTTCTTATAACTTACTCATCTTTATCTCTATAAAAGTTCATTTTTTTTCTCACTTCTTTTGTGGTCACAAGTGCCATATTTCATGGGCAACATACATTGTTGCAAGAGGCAACTTAGTCAAGCACCAAGCAGATACCATTAGAAATTACAATTTAGATTTGGAAGAGTTTTTAGCTCTATGATTATGTTATTAAACAATAATTTTAATTTTGAATTGTTTCGTGTGAATTATTTGTCACGGTCTTAATTTTATATGACATTGTCTTGTTAATTTATAGTGGTTCCATTTTAGTATTTTGTATTGGATGAAATATTTTATAAATGGATTGCTTATGTGTAATGCGAGAAATTGTATTAAAAGCATTAGGTCGTGTGAACAAATTTACTAACCGTATTATTAAATATGAAAAGATTGGAAATTTCATCTGTATTGAGCTGAAAGATTTTTATAAAGATAAAGATTTCTAAAATGATAATATTTAATTTAATATTGTTTGGTGGTCTATTTTTTAAAATATTTTATTTATATGAAACTAATTATATTAATTAATTATTTAAATTTAGATTAAATGAATTAGTTTGAACTCCTATATGAAGTCGTAATATACTCTTAATTAAATGTGTTTGTAAGAAATAAGTTCAAGGCCTATAACTAATTAATGAATATTTAATAGTATCATTCAATATTCTAAGTTAAAAATTTTAGCTTTTATTATTGATATAATAATTTTAAATTTACATTGAATAAAATAATTAAATAATATATTAAATAATATATAATTTTAAATCTCCATTAAATTTTCTAGAATCATTTTATAAAATGAGTTTAACTTGTATTTATTTGTAAAGAGTTTATTTAATCTGGTTCAAATTAAATGTTTAATAATTTAAAATTTTAATTTTATTATCTATATTATTAAAAATCAATCAAAAGCCATCAATAGTTTTATTTAAAATAATTTATTATTTATTTAAAATAATTATTTATCTATATCTTAATTTTTGAATTTTTTACTTAATCTTCTATTTGATGATTGAATTAATAAGATATTTTAATTTTTGTGTATATATATCAATTATAATATATGTGTGTGTGAATTTTTTTGCCTAGTTAAAGTATATATCCAACGTGGCATCACCAATTTTTTTGCTTTTGCTATTACAAATTGACCCATAAATTTTAGGCTCTTAACTTCAAATTTTTATAAGAAAAATTCACATCTTTTTTATTTTTATAAGTCCACCTATCAAACTCTTCAATTAATAAAATTATATTTATTTCACATCTCAATTTTTAAATTGCATGCTGTGAAAATAATTTATAATTTTTAAAATAGTGAATATATGTTATTAGGTTAAATAAGTATGGTACTTTATATATCTTTTAATATGAATTATTAAATATTCTATTTGTCCCAAAATATAAATCATTTAAGATTTTTGTACGAAAATTAAAAAATTAATTAATTATTTCTACTAACAAAATAAAGGATAATTATCTCGAAACCAAGATTAAGGAGTATAAATAAGCATATTATTGAAAATATATTCTTACGTTCAAAAAACATAGTCCATTTTTTATTTTTGGTTTGTTTCAAAATATAGTCCATTTTTTTTTGTATTATAATTAATCTTCAAATTGTCTACTATACCCTTATTAAATTATCTTATTTTTAACAACACTCATTAATTATTAGTTATTATTTCAATGCTCATGTGTTATTTAAGATGGACATAATAGAAAAATTATATAAATAAAATTGTACTTTAATTATATTTATCAATCTATGTGAAAATAGAAAATAAATTATCCTTTTTAAAAGAAATAGTATCATTTATTACTCTTTCAAATACTTATAATGTTCTATATTTTAAAATAAAATATTACCATATAAAACTATTTATATAACTTTATAAATGTAATAGAAGAAGTAATAGTTTCTATATCTTTTAATTTTTCCATTTATTCAATAAATATAATTTTACAAATTAAAATATTTAATAAATGTAACAAATAAAAAGATTTGGTAAGTCAATATTCAAATTAACTGTGTTATTAATTTTTTTTATAATATTCGGATTACACAAAGTAATATAGCCAGAAGCATTTTATTTAATATTTAAAATATATATAATATGTAGGAGAAAAAAAATATTATAGACCACCAACCAACAGATTCCTTTTTATTAAAAAGGACCATGAGATTTGATTTTTAATTAAAAAAAGGAAAACGACCTGAAAATGGTAGCAGTAATAATAATGACAGGGTCCGTTACCAATGGCGGGTTCCACGAGCCTTCTTCTTTCTCTGAAACTCTGAATTCTGTACACAGAAGAGGAGCACCGGAACCCCAAACCCAAACCTTTTCTTCTAATTACTGACAGATCCTTAAAACCCTATCACGCATCTCTATGTATCTTTCATTATTATACTGCTAAACAACAAAATTACATATCTAAGTTTCATCAAAAATATTTCCAGAGCTCTCTCTCTCTCTCCCTCCCTCCTTCCCTTGCATGGACGGTCCCCTCTCAATCTCGCCAATTTCAACGGTCAGATTTCTCTCTCTTTCTTCCATGCACGATTTCTCACTGTTTTATTACTGTACGTATGTTCCATTTTTTACCTGTCTGTCTGTCTTTGTTCATGCATGATAGCTCTGTTTCTAGTCCTTTCATGGTTTTTCTCATTTAATTGAAAAAAGATTTCTACTTTTCATCTCTAATCTCTTTTTTTCTAGCCTATCTCACTTTACTTTTTTTCTTCCTTGGATCTGTCGTTACTCACAATGCTTCCTTTTCCTCTCCATTTGTATGGTCAGGGTTTCGAAGTGGCATCATCACCATGAAAGCTATACCTATGCTGTTTCTCTCTCAATTGACTCAATTGGGTTTGCTCTTATCCGTTTTATTTTGGGTTCTGCTATGGGCTGTGGAGGATCCAAGGTCGATGATTTGCCACTGGTAACTCGTTGTAGAGAGCGTAAAGAACTTATTAAGGCTGCATCTGACCACCGTTATGCTCTCGCTGCTGCTCATGTCTTGTATTTCCACGCTCTAAGGGATGTTGGCGATGCAATTAGTAGATTCGTTAACGAGGAGCTCGTCATCGCATCTTCTTCGTCTCCTGGTTCCCCTGTTTTGATATTACCTTCCACAGAAGGGAAATCAAAGCCTAAATCAAAAGATTCTTCCACATCGACGTCGATTTCGCATTCTATAGACGGAAGCAGTAGTCGTCGTCGTCATCATCATCATCATAATAATCATCATAATAATAAGAGCAAAAACAGAGAGGAAGAAGAGGACAGTGAAGGTTCGCATTTGCATTTGTCATCTGGGTCGGATTTGGACTCTGATTCAGGTCATATTCATATCCATGATACGGCTGAAGAAGAAGAAGATCAGCAACGAGGAGTCCCTTCAACTTCTTACGGTTTTGATGATTACCCTCCTCGCGAGAATTGGGGTTACAATTATACTGGAGAAAATACAAATCCAAATCCATATCCATATCCATATTCGGACCCGTATCCCCATCCCTTCTCCAATCCTTATCCCAATATTTATTATATGAAGAAGTCAGCCACTCCGGCAAAGACGGTGGTGTATGAGGATCCAACTGTAAATGGGTATTCGAGTTATTATGAAAATGGCGGGTATTTCGGGTACCCGATGATGGGTTCACAGCAGATGGAGCCGAGTCCTCAAAGGCCACCACCGGCGCCGCCATCTCCGCCGAGAGTATCCGCGTGGGACTTTCTTAATGTGTTCGACACGTATGATAACGATGCTGGTGGTGTCTATCCGGGTTTTTACTCGGCAGGAAGATACGGGTACGGATCGATTTCAAGTAGTCCGGATTCAAAAGAGGTGAGGGAAAGGGAAGGGATTCCTGATTTGGAAGATGAAACGGAGCAAGAAGTGATAAAAGAAGTTAACAATGAAAAGAAGAAAGGAAAAGAGGAAATAAATGTGAATGGCAAATTCAATGAAGAAGTGAATAAGAATTTTGGAGAAGGCACCTCAAAATCAATACCAGTTCATAGCAGCAATGAAAGTATAGACTCAATTAAAGGTAAAGACATTAAGAGCAGTACTAGTCCTGATACATTTCGCAGTCCTGAGAGTGTTGTTTCTAAAAGTCCTGGTGAGGAGTCTGTCAGGAAAAAAGGAGTGAGCTTTGAAGTTGAGGATGCATCAACTATGGATGTTGAATCTTCAAAACCTAGCAGCTTAACTACATTATCAGTTCACGGCTCTAGGGATCTCCAAGAAGTGGTGCAGGAAATAAGAGATGAGTTTGAGACTGCCTCTAGTTATGGACGAGAGGTTGCTTCATTGCTTGAGGTGAGCAAGTTGCCTTACCAGCGAAGAACCACCTTGCTGAAAGGTAGTATTTTTCATCTATTTGTTTTATTTTCATCTCATCATCGTGCATTTCTTTTATAAATTTTCATGATTGCTCACTGTTATGTCCTAAACAATGCTTTTGGGTATGCCATGGTCTAGTTCCTCTGTTATTTCCTTGAAGCTCACTCGACAGGATGTGAAATATTGAGCTTAATATATAGACTTGAAAGTTTTTACAGGATCTAATGTGTTCCCATTGGGCTTCTCATCAAATGGTCTTTATTGGAGAACTTTGATAGTTAGGAATATTGGATTCTGTTGTTTCGATCGATTATATTGAATCTTTATGGCGATATATTTACATGCCTCTATGCAGTGATTTTCTCCCGGATCTTGTATCTGGTGTCATCACACCCTCCCACCAGGCCATCAGTACAAATCTCTTCTAGGGCAATGAAAATAGCAAAAGCATACTCTGGAGAACCTGGGAACGATCTTGACATGAAGTCTAGAAATTTGTCGTCTACTCTAGATAAACTTTATGAGTGGGAGAAGAAACTATACAAAGAAGTAAAGGTATGAAAGAATTAAAAACAACTTAAATTTCATCTTTTGTTCTGCGTAAATATTTATCCAATTTTGAATTTTGAAGTCAATGCCTAATGAAGAGCTTCTGAGTTATGAATAAATTTGTTCTGTTGGACCTGCTCATTTGATTTGGAATATTGACATTTCAATTTTCCACTTCTTTTTAACATGGAATTCACCAATTTGTTTGGCATCTCTCTTCTTTTCTTTTTGGGGTGCTTACCATGGACTTCTACAGAGTTTTATTCTCTTCCTCGTGCCCAAACTGAATTGTTTAAAGAAGAAAAATTGAACGAAAAATGCTTTGTGCTTCTTTCTCTGTGGTGAATTATTATTTGAGGTTGCTTTTATATATCTTTAATTGCATTAGAATCTTTCTTACTATGTCTAGGTGTTTCTGCTGATTTTAGGATGAAGAAAGGCTACGAGTTATTTATGAAAAACAGTGCAGGCGATTAAAAAATTTAGATGAACATGGAGCTGAGTCTAGTAAAATTGATGCTGCCCAGGCTTCAATAAGGAAGTTGTTAACAAAAATCAATGTTACTATCAGAGCTGTTGATGCTATATCAAGCAAGATACACAAGTTAAGAGATGAAAAATTGCAGCCTCAAATCACTGAATTGATTCATGGGTACTTAACTGCATTATGCCTTGATCTAGTAGATGTTTTTAGCTATTTGATGTTCATGATTTACATTATATATTCATGTTTAGGTAACATATAGACGCGCGCGCCCCCCTCCCCCCCCCCCCAATGCCAGCCCTTGTAATAGTAACCTTTCAGTTGTCAATATTCTTGTAAAATACATTGTTGCTTTAGTTGTTTCTTGCAGGGACGTGATGCCTGGAAGGTTAATTTAAAAAGTATTGAAAACATACTGGTACATATACAGAGAACTGTGTGACTCGCGCACATTATCAGTGCATCTTTTCTGTATTGGCATGAAAATTGATTTGTGGTTTTCTTGGAGTCTGCTGGATGTTTGATCCTCGATTATCCAATACTTATTTGCTACTATGGTAATGGTAATATAATATATTTTAAATTTAATCTCAGTGACTGCATGATGTGAAAACATCTATTATCATTTACATTATACTTCCTCGTCTTCTTTGGTTAAATGGCACGTATTCTCCCCCTTTCATGGAGGGACACAAAAATGGTGATTCAACAATTCATTTGTTGGATCAAAGTGCTGAACATGCTTAAATTCCTCTACCTTTCCACTGTTTGGATCTAAATGACAGTATGACACTATCACTAGCGCTGCTGGCTATTCCTAATGCAACCAGTCATTCACTAATTATATAGTAATTTAAGAGATGTATGCAATATTTTATTTGTTTTTTACTAGCAAATTGTACTCTTTTTTCTTTATTTTGGGCTCTAAGTGAAAATTGTTACTGTTCAAGACTTTGCTTTGGTTGATATCTATTAATCTTGCAAGTAAATGATGATTTCCTATTTATATTGATTTTGCGGCAAGTCATCCCTCACATTTTTTGCTGTCAAGTATTGATTTAAAATCCTTTGCTCTTTTGTTTTGGTATAATAAGTACCTTTTTATGTGCAGGTTGATAAGAATGTGGAAGTCCATGTTGAGATGCCACCAGAAACAGTTCCAAGCTATCATGGAGAGCAAAGTTCGGTCACTAAAGGCAAACACTGGTTTTCTTAGAGATTCTGGTTTGAGAGCTACTCTTGAACTTGAAACAGAGCTAATGAATTGGTGCACTTGTTTTCACAATTGGGTTAACACACAAAAATCATATATCGAGTCCTTAAATGAATGGCTCTTAAGGTGCCTTATTATTGAACCTGAAGAAACTGCTGATGGAATAGCACCCTTTTCTCCAAGCAGAATGGGTGCTCCACCTATTTTCGTAATTTGCCACGATTGGTATCAAGCAATGGTTAGGATTTCTGAGAAGGCAGTGGAAAATGCCATGCTAGACTTTGCTTCGAACTTGCATCAATTATGGGAACGGCAAGATGAGGAGCAGCGGCAAAGGATTAAAGCAGATTACCTCACAAAGGATTTTGAGAAACGTCTAAGGACATTACGCACGGAGAGGGGAAGGCTTGCGCAGGAGCAGGATGCATCATCAGATAAAGCTATGTCGAAAGTTCCTTCAGAAAGTGGAGTTTCACCTCTAGATGATTTGAAGGTGGATCTGGATTCAATGAGGAAGAAATTAGAAGAAGAGAGAGCCAGGCATAAGGAAGCTACTAAGCTAGTTCATGATGCAGCTTCAGGTAGTTTACAAGCAGGTTTGGTCCCAATTTTTGAGGCTTTGGGAAGCTTCACTTCAGAGGTTTTGAAATCTCACGAGCAAGTCAGACTTCAAAATGCTGGAGGCTCATAGTAAACTCATACATTGCTGTAATGCTGCTTTCAGCATTATAAGCTGAGAGTAATTCTCATAGGTTTAGTCTACAATTAACACGGTAGACTGAGTTTGCTTGAGAATTTGTTGTACAGCTGAAGCACCTTCAAGGAAGGAGCTTGGCATGATAATATGTACAGTTACCATGGGACTTAGAATGGTTAGATCCGCCAAGGCATAGCGAAACTGGGGTGAAAAATTATACGGAAACAAGTTTTGACATATTGGAGACTGGAGAGCAGCTTTAAACAGTAAAAAGGAAAGGGTAGGATTGTAGGATAACTGTAACAAGGTGAAGGTTCAATGGAAGAAAATTATGGCGAAGGTTTTGTTAATTATAATGTGGGTTTTACAATATTCCATGAGTAGAGATATGTAGGGATTTTTGTACAGAAAATTCATTTATTGGTTGATTGGTTGGTGGTGGTTGTATTTGCTGTAACTGGACAGTGTAGGAGGATGATTTCAGGTAGACTTATTTATGTTGTTAGATTTCTCAGTTTAGGGAACTTCAAAAATTTTGAATGAAGGACTTGATATTTGTGAAATACAGTGCTTTTTTTGGATTGCTTCTGCCGTTTCTTCTTCTGACAAAATCCTTTCTAAGTTTTCATGGCCTTTTCTTTTCTTTTCTTCTTTTTTTTTTGTGTTAAAATTGGATATAATGACAAAAAAGAAATTTTACAAGAAGGGAATAAATTATAAAAATGGTTAGGCTTTTTAAATAGATTATATAGATTATCGTATCGTACGTTCCTTTACTGTGATGAAGTGTTTTTTTTAATTTATTTTTTATATTTTTTTTATTAATAAATAATTAAAAAAATAGGGAGGTATTAAACTTTTTTCGGAGAAACTTTTGTTATTTTTTAATTTTTCTCTACAAATTTATTTTTATAATTTTTTATTTTCCTTCTAATTTGAAGAGAAAATTATTAAAATTATTTTCTCTCATGTGATTTAACTAATTATATTGTAATAAAAAATTAAATATTTTATTTCATTTTTATTATTTATTATAAATAATTATTTATATATTATTATATTTCGTACGTTATCATATATCATATTCTGTGTTTATGCAACGCAGATTTTAATATACAAGAATACCCAGTACGTCAAGGTAATAATTAAAATAAAAAATTAAATATTTTTTATTTTATTGTTTGGGTTTTGTGCATTTTAATTTACTTTAATTTAAATTAATTATATTAAAATAAAAAATTATATATTTTTTATTTTTATTTATTGTACATAATTATTTATTTATTATTATAATTTCGTATTTCATATATCGTGACCGTACAATTTAACTTCTAACATATAACACTATTGGGTATACCAACGTAATTATTAAAATAAAAAATAAAATATTTCTTATTTTATTTCTTATTTTATGACTTGAGTTATTTATATTTTAATTAAATTTGAATTTAATTTAATACATTAACTAATAGATATTATTATGATAAAAATATTGTATAAAAATATAAAATAACTTATTTTTTTGTAATCGTTATTATTACACATTATCTTTTCACAACCGTACTAAATAATTATTGTTCTTCTTGTACTTGATAGTTTTAGAGGTTTATGCTCCGTTTGTAACAAATAAATAATAGTTGTAGAATTCATTTATAAATGAATTCCAAGTATAATAAATATAATTTGTCATGTTTGGTATGCTACAATTTAAAATAAAAAATTTAATTGAATTCTATAAAATTATATTTAGAATAAATTCTTAAAAGAAATCCATTTGTCTTTATTGTCTAAAATACCCTTGACATAATAATCTAATAACAACAGTATAAATATCAATTTATATTTATTATATACAATATCATAACTTGTTATTTTTTTACTAAGAAACAAATAATAAATTTCATATACTAATTAATTAATTATATAAATATAATATATAAAATAATTATATCATTCATCATAATAGTTATTTTTAATTTATATAAAATGTCTCCGTTCAATAAAAACTGTAGTTCCACATTAATAACTATGGAGTCCAAAAAGGAAAAAAAAAAAAACAAAATAATGAGAAATAAAGGAAATATTTCTGTCCATAGAATGATAGTTTTGTCCAATAAAATTTAATAATTTATTATTATTATTATCAAGTTTGATAAAATAATTAAGTAAAATAAGTATAAAAAATTAAAAAATTAAAGTTGTAGAAGAAGAGAGTATTGTTGTAAAAAAAATTAGAGTGTTTAGTTTTATGAAATTCATATGAAAATTTCACTAATTTTTATAAAATTTAATGTAGTTATATTCAATTCCATGAAATTGAATTTTTAAAATTGAAATGTATATATATTTTTTTCATTCCAAATACAAAAACATAATTTCTAAATGAATTCCACAAAATTTCATGGAATTCATTCATTTCAAACAGACTTTTAAATACCGTTTATAACAAATGAACCATAATTATAGAATTCATTTGTAAATGAATTCCAAACATGCTACAAATGAATTTGTGGGATTCATTTATAAATGAATTTGTGGGATTCATTTATAAATGAATTTGTCATATTACAATTTAAAATAAAAAATTTAATTGAATTCTACAAAATTATGTTTGTAATAATTCTTAGATTAAAATTCATTTATCTTTATTTTTTAAAATAACCTTGACATAATAATTTAACAAAAATACTAATATAAATAAATCACTCATAGTCCACCATATAGTTAATTAATTAAATTTTAAAATTTCAAATTTCATGTCATTACAAATATTTAAATTTTATTTTTATTAATAGATTAAAATATATTTAAAATTAAAATTTTATTTAGATTAGTCATATATAATAGCAACTTTATACTCTTTAAAAAAAATAAACAAAAACAGTTTAGTCAATAATATTTAAGTGAATGGACAATTTAGTCTATATAAATATTAATGGGTTAATACGTAGAATTCATTTGCAAATTTCAACAATTTTAATAGGATTTGAATTAAGCTAATTCAATTCCATCGAATTCAATTCATAAAAGTTAAATCCATATTTTTTTTTTCATTTTAAACACAAAATTTTAGATTTTCAAATGAATTCCACATAATTTTGTGGAATTCAATTGTTACAAACGAACTCTTACACTTTACTTCTATATAATATAAATTGCTCTGCTTATATATATATATATATACACAAGATAGAATTTTTATGGTAATAATAATCAATAATACAGCTCAATCATTTTTTTTAACTAGCTTTTTTTTATTAAAGAGAAAATAAGTAAATTTTTTATTTTAAATATAGGAAAATATTTTTTAAATAACTAAATTTTTATTGTTTAGTTGTAATATTAAAAACTTTTTAGAAAAAAATACAAAAATTGTAATTTATAAGATAATAGAAATATTGTTTTTCTCAAAAAAAAAATTATAACAATATAAATTTTGTACTTTTAAAAAATTATTTAATATTTAATATAAAAAATATATATATATAAATGATAAATTTATTTCGTGGTTGCAGCATACATAAAAATTATGAATAAATTAATTATTCATTCATTCAAAACACCCCCAACTCCAAATTAATGAGTTCATCCAATTGCTTTGTACCATCATATTTTTTTTTTGGTTAGACATTCGCCAATCATATAAAAAAAAATGCAAAAAATAAAAAAGAATTCAAATCGATCTCATCCGTCTATTTACCATCTTTGTACAAAGAATAAGATAACGAGATTAAGAGATCGCGAGATTAGATCCCATACATTGAAAAGAATAAACAAAGTGGAAAAAGAATTAACGTGTCATAACGTCATTGGTTATATGAAACCCAAGAGAATTTTTTTATGACTGTTTGTAAAGCAAGTTATATAATTGTAAAATAATGATTTTGATTATGACACTATATAATATCTCTTAATAAATTATTTAAAGTTGCAATTTTTAAAAAAATTACTGATTTACAAAATAATTACTCAAATTGCTGCTAATATTTTGTAAGACTTTATAAGAATTAAAAAAAAAAATTCCTTTCATAAAGTTATTAGATTATAAAATAATAGCTCTAATTGTCAAAATAAAAAAATGATTATATTACGTAAAATGGACAGATTGTAAAATAATAATTTTATTTTCAATATTTTGGTAATAATTTCAAATAACATGCCTTTTATAAAGTAATTGGATTGCAATATAAATAGCTTTAATAACCAATATTTAAATAGCTTGTAAAAGATGTCTGAAAATTTATAATTTACAAAATAATAGATTCGATTATTAATATTTTTAAATATTTTATAAAAAATATTATTTTTGATAAAATTATGGATTTATAAAATACTAGATATAGTAATTATATTTTATTAGCATTTAAATATGTTATAAAGGTTGACTGTTTTTTTTATTGAAAATATAGTAATTTATAAAATAATAAATCCAATTATCAAATAGTTTTATAACATTTTTCAAATATTTTTTTAACTCAAGTAAAATGAGAAATTACCTTCATTCTTCTTCAATCAACTCAACTTAGGAATCACCAACGCTAAAATTACCTTATTTGAATTTTACATTTCCACTCCGACGACGATGCTACTACCTAAAGAAACTCTTGAATGCAATAAACACTTGCCTTATAAACAAAAATGTGTGTGTGTGTGACAAGCTCAACCCAATGAAAAGCTTCCACGTGGATTTTTCACCACGAGGAGAGCGAGTAGAGCTTAAACATACTCGAGAGTATAAGTCAGAAAAATCTCACGGCGCCGTCACGTGCGAGAACCATGTTTGTCGCGTTCTCGCCCTACTCATGTGCGTCCATAAAACGGCCATTCTGTAAAGAGCAACACGGAACAAATATCTAAAACTGAAAAAAAAGAGAGAGCTTTCTCTCTTTCTTCTATTAGAATGGCGTCTAAGGGTTCGATTTGGTCTTGCATGTTTCTATTCTCTTTAATTGTAGCGATCTCAGCTGGAGAGGGTGAAGAGAAGGAGTTCGTGTTGACTTTGGATCACTCCAATTTCACTGACACGATTAGCAAGCACGATTTCATCGTTGTCGAGTTCTACGCTCCTTGGTATGAAATTTGATATTAGATATGCTAATGGTTGTCTTTTATTTGATTAAAATCTGATCCATTTATAGTCTTATGTGAGATCTCTGTTTCTTTTGCTACTTGTTTTTCTTTTTGTTATTTCTGATGTGTTCCCTTTTTTTTTTTCTTGATAGATTGAATTTGAATTTAGGGTTTGAACCGCATGATTTGATTGCATTTCTGATTTATATTTCTGGATTTGATTCTGAAGTTTCGATGACCTGGAGATAATTGCATTGGATCAAATAAAGTGTTCTGGGTTGATACTTGAACTTTTACGTGATGTGTCTTTCTGGCGAATAGTCTATCCTTTTTAGCTCTATTTGACAAGGGATGATTGTTAAATGTATCTGCTGTCTGAAAAAACAGGGGTGTGTTTATTTTAACTTCAATTGAGTGTTCGAGATATCCCAGCCTCCATAGCTACTGAACCACTAGTGAACCACTATTGTTTTTCAATTCTATGGCTATTTAGTTTTAGATAGCGGGAAAACTATATTCATTCCTTGCCTCGAATATCATTTACATCAGATATCCAGAAAAGCTACCTTGAATCTGATGCTCCCTTCACATTCCTATAACTTACTTGGGCTGAGGACGGAATTCTGTTTTCTTATTGTTGCAGGTGTGGCCACTGCAAGAATCTTGCTCCTCAGGTAATAGTTTTATCTTTTTGTAGCGTCTATGTGGAGTTAAGGTTGGTGTTATGGTTTTGATTGTTATACGTGAGTAACTAAACTGACAACAGAAAAATCTTTTTGTTTGTAGTATGAGAAAGCTGCATCCATTTTGGCAAGTCATGACCCTCCAATCTTTTTGGCCAAAGTTGATGCCAATGAGGAGTCTAACAAAGACATCGCATCTCAGTATGATATTAAGGGATTTCCAACTCTAAAAATTTTGAGAAATGGAGGCAAATCAGTTCAAGAATATAAAGGCCCTCGTGAAGCTGATGGCATTGTAGAGTATTTGAAGAAACAAAGTGGTCCTGCTTCTGTTGAAATAAAATCAGCTGAGGAAGCTAGTAATTTCGTTGGTGACAAGAAGATAGTTGTTGTACGTATGACTGTGGTGGTTGCTTCTTTTATATATATATATATATATATATATATATATATATATATATATATATATATTTAATTGGCATTTTTTTCTGTTATTTAATCTTGAAAATGTTTTTGCATGTTTACAGGTTGGGGTGTTCCCTAAGTTATCCGGGCAGGAGTTTGAAAACTATATAGCTGTAGCAGATAAATTACGGTCTGATTATGAGTTTGGTCATACCTTGGATGCAAAACACCTTCCACGCGGCGAGTCGTCTGTGACTGGGCCCCTTGTTAGGCTGTTCAAGCCATTCGATGAACTCTTTGTTGATTTTAAGGTACTGCAATAGTATGATCAAATTTGGTATAGATGCTTTAAGAATAAAGGTCTAACCATGTTTAGATTCTTGCAGGATTTTGATTTGGATGCATTGGAGAAGTTCATTGAAGAATCTAGCATACCCATTGTGACCGTCTTTAATACTGACCCTAGCAATCATCCTTTTGTCATCAAATTTTTCAATAGCCCTGATGCTAAGGTATAAATGCAAGATACAGTTTGCAATAAATGTTAGTTGCCTAAACTCATTTCAGGTTATTGATTTTGTGTTTGGTTTTAGTATGTTTAATCCAAATACGATACTGATTTTTTGTTGCATACTTTCATAAATGATGAAGTTGATTGAAAATGACAACGATATTCTCCTTCACACACGTAGCGTAGTGTAAAGCAATTACTGTTTGATTGAGCATCATTATCTTCTGTTTGGTTGACATGATTATCTAGTGTCAACACTTGCTTTATCTTGCTTTTTTATCTGGGAGATATTATGGTTTACTTAAGAGACAATTTCTTTGGAATTTGCAGGCAATGTTATTTATGAACTTCAGTGCTGAAGCTGCTGATTCTTTCAAAACTAAATATCATGAAGTTGCTCAGAAATACAAAGGAGAGGGCATAGTCTTTCTGTTGGGAGATGTAGAGGCTAGTCAAGGTGCCTTCCAGGTGAGGTCTTTGGTTCGCTGACCACTTTTGGTTCATTTTAGTTGAATTTTCTTTTAATGTCACAAATTGTTGGTTTGAATGGCAGTATTTTGGACTCAAAGAGGATCAGGTGCCTCTCATAATCGTACAAACAAATGAAGGACAAAAATATCTGAAGCAACACTTGGAACCTGATCATATTGCTCCTTGGGTGAAGGAATACAAGGTAATGTAAATATTTTGATCATGTATTCAATCTGTGCTCTTCATTTTTAAGTGATGACATTGGACTACTGTGAGTATAAGTTTTTGTTCCCTGGTGGTGTGATGAGGAATTGCTTTTTTTAAACCTTTGCAGGAGGGCAAGGTGCTACCATACAAGAAATCTGAACCTATCCCGGAAGTTAACAATGAGCCTGTGAAAGTTGTGGTGGCTGATAGTCTCCAGGAAATTGTTTTCAACTCTGGAAAAAACGGTCTGTAATTGTAATTTATGTTTTTATTATGTTGTTAAGATAAGATGTGCTGCTGTTTTCTTATTATTATTGCTTACTAAGTTCTTTGTGGTTTTATTGTCCAATAATATCATATGAGCAGTTATGATTTATGAATGAGAAGTGTTTATATTCTATTTTAGTTGTGTTTTATGTTCCATGGATTAAAAAAGTTTGGCCAATTAACTTTTTCCTTTTTTTATTGAATCTTAAGGTAATTTCCTGGAAATGTTTCAATTGGATAATCTACTGTCTTTCATTTAATTCTACTGTTTATTTTATTTGTTCCATAGACTTACATGTACCATGGTGGCATGTTGTATTCTGCAGTTCTTCTAGAGTTTTATGCTCCATGGTGTGGACACTGTAAAAAATTGGCTCCAATCTTGGATGAAGTTGCCGTCTCATACCAAAATGATCCTGATGTAGTCATTGCAAAGCTTGTAAGTGTTGTTTATCTGCCTGGTTCAAGATCTGATGGATAATGTTTTTATTTCTAGAAAACATGATAGAATAGAATTCTAAAAAGATTAGCATTGATGGAGGTACTCAGTTGAAATCTTCTCGTAATGATAATAGATAAACTACTCCTGCTTGCACTATTAGGGTCAGTGATAACTATGCCTCTCATCAAAATGCAATAACTTTGAAGAGTTCAATAATAATCTTGTACTTTAGAATTTTATTTTGGCAAGAGTTCAATCATAACTTTGTACTTTGATATTTCATTGAACGCAGTTATGACTGAAATGTCAAAGCATAGGGTTATAATGCTTCCACCGCAAAATTCAAGGAGCCATAAGGATAATCACCTAAAATACATTATCAGACTTATGCATTATGCCTTATATCAAAGGATACAAGGTGTGGGTCATAGTGAATTAGTAAAAGCATATTACCTTTGACTCATATGTAACTGTGCACCATCTCTAACAGTTAAAGGTTTTGCCTGTTTTAACTTGGTCTGCATTTATTACGGCGATATGGTCTTCTCTTTGGGCTTTACATAAAATATTTGTTATAAGATGTGTACTTAACTACGTATTCTACATTTTCTGCTTGCCTCAGGATGCAACTGCAAATGATCTCCCAAGTGATACCTTTGATGTCAAGGGATATCCCACAGTGTACTTCAGGTCGTCAAGTGGGAGTTTGGTGCAGTATGATGGGGATAGGACGAAAGAAGATATTATCGATTTCATTGAAAAGAATCGGGACAAAGATAAAGTTCCCCAGCAACAAGATGAAGAAACCCTGCAAGAATCAGAAGAGACAAAGGATGAGCTCTAAATCTTGTACCAATTTTGAGCTTAGTGTACTACTAAAAATTATGTCAGAAATCAGAATAATCAGTTAGTTTACTTAGCTCCTTTATGGTTCGTAAAAAATAACTTCACCACCAACCGTGTAAGCTGAGTTTTTCCGTTTAATATATGACTACTGGATTCTTCATGTTTTTTTCTCAATTAATCGCTCTATAGACCGGAAGCAAGCAATTATGGTCCTTCAAATTTTTGAGACACGGATCTTAATTGTTTCTTTCCTGCACTGCATATGCATGTTTATGAGGTCGATAGATTTTATTGTGAAGGTTCTGCTGCGTCCAATTAGAGATTCGGTGTATTTCTTAGCCGTACTTACTTTTTGGAAATAAATGAATTTCAAATAAAAAATTGTGGAATTCATTTACAAATTTGAAGTTCCTTTATATCAAACAAAGTGGTAGTCTCGTTCGGACAGGCAGCTAAGGCTATTTTTTTGGTTGGTGATTGGTGATTTTAAGTGTTGCTCTAGAGATTTTTTACTCCCTTGTTTCCTCCCTCCCCTTCAAAAGCAGCTGTGAAGTCACCAACTTCAATCCTTCGGACAAAACTGATATAACTATCAACACTACAGCGCGGCTTTGTTCTATCCAAAGAGGAAGTTTTGTTAGGATTTAGGGTTTCAGTAAACGGGACAATATGTAGGATATCAAGAATATGAATCTTCTTTTTTTTTATCTACAAACGATGTGCAGTTTTCCTGGAAGGAATTAGTTGAACGACAGAGCCTCCTGACAACATTTTTAGATGACCCATTCTCAGTATACAATTTGAATGCGATTAAACAACTACAAGCGGATTATTAGTAAACGATCGTGTTTTGAGAAAACGACTGCTTTTTATCGAATCTACAGTCCGCGTAAAGCAGCTACGCGCAGTCATGAAGGACCGTCTTTTTTAAGTAATTATTAAAAACTAAAACGACTTTCAAACGCGTGCAATCTGAAAGCAGTTACAATTGTCGTTCTGCAACTTTTCAAGTCATACCACTTTTACGATATAACAAAACATCCAAACATGCAAATAAAAAAAAAAAAAAAAGGCTTTAGCAACAATTTTTTCCTTCTATTTGCAAACATTTTTTCCCCTTTTGTTGCGACAGAGAATTTTTGCCTTCTCCGTTTGTTTTTGATGATGATATGCAAAAGCTACAATTTAGAAAAAAAAAAAAAATGATGAGTATATTCGAAGCTAAACTTCATTTTAAACGATGATTAAGTAAACAATTAATCTTATTAATTTTTTATTAAATTACTTCTCATTTCACGTCATTAATTTGACTAAATACGGTTTTACAAAATCATAGATATAGTTGATATGTTAAATATATAAAAGGATAAAATTATAAAAAAAAGATTAATTACTTCTTAATATTCACATAACGATAAATATTTGGGGGCGAAAAAATTAGTCTAAAATAACTTACGATTTGTGGACGGAAAATAGTAGTTATTAAGCTTTTTATGAACTTAAAATAAAAGACAAATTAAGTTAAAATCGATTGATAAAATATTGTCGGATTATAATGTTAGGAGTGTGCTTTGATTGGAACGAGGTTGGAATTATATAAATTTCAATTCTATCTCAAAATATTGTGACATAAAAATAAAGAAATTGTTCTATTTCAATATGTACGTAGTTCTATTTTATCTCTTTCCATTATTTAAGACAGAGATAAAGAATCCAAATCCATGATATGAAATGGAATAGATGAGATCAAGAATCAATTGAAGTTTTTCATATTCTTATTAAATTAACTTTTAACCAAAAGATATGAGTTGCTATAGGAATTTTTCACATTCTTAACAAAATTAAAGAATTTTCCATGAAAGAAGAAACTGTGGAATTTATGAAATTCATGTGATGCTATAGGAACATATATAGAAACTGGTTAATCTCCTATTTCACTCTTTGAAAAATCTCATACCCAAGATTATATAAAGGCATGTATATAGTTAGAAAAACTATGTAATATTATAAATGATAGGTAGCTAGTTATAGCTAAATCTGTACAACAGCAAGTCCCATTTTAGGTCTTCTCTCTGGGGGCTCTTCAGATTCAGACATTGCCTTCCTCTTGCTATTATTATTGTTATTGCTGCTTTTATTCTTTTCCATTTCAATTCCATTTTTTTCATCAATTGCTTCTTTACAAGATTGGTCAAGGGACTTTAGAAGATGAGGCTGCAGTTTCTCCATATCTGACAGTTGAAGAGGCTTCAACAAGAATTCCTCAGCTCCTCCTTCCAAGCACCTAATAAATGAAACGTTTTCAAATACGAGATTAGGGTTTGAATCTTTAACTTTCTATACTACATGACAAATGCTCGATTTTGACATTTGAGAGTTAGGTCTTTCAGAAAATTGTTATTAAATAATTATTTTAAAATTTTTATTATAAAACATATAAAATTAATCTGTATTAATTTCAAAATAAGTCGTAAATAATAAATATGAGGCACCATGTTCTTATTCTTGATTCAAAAAGGAGCAACAGAAGATGAGGAAGTACAAAGACGCTTACATGCTGATTCTAGAAGGTATATTTTCTGATGACATAACAACAACTGGGACATCTTTCCAAGAAGAACCCTGAAGAGTGAAAAAGAAGATGAAGAGCATTTATTAAAAAAGCTCATCTGCAACTTTTTTAAATATGGTAATATAATCAGTCTTGCACTATATGATCCATAGTGCATGTGAAAAAAGGATCAAAACTACAGCTTCACAATAGAAAAAGGAGATATGAAGGGAATTAAAGAGGTAATGATAATTTTTACCTTGACCCTTTTTAGCAAGTCATAACCACTCATCCCAGGCATGCAATAGTCTGTCATGATCAAATTGACCTTCATCCCCTATCATTTCAATTAAAATATATATATATATATAAATAAAATGTCATAATTAAATTTGTTTTAGAATTTTTACATCTCCTCATTGCCTATTGGATAGGGTAAAAGCAGTGCATTGCATAGGCATGTTAGTTACTCAAATGGGCCAAAAGTAGAAAAAGAACAATTAAGAGGAAAAGACCATAAAAATATGAAGTGGAAAAAGAAAAAAGAGATCCTCAGCTTCTATATCAAGATTATATGTGAAGTGGATAACTCTGAATAAAAGTAGGAAAAAGAGGGAGGAGCAATAGGAAACAAGCAACTTTGGATTGTATCTTACTTCACCTTCAATTGCATTACCCTAAAAGCTGGATGTATTTTGTTGCATTACAAAAGAAACCAATAATTTCATTTGTTACTCAGTGAATTCAACCAAAAAGACGAATTCAGTAAAATCGAACACTTGACCATAATTAATTATTGATAAGAAAAAACATTGTTGATTGAAGAAATGTGGTCCATGCTGAATCTTTTATGTAGATCATGTTGATATTTTGCAAGACAAAGTGAAATATGCAGGATTAAAGGGTGACATTATGATTAATACATAAATGTGCCTTTTTTTTCTTTAATATATAGAATCCTATATTAGTATTTTGATTTTGTAAGTTAACTAACAGTACCTTTCTCCATTAATCTAGGATTCATCGTACAATCTCTTATAGATTAATAATGGAAATTGTGGTCCATCACCACAGATTAATGAATTTTATCTAATTAATACCTTTGCATTTATATTATACATATTTCCCAGGAATTGTTTCAACACACACAAATGTGAAAGAAACAGTTGCGGACTCTATTTCTTATTTTCATAATTATACATTCAAATAAATAAATGACATTAACACGTACTGATTTCTTTTTTCTTTTTTCTTGGCTAAATTGTATGGAGGTTTTGACTGTATGTATATTATTTTCCTGGAAAATTTCCTATTCCAAAGAAGAAAAGGTGAAGAGACAGAAAGAGTTGAGAGAGAAATCACCTCTTGTTGAGTTGATTGGGAGGAGGAAGAATCAGTAGATGAATTTTCCAGGTTATCAAGCAACCCCAGATATTCCAATGCCTTATTTCCGGAGTCCACACAAGTTACTGCATGTACATATATAAGTGGAAACAACATCAAGAAAGAACAAGAAACATATATACACACACACACACAAAGAACACAAATGACTTGATGCAGTATTGTGCGCAAAAATTGTACCTCGATACCATTTATACCTAACAAATCATAACAGTAATAAAGATTCTAAGAACAAGAAAGTAAAAGAACTGGATATTCAAATTAAACATTTTATGTGGAATTAATAATAGATAGAAGAATAAATTACCTTGGTAAGAAGAAACTCTAAGCAATTTTTCTAAAAGCTTCCTATCAAGAACACTATCATCCACAGCCAACACATGAAAATGTTGTTGCTGTCGTTCTTCGTCTTGATTTTCAATATCTTCATCAATATCTGACGGTTTCTTCTCCATTTATCAAGAAAATGGTACTAAAAACTCAAATTATATTCAATTCTTGCCTCCTCTTCTTCTTTTCCTTCTATCTCACCGCACAACCAAGAACCCTTTTATATATAAAGATAGATAGTCAAAGAGGAAGAGAGAGCAGAAAAAGAGAGTGAAGAAGATATGTCTATGTCAGTTTTATCCGTGGGTTTTTACTAAGTAGGTGAGATCCTAAGCAAATAGAAGATGATATTATTATTTTACAGAACAGCTTTCTTTTTTCTTGCTTTCTTTTCTTGCAGAGAGAAAGAGGAAGAGAGAGAGAGAGAGAGAGAAATGAAATGTTATTGTTATGGTTTTTATTTTTTTTTCCTGCCATGATCTCTCCCTAGATTCTCTCTACCGTGTTGGTACAACCACTCATATTTTTCTCTTTCTTTCTTTCTTTCTTTCTTTCTCTTTTCTTGCTTTGGGTTTTGTTTGATTGCTAAGGAAAATCGAGAGAAGATCTTAATTTGTTCCCATTAGTCACGATAGTGTAAAAGAGTTGATTTTGGTTGGATTGGATATATAAGAAATTGGACAAAAAATTAAAAAAAAAAAAAAGTGGTTTAGTTTATTTATAACTAACTGATTAAATTATTTAATGGACATGATTTAAAAAAAAATGGACCCCATTAACGGACACATCAACGAACATCAATAGATTTTAAATGGAGGTTACAATTGATAAAAAATAATAAATACAAAGTATTAATTGAAAAAATTAAAAATTTTGGCCAAATTTAAAAAAAAAAAACTCATAAATTTAAGTTTTTTTTTTTATTAAGCCTTTAATTTATAATTAGATTTTATTTCCTCTTTAAATATTTGATTGAAAATTACTCTTCGTTTAATTAAGTCTTTGGTTGTATTAAATTAAAGCAATATGGTTCCAACTAACAAATAGTAACTAACTAAGATGTGATATCTCATAATAAATAATTAATTTTAAGATATTACTTATAGATCAATATTTATGTTGTATTAAATCAGTTAAGATGTCAAACAAACCTGATCAATGGTGGATCCTTTTTACTATTAATACTAAAATGAATAATTAAAAAAAAAAAGAAAATGATTTTCTCTTATGAATGAAAAATATTTTTCAAATATTACCGATTTATTTTAACTTTATAAATATTATCAATAATTGGGAATTGCCAATCACCGCTGACAATCACCGGTCACTGTCTATTACTAATTACCAACAACAATCATAAATCACCGTCTACTGTCAGTTATAATTTATTTACGATTGTCATAATTTATATTTTTTTATACATTTTTTCATATTTGATAACAAATTTTTAAATATGACATTTATATAATTCTAAATAATTTATAGTTTTATAATTAATTTTAATTTTACATGAATTAACTAATTTCCCTTGAAAAATAATTTTAACAAGAAATTGTTTTTGAGTTTTTCTTACAAAATCTTAATCATTACGTTGATCTTAAGTGGATTTTTTATATAAGTAAAACAAAAATATTCGTAAATGAATTAAATATATGAATATATGTCGGTTCAAAAGAAAAGGAATTATTAAGAAATATAAAAAAAAAAAATCCAAAAATAGAAAAATCAGTTGTTTTATTAAACTTGTTCTGATAAAAAAGAAAAGGCCACATCAGATAACGGTAACTGTGACACCATTGCTTATATCATTCTTAAAGTGGCCGAACAGTCATCAGGTATCAAATCCAATGTCCATCACTGCTTCGTGCAACGCTGTAAATGCATTGACAGATTGACCAACTATAAAATATTCCATCTCTGATTTCATCACAACAAAAATTAAAAAAGAAAAAAAAAAACAGTACAATGTTTTCCATCAAATTGGTTGTTGCTTTTATTTTATTTTATTATAAGAATATTTTACAGCAGACTAATATTTTACTAAGCATATTAATTCACTTTTAGAACTTTTTGGTATTTTCACTATTTTTTTTTTGGAAAACGCTGTTTTTAAAAGTAAGATAACATAATTGTTTAGTAGGATAAAAGTTTGAGTTTTGCTAAATGGCAGACGTTGTGCATGATATAACCTGTTTACATTCCTAATTACATTTTTAAAAGGGAAACAAGTGCTATGTGCTATGACTCGAGCATTGTACAATAAATAAGGAAATCAAGATTGGGGTTTTGATTTTAGAAGTGAATCAATCTTTAGGATGCAAATACAATAAGTTTGGCATTGATCGTCTTCTATTGAAGAAGAAGGAGAAGAAAGAATTATGTGTTACTTCGTGTGTGTTGTCCACTTGCTCCTTGACATAGCGTGGTATCAGCTCACAAATAGAGCGCATCTAGCGTTAGTGCTCCGTTATAATTCAAAACACAGTCGTTTCGCCACTGTTTATTTGCTCTAATCATCACGAGACAACATTATCTCTCTCTGTCTCGCCTTTCCCACTCTCCTTTCTCTACCTTTCTTGCCAAATTTTCTTTCACTTTTCTGTGTTGCCAAACAAAATAATGGTGAGGGATGATTTGTGCATAATGGTGCCTAGTGTCTTCGGATGCCGATATCACTTGATGTGATGAAATCACTTGCTAGCCTGCGATCGTGCTATTATCTAGAAGTGGCCTGACAATGGCAACAACACTTGCCCCGCCACCATGCAAGTTCTTCAGAGCTATTTTAGCTCTCGTTCGACTGGTTGGGTCTACCGTGGCTAAAAAGATTTGAAGCTATTTTCATTTGCCATAACTTAAGCTATTTAAGGTTGATTTTCTATCATTTTCATAGTGGAGGTGGCTGAGTTTTGTAAATGAAACGAGTCGGTGTTATCATTTTAGAGCAAACAAACAATCAATAATATGCGCCGTTTTGATAGTAACAAAAACTTAAAGTTTAACGCGCTCCTTCTATAATGCTACTGTACACTCTATCAAAATTTCTCAAGAAGGACGAATGGGTAACATGCACGAAATTCGGATGCACAATAAGTAAATATTTCGAGAAAATGGGTCAATTAAAAAAATTATTGAAGTTCAATGGCCAAAATATTTATTCATGGAAATTTTTTGTTTGATCTCTAATTTATTTTAGTATACAATTGCAACCAGATTAAAAAATCTAAGGTCCCATGATATAAAAATCATTTTAAAATGAAACTAAAATAAGTTTGTGACTTGGGCCAAGTTTTTATGAATGAAAAATGTTAAAATTCACTTCAAAGTCAAATGTTAGTGAGCTTTAAATTAATTAATATTTTTTATACAATATTTTCTCAATAACAATTCAAATAGTAATATGAAATAAACTCTAATAAAATAGGATTCCGGTTTCCCGGTCAAAAAAGTAAAATTAAAAAAAAAAAAAAATAAAGGAGTAATCTTTCTAGAGCAAATAGACTAACACAGTGAGAGCCCAACATCATAATTAAGATTTTGAGTACTGAAAAGGGTGAGGATAAATCCGGGACCACATTTTTTGGGTATAGAATTTGTAGAGAGAAGGAATCGCTCTCTCTTCTCTTGTAATAATAGTGAAGGCGACATCAAATAAATTAAAAGGGACCCACTTTTTATTTTTTGAAAAAAATAGAAATATATCAAAAAAATGAAAATATCTTTCTTGTGGGCCCATTTCAAACGCAATCTTTTGCGGGGCCCATTCCCTTCTGCTCTAAAATCTCCTTCCATCTTCGAATTTGTCCCTTTTATCGCTCCATTTTTTCTGAATTAGTATTTCCTTTTACACTTGTGTCGGCCCCGGCTGCTTTTGTCTGCCACGTGTTGCTCAGACATCTGTTTCTAAAGTAGAACTGACGTGGGTTCACATGAACCGTCAGATCACGTCGCTGTCATCCGTAATGATTTTGCTTCGCGTATTTTTATATTCTTTTTCCTTGGTATTTGGATTTTTTTTTTTTTAACTGAATAATTCTTTCAGTTTATTACTGGCTTATACTCTTTAAAATGACAAAAAAAAAAAAAAAAAAAAAAAATCCTCAGACTTATCTTTTTAATTAAAATATTTTATTTAAAATTTTCAAATTATTTTTTTACAAAAATAATGGCTCCTAAAAGCTATAAACGAATATCTATGATTTATATTTGTCTGGGACCTTTACTAGAACAGTGAACACAGTAAAAGATAAAAGTAGATTTTGTCACCCTAACATATACGATAAAGTAGATTTTCATATCTTTGAAAATAAAGTAATTTTCCCCCTTTTACCTTTCAGTTATTACTTAGCTTAGTTTAGAAATGCTTTTCATGCGAAAAAATTTTCATAGGCTGTTGATGATTAGTTTTAAATATAATAATTGAATCAAATTTAAATATAAATAAAAAATAAAAAAT
The DNA here is from genome assembly GCA_947857235.1 of Jatropha podagrica. Lineage (NCBI taxonomy): Eukaryota > Viridiplantae > Streptophyta > Magnoliopsida > Malpighiales > Euphorbiaceae > Jatropha > Jatropha podagrica. The sequence goes on along the minus strand of CANUEP010121406.1, from coordinate 51,504 downwards.
GTGAAAATCTTTCAGAAAATACTGTTTTTCATGATTTATTACGTATAATAATCCAAATTTAATATTGTATTTCCATAATTCTTTATCAAAGCTCTATTGATCTTTCATACTTCAAAAAATAAAACAATTAATGAAATCTGTTACTAAAACAGAAAAATCTTTTTTCAAATCTAAACATCTTTGTTTCGTTCTTTTTCTTTTCTTTTTTTTTTTTTTCATACTAAAAGGAAACCGTGTTTGTTGCCATTTCTTCTTACTTTCACTCTTTTGATGTTTTCTTTGTTTCTTAGATTGTGGATATAGTTAATGCTGTTTTTAGTTATTTTGACTTGGGAGCAAAGTGGGGTCCTTTTTCTCCACTAAAAATCAGGATTTTATTGACCGATCGAATCCATTCAGATTTCTGTGACCCCACCCAATTTTTTCTGTCTTCTTCACAATTTATATTGCTTTTAAATTAGGTTATTAGATGGAAGAAATTTCCTCAATCTTGGCCCACCTTTTACCATTTATTATTGGAATTTATGGACTTCATCAAAGCTCTTCCTTACACACTTGTGGAATGCTTTCTAATTACAATAATTCAAATTTAATGTTTGCAATTAAATGTAATCTGAATCGATTTTTAATTTTTAGCGTTTTATAAAAAATTTATCTAAATAATTATTAATTTTATTCGACTTCTAATTACAATAATTATTAGGTAAATTGAAGTAGTAATTAATGGTTATATGTAAAGGGTAAATATTAAAAAAAATATTTATTACTCGTTGAAACCACGGATGTGATAAAGTATTTTGAAACAATCTATTTTCTCAAATGTGACAAGTACTACGGAACGGAGAAAGTATAACTATTCAAATAGTTAAACTCTACTAAAATAGCTAACGGTTATCAAAAGAGTTAATTTTACCGAACCGACCTTATAAAAAAATGGCTTAATGTTGTCTATGTTTCTTACGATCAAAATAGTTATTACTTTATTAGTAAATTGGTTGAATAAATCTAAATGCTAAGACAATGGGGTATGGAAGGTGTTTATACATAATTAAATATTGAATATGATTAGTGTGTAATTGAACTAACTAATGTTAACTAAAAGAAAAGGATTAAAATTTTGTATTGAGAGACCCACAATCAAATCAAAATCTCCTTATTGTGCAAAATTGTGGTTTTGTATAGTAAGATAGGGATGATGAATGAAGATACTGCGGGTGACAAACCAATTAGTTTAAGGACAGGACATGTTCCCTCCACAATCAAGATTAATTTCTATGGGGTCCTTTTTCATCTAATGTTGGTCTTACTAAGAATGTTAACTGGACGGTTTTAAGGCCACATTTGTGCCCGTTGATGATCTTGTCTGTGATATTACAGGGCCAGCCCCTTTCATAATTTTTGTTTGGACCACTTGTACATTTATTGCTCTGTTCCTTGCAATTGCGTTCATTTAAAATTTATCATCATACTTGACTGATCTATAATTTATCTCCTTTTCAAATTAAAAACTCTTCCGTTTCATTTCTTTCCAAAAAAAAAAAAAAAAATTCATTCATTTCATGGTCGGATAGGATATATATATGTATATATATATATTCCATAATAATTTTCTTGTCATGTTTAGAGTTTTTGTGACATTCCGATCAGGCAACGCGATTCTAAGAAAGCGGATAGAGCAAAAACTCATGGTGAACTTCTAGGATGACAGACTAGCTAGGGTAATGAAATGCGGGATACATTAATGAATCAAATCATATATTCAAAGCAGAGAAATTAATTATCAAAGGCGCCCTTTGATAGAATGACTGTAAAGTTGAAAGAACTCTAAAATTAAATGTGCTCGCTTGACAGAAATTCCAGAATGTGTGATATTTTAGGAAATTTTCCATTTCACCTGGGTAACTAAGATTAAACTACTAATGTATCATTTATAGTGATATGCAACATAGCATTTAAGCAACTAACAATTAATTTTACCGAATAAACCTAAATTAGTATAATTATAATGATACTCTAGAGTATATTAAAATTACCTCCTTCACATATAAGCAAGGTAGAGTTATATATAAATCGCTAATAACATAATAATTAGGATCTATCGAACAAAATTAGCTAGTTTTGTGGTTATTAGTTGTTTTAGCGGTCAACTACTAGTTTTAGTCTACGTGAAGTTCTCTCATGCATGGCTCAAGGACAAGCAGCTTACATAGTTGTCGTGGAAACTATTCTCCGGCAGTTAAATATACAATAATATAATTCAATAAATATAAAAATTAATTAAAAATACTCTAATCATTAAACAAAAGAAATGATAAAAAGAAGAAAATAAAAGATTCGTAAAGAATTTTTTTTTTCCTGAGAAACGTAAAAGACAATTATTTTTAACAGAAAATTATATAATTATTCTAAAGCAAATGCTGTTAGTACATTATAATTTATTTTTTTTAAATTATAATTCATTAATAATAATATCAAAAATTACAAATAAAGATATAGACCAGACATAGAACTTTACTATTAGTAGCTAATAGAGTTGGCTGATCTTTTAACAAATGAAAATAATTCATATCTTTTTGAATAATAATGAAATTAAAACTAAGAAGTATAATATTAGAAATATTCATTTAGAGTTGATCTTAATAAAATAAATAAATTTTCATAGTAACAAAGAGTCTATTAATTAGAGCTTGATCAAACACTATTTTTCATTATAAGTTATGGGTATAGAAAATTGCTATATATGATAACATTAAATAGGTTATACTAATAAAATTGTGAAAATTTAGTTAATATAGCTTGACTTTTTCTTATATTATTATACATAAAAAATTTTAAATGTTATTCAACTGTAAAATGGAATTTAAGACTTATGAAAAAAAAAAAAAAAAATAGGACAAGAATTTCGGGACGAAAAGAGCATATGTAAGAGTTGGTTGATTGATCCCACGTATGCATGAATAGCATTACTTCAAAAATTCTCAATTTTCCCATAGATAAAGACAAACCAAATCTTCAAGAATCCAAATAATATCAAACCATTAAAAGGAAAATAAGAAAAACGAAATAACAACAACTACAATTAGAATTTAATTCTAAATTAGTTGGAGTCAGTTATTAGTCACAATACTGATGTTTAATCTTTAACCACATCTAAAATATAAACTGTATAACAGATTTAATACCAAACTACCAAACTGAAATCATAAAATCATAAAATGAAAGTTGACACATAAAATCATGTGACTACCAAACTAAATAAAAGAAATATAAATTTTGTATATATGGTAAAGGAAAATATAAAATCCTTTAGCTTGACAAATGAAAGTAATTTCCATGAACAACCGAGAAGAAAGAAAGAAAGAAAGAAAGAAAAAGAAGGATTTGAAAGTATGAAAACTGAAAAGAAAGGAGGAAACAAAAGGCAAATAAAAAGAAAGAGTCATTGGTTTAAATTGTGTATGATTATCAAGAATTTCATGCGTGGAAACCCACGATTTTGTACAAAATCTTGGCTTTTGATTTTGGTCCCACGAGAATCAAATCAACCCGATCGATCACATGATTTTAGTTATTAGGTCCCCTCTCTTCTTTCTTTGTTGGTATCATTATTTTTGTACTAGGTTAAAAGTGAAGGTTGTGTTCGTAGAACCAGGCCAACAGAGCTTCCATAAATGGCCATTCGAGATGTATCTTTTCTTCTTTGGGATAAACACTTCAATTTTCATCCAAGATTTTTTGGCCCTCTTTCTTCATCGTCTAAATCTTTCATTGTCATCTCTCTAAGAGAATATTTATTTACATTGATATGTCATTTAATTCTGTATCATGGAATGATGATGGTCTTGTACTCTTGTTCTTCTTTTTTCATGTCATTTTCTTTTCTTCTTCATTCAAGTTAATGTTATCACTCAGCTCCAATCCATTATATTTCAATATTATTTCCTAAAATTAATACATACCATATCTTAAATAATGTGTTATTTGAGTTTGCTATATCAAATAAATAAAAGTGAACTACGGGATTGTACGTCTAATTTATTCATTCAAATAATAAAAAATAAACTTATTTACGTTCAATATTTATAATTCAGTAAAAAAAAAAAACCACCTCTAATTTATCTGTAAAGTTAGAGGTTTTTTTTTTTTTTTTTAAGAGGTCACTGTTTTCTTTTTATATATGGGAGGCCCAATGGACGATAATAATATTTGTAAGCTATGCAGCAACGGTAGCCCTTCCCGAATGTATTTACACATATACCATATCTACTGTTTGAATCAGAAAAATCTATATATATACACTGTATTTACTGTTAAATCATAAAATTTAGTTTTTCGATTGTTTATTTCTTCGATTATGGAAATAAAATCATAAAATTATTTCATATGTATACCTAATTTTTCTATTTTCTTTTCCTCTGATTTTTCAGAGGTGACGGTTAGTTGTAGGGTTGATTATGTTTGGACCTTCTTTTGGGCGCACTCATCAGAGGTGGAAGATTACTCCGTTAGAAGATTGTTTTGAAATATAGGCAATTAGGGGCCGTTTCTCTTATAAGGTTAGTTTTGGTATTATTATATTTATTTTGACCAAATTTCTTATTATCCTATTAAGTATTCTTTTATGACATTTAGTTAAATTTGAAACCTGATATTTGTTAAATTGTCCAACAAGATATTGTTTGGTAACTCGAGCCCAACTAATGTGGGTTTAAGGTCCAATATAAAAATTGGGTAACTTATCCAAATCCACCTTTTAGCAATTGACCAACTAATGTTGGGCCTAGGCCCAATAAAACAATAGCCGAATGCCAAACGAGGAGTTCAAAACTGCAACTCCTATCCCAGCTAAATCCTGATGTTTTTTTGCCTTTTCGGGAGAACTGAATCCCAGTGTTAAGCAAGTAAGCAGCTCAGTAATTTTCTGCCTTTCATTTCTGTGCTCGAAGTCTAGCAGTGATATTTTCTAATTTTATTTAAAACAAAGAAAGAAAAGAGGAGGATTAACATCTAACTTGAAAAATAAAATTATTATAAAAATTGAAAAGAAAATTATAAAGTATATGCTATTGCTATTTTTTGTATTCTTTTAATATTTTTTTTTCCTGTAGGTGTGCAAGCTATTTGTCCTGTTTCTATGTCATACACGTGGGTTAAGCTGGCTAAAAAAACAACCCTTTATCTGTTTAACGTTATAATAAATTTATTAAAAAAAACAAGAAATTAATCTTTTGAACTGGAAAAGGAAAATTGGTTCTTAAAAAATGAACATATTTAATTAGGCGACTGGCGTCACCAAACTTTCTCGCCGGAGGAATGGACCTTATGTCACACAATACGAACCCCGTTTGACCGCTAATTAGAACCAGACCCAAATCGAATTGTCCTTATCAAGACTGGGCAGCGACAATCCTTTGTCAACGTCCTCACCTATCTCCAACATAAATGCCTCTTCTCATTGGCTTCCCTCTCTATCCCAATCAGATAAGATTCTCTCTCTATAGTCCCTCCCTCTCTCCTAGCCGAGGTATCATTTCCCCCATCTTCACTTCCTGTATTTTCCTCAAATTTCGCGCGAAAATTTTTAACGATCTTATATATATCATAACCTAAGCGGAAGTTCATCCAATTTCTGATTATCTGTTTGTTGATGCTGTTGATTTTGTTTGATTCAGGCAATTTTAGAGATTAGAGTTATGGCTTCGACAATCTTCAATGCTCCCTCTACTGTTGCGGTAAAAGGTTTAGATTGCAAAAACTACGTCGGTTTAAAGCCAAATGTTAACAATTTCGGGTTCAATTGTGTTAAAACACCATCGGTCAAGGTGTGTCCCAAGCGTTTTTTGATCGTGAGGGCGAGTGAAAAGCAGGATGGGCCTATGAAGAAGTTGGGACTGAGCGATGCAGAATGCGAAGCCGCTGTTGTGGCGGGAAATGTGCCGGAGGCACCTCCTGTGCCGCCTAAGGCTGCTGCACCAGCTGGAACCCCTGTGGTTCCTTCACTTGTGAGTTATAGAAAATTCAGTTTGTGCTTCATTTGCTTGATTGAGTAATTTATAGTCGGGGTTTACCCTATTTTACTTAGAGTTTTCCCTTGGGCTCCGTTTGGTAAGCAGTCCCTTGGGCTCCGTTTGGTAAGCAGTAAGGCACCGTAATGCATTATAGTCAGATGTATTCTTGATGTATATACATTGTTAGAAAGGCATTTGATTAATTGTATTACATTGCATTATGGCTTTATGGGACGTATCCTTAAATGTAATCTGCTTTGGCAATTTCCCTTTGAGCCATGGTAAATTAACTTGCACAAGTGTCAAGGTTCTATTAATAGTTTCCGATGGTTGTTATCTTTTAATGAAGATTACTTTTGAGACTTATTGTTTTTTGCATTTTGCTAGTGAACTTGGTTATCGATACTTGTTTGTTTGTACCAGCCACTTAGCAGGCGTCCTCGTCGTAATCGCAAGTCACCTGCAATGAGAGCATCATTCCAGGAAACTAATATATCGCCTGCAAATTTTGTTTATCCATTGTTTATTCATGAAGGTTGGCATTTGTGTGGATATCTGTTTGCATTCTGTTCATGCTTCATTAAAAATATCCTCCTTTTCTATGGATGTGTGCCTATATTAGTTTGCATTTCATAGTTTTTGGGATTTACAGGTGCTGAGGACACACCTATTGGAGCAATGCCTGGATGTTATAGGCTTGGATGGAGACATGGACTTGTTGAAGAGGTAATCCATTCCTGCTTAATTTTCTGTTTTATTCCCAGCTTAAATAAATAAATAAATAAAAATTGCAACTTTTTCTCAATAGAAGCATTGATTCTGAAGAACTACATTTTGTACATGGGATTAGCTTAAGGATCTTTCCAGTGCTTTATGTTCCAATAAAAATGGCTGCTGTTTAGCAATTGACATCATGAATTCAAATCTTCACCAAAGAAAAGAAACAAGTTAAAAATTTAAGTATTACTATCTTCAATTAAAGGGTAAAATGACTTTCTTGAAGTTTAAATTATGGTCTTAATATTTTTGGAATCATACTGAAAATAAATCACAAAAATACTATATTTACTGAATTGCAGAGCAGTTTTAATGTAACCGTGTCTGGTACAGGTAGCAAAGGCTCGGGATGTTGGTGTGAATAGCATTGTGCTCTTTCCCAAAGTTCCAGATGGACTGAAGGTAATCCTTTTCCTTGTGGTTGTCAGTATCTGTTTTGTAGCACTCGTAGATTTTCTCCTCTATTTTGTTCAATTATGCAATTTGATTGGTTCGTCCATACTAGAGTCCCACAGGAGATGAGGCATACAACGATAATGGTCTAGTACCTCGGACAATACGGCTGCTGAAGGACAAATATCCTGATCTTGTAGGTTAAAGTATTCAATCTTTCAATTTTATATCTTATAAAATCAATTGAACTTTTGGGTGTTTGTCATTATTTGTGGATATGATGGTTTTCTCTATTCCATCTTGCTTAGGTCATTTACACTGATGTTGCTCTGGATCCTTATTCCTCCGATGGACATGATGGTATTGTCAGAGAAGATGGTAAGATATATTTGGAATGTCAGTATGGATTAATAGGAACATATGACAGCAGCATCTTATTTGAGAATTGTGATTGTCTTCTTACTTATATGTTTGTGCCTGGGTACTCTTATGGTTTAGATATCTGCACTTCTAGGATATAGATACTCGTATATTAATGTCTTAATAGCAAATAATCCTGGCTGACATGATTATTATAAATTTAAGATGCCTTTACTTTTTAAACCATGCAGGAAATTAACCAGCTACTGTCTAATTGTAATTTGAAGTTGTTTTGCATAAGATAAGCTTCTTTACTAGAGCTGCAGCCACATAAAGAAGCCATAATTTCCAGATCTTTGAATGTTAGGTTGATAAGTTCTGGGTGCCTAGAGTACAATGGTCGATTTTGGGTGAAATTGCAACTACTCAAAAAGTTGGGGGTGAAATTGATAGCTTGGCCATCATTTAACTATATATAATCTCATTCAGTTGTTGGAATTGGAATCAGAAAAAAAAAAAAAAAATCATACTCTGGTTGTACTTCTTTTCTTCTTGAATTATGTAACTTAATTAGAATTATCAAAATATATTTGGTGATTCATGTTTGAGTGTATTTTTCTAACATCATTATGCACAAAGCATCCAAGTCATGATTCACATCTTGATTCTCTAAAGAAACAACTTTTCATGGGTGTGGACTCTGAGTTACCCGTTACTGTCTGTGATACCTGGCAGGAGTTATAATGAACGACGAGACAGTGCATCAACTATGTAAACAAGCTGTTTCTCAGGTAATTGCAGTCTGATTTATGCATTAGAATCCAGTCTCATTTAATATCAATTATTTATTTAGGAGTTCTGAAGTTCTCAGTGGCTTGCTTGAGGTTTTCTGATATATGATGGTACAATTCGGTTTTGATGATCCAAGTGCTCAAAAGTCTACTTTACCTCTGAATTGAAAACCTAATATAAGTTTGACTAGTATGGTCTTCTAAATGCTTTGCGTTGCCCTTTACTCCTGAGATCTGGTAGGTCATTGATGGCTCGAATCCTTGTTGGAGGTCATGTCATCCAATTTTGCATATTAGTCCAGTGGTACATATATGATGAATTTATTGCCTCTATGACTTGAGCTGTTTTTGCATTGTTTGTGCTGTAACTTCTATGAACAGGCCCGAGCTGGGGCAGATGTTGTTAGTCCAAGTGATATGATGGATGGCCGTGTTGGAGCAATTCGGTTAGCACTTGATGCTGAAGGCTTTCAGCATGTTTCTATCATGTCCTATACCGCAAAGTAATTGGAATATCATTTCTCTGCAAACATTATATATTAAGCTAGTATATTTCTATGTGATGCTGATGCACTGGTTCCATCTAGGGTTGTAAACGAGCCAAGCCGAGCTTTGGTGAGCTTGAGCTCAGCTCGATAACGATATACTTGAGTTCGAGCTCAAAATAGCCAAGCTCGAGCTTGACTTAATAATCATAAATGAGCCAAGTTCGAGCTCGAAATCTATTAACCAAAACAGTATTGTTTTAATATGAATTTTAATTGATTTTCGTTTGTTAAGCTAGCTCATGAGCTTGACTCGGCTCGATAAGGCTAACTCGTGAGCTAGCTTGAGAGCTCAGCTCGATAAATCGGAAGCTAATGATCCAAGCTCGAGCTCGGCTTGTTTATTAAATGAGCTCGATAGCTCGGCTCGATAAGTTTACTGAACGACCTCGAGCGAGCTTTTACCAAGCCGAGCCTAGAGCAACTAACAAGTGGCTCGGCTTGTTTGCAGCCCTAGGTCCATATCCCATCACTGGGGTATTAGTAGTTACCATTGCTATGTATTAATAATTGACACTATGAGTTGTCTTATCCCATGAATGCTGAGATCCACCTCTATGTCTGGCTTTTATGTCAACTTTTGTAATAAATAAATAAATAAATTTTTGAGAAGAGGTGATAACTTTTCTGTTCTGTTTGCCACACATGTAAGACACAATGTCATTTTTTTTTTTTTTATGTCAATCCAGGTATGCTAGTTCATTTTATGGTCCATTCCGAGAAGCACTGGACTCAAATCCACGATTTGGAGACAAAAAGACGTATGTATTTTATTTAAAAATAATAAATTGATGATAAAATTTGGGGCAAGTGTTTCTGATGCCCACTGTCACATATTGGTTTTGCCTGTCACGAAAGCTATCAGATGAACCCAGCAAATTATAGAGAGGCTCTGATTGAGGCCAGTGCAGATGAGTCGGAGGGAGCTGATATCCTACTGGTTGGTATTGCTTTCTTTGAAGGTTATTAAATAATGGCAGGTGGTCCTATCATATTGACATTTCATGATTTGCGTAACAGGTGAAGCCAGGTCTTCCCTATTTGGATATTATAAGGCTTCTCAGAGATAAATCTGCTTTGCCCATTGCTGCATATCAGGTAACCATTTTCACACAAGAGTCAACTGACGAAACCTGATCCTCTGTTCTCATCTTTCAGTCTCAACTACAGTTTTTTTTTTTTTTTTTCTTTTTTCATTTTTAATCTCATATGTATCTCTCGTTGAGCCTTAAAACATCTGTTTCTAGAAATGATTGTTCATCTTCATACTTTAGATTTAATTTGTGTGCAGAAAATATTTATATTCTCTATTTGTGGAGGATGCCTTCGTATCTTCTGTGCACCATATGTGCATATTGTCCCCAAAGCAAAGCTAAAGAGAGGAAAATGATTTATGTATCTAACCCTAACTAGTTTAGGATGGAGGTTTGATCCAATTCTAGATTTAGATTGCTAGCAGATGCTGATTCATGTCCCTTGTGTAGTTGCATATATCAAACTGTACACAATTAGAAGATGGCTTGTTATGTATACAAACCATAGCTGCTGCATGTAATTTAAGTATCTTGTCAATCAGCATATGTATAAACTCTTCCACTGTGAAGGGAGACTCGAAAGATGAAATGTGTTACATGTTATTTACAAATTACAACTGTTTGTTTTTTTATGGTATTCCCTGTTTGCCGAAGCAATATATTCACGTATTTTCTTCTGCATCCTACTTGCTGTTCCTGTATTGTTGACTCTTTCCTCTAATGTTATTTCTTACAATATTGTGTCTCCAGGTGTCTGGTGAATACTCAATGATCAAAGCTGGTGGAGTTCTCAAAATGATCGATGAGGAAAGGGTTATGATGGAGTCCCTGATGTGTCTCCGACGAGCTGGTGCCGACATCATCCTAACTTATTTTGCTCTACAAGCTGCTAGATGTTTATGTGGTGAGAAGAGGTGAGTATTGACTATTAATTTAGGGAATTGATAGTTGTAGCGAACACAGAAATTCTGCCCCATTTCTTCATTTTTGTTCTTGTAACTACGTGACATTAGTGTAAAGCTGGAATCTGAATTGGTGTGCTTAGTAGGTTAGTTTCCAGTCATTTTCATTTTGTCGAAAAGCAAGATGTGCGTGTTTAAAATAATAATAACAACATATATTGTCCTATGCAAAAATGGATGCCGAGCATAAATATTTTGTTAAATAGTAGCATTTTTTTTTATGCTCGAGTCTTAGATCATTTTAGCACTGATGCGGAGTCCTCATGTGGAACTCACTGTTGCACCAATTTTCTGGGGTGTCAATGGTTCAGCCGTTTGGGTTAGGCTGGATAAGCTCAAATGTTATAAAGGAAGAGTCTCCTCATCATGAATGATTTCGATATAAGAATTTTAGAAAGATACGAGGAAAAGCATAGAGAGCTTTGATAGTTTCTTTTAACAGAAAAGGAAATAACAGCTTGTTTACTTTTATAGAATTCATTTACAAATTTATAATTTTAGATGTATGGAACTGGCCAATTGGTTAATGGATTGTAACTGTAAGTTGGATTTGAATCAAACACTAAAAACAGAAATAGAGGAACTGCTTTCAACAGTTACTATTGATTGAAGAACATGAAATACAGTTGCAAAATTACAACTACATCTAGTACCACATCGCTCCCTCGTCCATCCTTTGCACTAGCAATGGAAAAACCTTTCCTTCTACTGGGTCCCAATCCCCAACATGAGTACAACAACAAAGAAAAAGAGAGCTTGAGCATGAATGATGCAGCAAATTCTCTTGCTCTCTTAAAACATGTCTACTCAAAAATCTACTAATCAACTAAACCCAAAATTCTTCTATTATAACCCATTAGTCATGTCAATTAGGTATCTTTCTGCAATAGCTGCATGAGTTGCGGCTCCAAAGGGAAGAACATCCTCGTCTATCATAAAATAGGGAGAGTGACCTATGTGTGTTGACCCTAAACTCTCATTCCTCATGCCTATGTAATAGAAGGCTGCAGGGACTATTTGTGAGTAAAATGAGAAGTCCTCTGCACCCATCATTGGCGGCACCACTCTGAAATTTGTTGAACCTAATAAATCAATTGCTACCTTCTTCACATGTTCATACATGTCATTGTCATTTACTGTTGGTGGGTAGATCGTGTATTCTTGCTCGAAGAAGTCTACCGTTGCAGAACATCTGAAAACACTTGCCTGTTCCACAATCACCTGTTTTGTAGTGATCACAGACAAACCCTCAATCATGAAACTGCTAATCAAATAGTAGATTTTTCGTTTGATTTTGAAGAAAATAAAAATAAAATCTGAGAACCTCCTTAATGCGTCGAAGAAGTAGGTAGAAGCTTGAGTTAGAGAAAGCCCTAAAGGTGCCACCGAACACAACAGTGTCTGGTATCATGTTAAGATTATTGCCTCCATCCACTGTGGTAACAGACACTACCTATATATCACAATCAGAAAATTATAGCAAACACATCAGAATGAAAAAGGAATAGAAAGAAGCCATACGTAGAAGAATTGGGAAGAGAAAATTATATAACATGAACCTGAGAGTCCAGTGGATTTGCTTCACGAGAGACAATACCCTGTAAGCTGATAATAGCAGCAGAGGCAGCTAAAATGGGGTCAACAGAGTGGTGCGGATTATCGGCACGACCCTTTTTGCCGCTAATTACTGCTCTGAAGAAACCGCAGCCGGCGAGCAAAGGGCCAGGCCTTGAACCAATAACGCCTGTTGGATGTTCATGGGACACATGAACTGCAAATATAGCTTCTACATCTTCTAATGCTCCATCTTTTATCATTCTTTTTGCTCCATTCCCAGCTTCCTCCGCTGGTTGGAACAGCAGTATTACAGTTCCCTGATATAAAAATCCAAGTATAGGTAGCATCAGCATTTTTCTAGTTAAATTCAAGAAATACCCAGTTTCAATCTATTGTTTAATTACCGTTAGATGCCAGTATAATGAGCAGCCATTACTGACGCCATATCATTAAACCAACAACCTAGATCATATTTCAGTCACATGCTCTATCCTATAATAAGACAAACTCTTTTTGAGCTTTACTTTTATCATTGCAGATCTGAGCAAGGTACATGTATGAGTTTATACAGATAGCTTTTCATGCGAACAAAATAACCAAGGCAACTTTTCCTGCTAAAAGCATTTCTTTTTTTTTTTTTTTAAATTAATAATATGAAGTTCTCACAGGCTTGATTATAAATAATTCTTAAGTGCCCAGTGCTCTATTTTAACTTATTTTTAGAATTAATAGGTGTTCTTGCAAACAATATTCTCGGCCTAGCCATTCTTTCTGAGACAGATTTTTTTTTTTTCTTTTTTTTTAAGAAAGAAGATAATAATAAAATTTAATATCATTTGCATATGAATGATAAATGGTTTGACAAGAAGACATCCATTAAGCAATATTAAGAATAATAATAATAATAATAATATATTCCAGTTAGTGGGCAACTACTGCTAGAAAAGAACTATTTAGGATGAAGATAAGTATCTGTTTTAACTGCCAGGTACTTTTTCTTCTTCATTCACTTTCTCATCTACAGATATGTGTGTGGGAGAAAGCTTCCAAGTTTGACTAAATGCCAAAATAATTTAACCCAAATATTTATTTTTTAATACTGTACACACTCTAGAACAATTAATTATTTTATAATTTATGCCAAAAAAAAAACCCAGTGCACCATTTGCGAACTTGTAAAACAAAGAATAGGACAAAATAATTTTTTTAATAATAAAAAAGGATTATTAATAATTAAATTTTAAATATTTGAGAGAATAAGAAATAAGAAAAAATGATTATATATACTAATTTAAAAAATGGTTACAATGGCCTTATGAGCATTGAAATGGTGAGAAAGACAGCAAGAAATCAATTAAACCTATGATTGCTACACTTGAGGATGATATGAAACCACATTTCACTCTCTTTTCTTTGTAACCAGAAAGAATTCATGTTGCTTAACAAATAAGATTGATTTGTTTTATATATATAGAAAACCTTTTAAAGCCAATCTGCATTACTGCATTTTTAAACTAGAAAAAGTGAAAGTGCCTCTTTACTTTTTAGCCCTAATGCCATGCTAGTGTAGGGTCAAAATTGAGCTAGCATTTTGTCTTGGAGCTACAAATTTCAATATAGGCATTTATTATTCTCAAGAAATCAATTTTTCAAAAAAAAAAAAAAAAAAAAAAAAAGGAATATGACTACTGTGTGTGGATGAACCTTATCCAAGCAAATTGACCTTCTTTGAGAAATAAAAACACTGACTCAAAAAATGCTTTCTATTCATTTTGCCTAATTTATATAGAGAATTAAATAATTTATATAGTGCTTAGGAGAGAATGGAAAAATGAAGGAAAATAGAAAGAAAAATATAGATATGGTTCCAAACAAAATTTGGAAGGAAAATGAGTTAAGACCTAAGACTTCCAAAATTACAAATTTTACCCTTTTCCGTTTCCATATTTTAAATTTATGTGCACATATTAATTTAATTAATATGTAATTACTCAAATAAAAAAAAATAATAAAAGATTAAAGAAAGGAAGAAAACCTTCAAAAGCTGTTCACGACTCTTCAAAATCTTTGCAGCACCCATCAACATTGCAACATGTGCATCATGCCCACAAGCATGCATTTTCCCAGCAACTTTGCTTTTATGTTCCCATTCTACAGCTTCCTGTTAGATGAAATTTTACAACATTTGCCTTTTTTTTTGTCATGCTAAATTAACCATTTTCCCTCACAATTTGACCTAGAAAAGAGCAAAGGTAACTTCCAATCCAACAAAGAAATTAAAAAGCGATCCTCATGTCAGAGAATCTATCTGTCATTATGTCCAGACAACCTTAAATTTTAGAATCCGAATATACTCATAATTTATCACGTGTCAGATTAGATCTTAGTCATTTTAAAAAGTACATATTTACGTATATTAAATGACAAGTATTAAGTATATCTGTTTATTATTTGTAGATATATATTAAAATAATAATAAATATAAAAATATTTTATATATTTAAGGTAAATATTTTTTATTTTTTCTCTTTTTTTTTTTACTTTGTTTTTTCTGAAAAATTCTTAAATGATCAATTGAGTCACGAGTTAAAACAAGACACAGGAAGATTTCCTTGAAATCAATATTTGGAAATAGACTTTTTTTTCTTTTTCTTTTTCTTTTTAAAATCTTTCCTATTTTCTTTCCCCACAAATAAAGAAATACAAAACAAAACAAGAAAAGGTGAACCCAAAGAAAAATAAAAAGATAAAAAAGCTTAATAAAAATCCAACTCATTCTTCATGAATCCATGCGTACTTACATACACAAGAACAAATCTAAAGGATAGTCACAAACACAAACACAACATGAAATGCATAGTCACATACATAAATAAATACAAGAACAAGAACAAATCTAAAGGATAGAATTGAACTAAACCTGAATAGGGAGAGCATCCATGTCAGCTCTAATAGCCACAAACGGAGCCCCACCAGTACCGATCCAAGCCCGAATACCCGTTTTAGCCAAAGGATACTTGTATTCGATATCCATTTTATCTAACTCGTTTCTAACCAACTCACTTGTTTTGACTTCCTCAAAAGCCAACTCAGGGTATTCGTGAATCTTCCCCCTCACGCTTTTCAACCAGTTAACAGTCTCCGGCCGCCGTGCCAGGGCAAGCACAGCCTCAGAACAGGCCTTAGTCCATATATCGCAGTCTGTAGAAGATTTTCTCAGCCTGGATGCCGATTGATTCTTCTGCGAATTTAAAGACTTGGGATTCAAGGAAGTTACTTTATCGAAAAATGAAGAATAGTCATTGTTATCAGTATAAGAAGAAGAGGAGGTTAGTAAAACAATATTATTATTAGAAAAAATAAGTGAGATTAAGAGTAATAACAGATTAGTATAAGAATTCATTTTGAGAGAAAGTGTGTGTGGAGAGTTGCAGAAGAGACAGACAGAGGAGAAAAAAGATAAGTTGAGAAGAGAGAGACAGACAGAAAGAGAGAAATGAGGAGGCAGAGCATTAGAGCACGAGGGGATAAAGAGCGAGGAAATAGGGCACGTGGGGGAATATGGACGTGAAACGTAAATTATAGAGAATAGAATAGTCGATGAGTTAAGTCATTGAATGGGATAGATTGGGTCCACCACTTTCAGGAGCCGTTCTGAATGGGATAGATTGACCCGCTTCCATTGGAGAACATCACGGATGCTTTCCCATGTGCTATATTTTTCTTTTACCCCTTTTTTATTTAAAAAAAAAAACAACTAGTGATAGTATTTTCTTTTTTTTCGCTTGGTATGTAAAAGTATTATTGGTGAGATACTAATTTGAAAATATGCAAATATTTTTCAGTTAACAACGGTATAGACAGTGACTGGGTTAGAATTGAAAGAAAGTAAGAAATGAGAAAAAAATTCAAAATTTTCCATATTTTTATAGAAAAAATTTTAAAAAAATATCACTATTATACATACCCGTGCATTCTTCTTATTCGTTCATTCAATTCAGCGTGAAATTGCAAATGTAATAAATATTATAAAACACAAACACGTCGAACTTCAAGTCTTATAGCAGGATTACTTTAAAATGACCTTTGTATCCATTGCACCTTAACATACGAACATAGATATATTACTATTAGAAAATCAAAGCTCTAATTTCTTTCCCCGATCCAAACCTCTCTCGTTTACCCAACTACTCTTCCTGCATGGCTCTTTCTTTAAAAGCAACCATAACCAAAACTAAAGACCTTTCTTGTTTCTATATTGATTCCCCTCTGCTTCTTCGTTAATTTCCGAACCTAAACTTTCTCTTCGACCAACCCTCGTCCGTGAAGAGCTCAATGCTTCCTGTCCTTTCTCCTCTGAGATAACTTTCTTTCTTTGGGTTTTTAATTTTTTTTTTTCCCCCTTTTAGTTTGAATTCTCATTGGGATTTGTTTGCGTGGCTTTTAATTGCACTATTGTGTTTTTATCAGCGAGTTCATTGACAAAGTTTTCTTGCTGTATGTATTATAAAAATGTTAACTGTACTTGTTAGGATTGTAAGTTCGTAAATAAAGCATAAATTTTTAAGAGTGCAGAAGTTCAAATTGTCTTTCAAGCGTAATAGATTTCTCTTAATGCTACAAATGTAATAGGTTGATCTATTAATCTGTGTTATATGATTGAAGTTTCAATTTTTACTCCTCTAATGCGATAATTTTGTGGCTATTATTGTCTCTGTTACTGGAAAATCCCTTGCTAGTGTTGTACCGACTTACTTGGTGTATTGCTAGTGGACTGGCACTGTCCAACAAAGAAAGGCAAGAAAATGGAAAGAAAGATAGAAGCAAGAAGCACTGCTACCATGAACGTACTGCTTCTCTCTCTCCATATTAGAGAGAAAGCTAATGCCACAAGCATCAACCCAAAGAATCAAAGAAATAGGATTAGAGGCCGAATTCCATACCTGAAGGGAAGAAGAGATAGAGTGACCCAATCTCAAATAATCTGCTGCAAAATTACCTTGACAGAGAATGTGGTGCAAAGGACGATGTAAATCCCGCAATAACTCTGAATATAAAAAATAATAGCTGCCAACGGATGAGATGAAGGCAAAACAGAAGCAACCCACCTAACCGCTTCCAAACTGTCAGATTCAACAATAAAAAACCGAAATCCACGCTCTCAAGCCCAAAGAAGACCAAGCTGAATAGCTAATAGCTCCCCCACCAAGATATGGGTGAAAGCCACCCAGCCATGAACAAACACAGTCCCAGAACAGACCCTTACCACTGGTCAGACCAAAATTAGTAGAATGACACACGAATTACATGCGTTCCATACGCACCAAATACCACCTAAAAAATGTTTTCAGGTGGTATTAATTTACCAGTTGAAGGGTTAAAAGTTTATCCAGTTGAATTAAAATAAATTCATTAATTTTCAAAAATGAAAATAAATTTATCGACTAAATTGACTTAAAAATAGGCAAATATGACATTTTAATCATTTTTTTAAAAATTTAAAAGTATCAAGTTAATTAAAAAGATGGATCTTTCTAATTTTTTCAAAATAAGCTTAGGATGCCAAATTGGAATTGATTCCATGTACGAATATATTAATTAACATTACTGATAAATAAAAGACATGCAATAGGTAATAAATCCAATTATTTAAGCCAATAGGAGCACCTGCTCTACATGCGTTTGTCTTTTATTCGCAAATGTAATAGAGTGATAGGGTGGATTAGATGTTCGTTGGCTCAGTGTCCTTATTAGGGACATGGTGGTTACATTTAACTCTTTTCAAAGTCACCAACTGCACCACGGCTGCCATTTTTATGCACGTGAAGCATTTTTATATCCGATAGCTTTTTTTTTTTTTTTAATACTAATAGTTCTTTATTTTCAAATTCATTATTATTATTAATTACACACGTGAGATTTTTATTATTTTTTAACAAAAAGCTATTGATACATAAGAATTTGTTGTTTGTAAAGTTTTAAAGAATTTTCAATATGGCTAGAATTTCTATTATAAAATAATTGAGGCTCCATTTATTATTGAAAATAATTTACATAAAAAAGATATTTTAAAATTTCTAGAGCTACCTTTTTTTTTTTGCAAATTATATTTTTTATCAAATAAAATAAACATTTACATTGATTTTACACATATTTATATTATTTATACTTCTTTTTTTTATTATTTATCTTCATTTCACGAAGAGTTTATAGTATTAGTTTTTCACTTGCAATTGGAGAGACTCTAGACTCAAATATAAGCCAATGCTCATACCATTTCTCTATTCCTCTACCCTTTCATTATGTGGAAATATCAAGACTGTATAAATTTTATTTGATTTGGTATAAAGAATATAAATTTATTAGTAACTATGACACTTTGAATTGTTTATATTTGAATTGTTTGTATTTGAGAGAATTATTTTAATTTTATGTTAACTTGTTTTATTTGATTTTAGGTTAATTTTATTAGAAATGTGTAAATTGAAAAATTAGAAACAGAAGAAGATTACAATATTGAATATAATGGATATTTTCCAACAGAGAAAATAGAAACAAAATAGGAAAGAATGTTAGTTGCCAACATAAAAATTAGAAACAGATTTAGCAACGAAAGTCATTTAGAAACCAAAATCAGAAATGAATTTAGCAACGGAAGTCAATGTAGCAGCGAAATTAAAAACGGAATCAGCAACGATCAGGTTTTGCTTTTATTTTTCATTATAGATTCGAAAATGAAATAAAAAACGGATGAAATCAATTAGAAACATACCCAGCAACGGATTGAAAATGGATTTAGAAACGGAATGAAAACAGTAAGGGAATGAAATTCGTTCCCAATAGCAACAGAATGGTTGTATCCGTTTTTAAATGATTCAGAAATGCCAATTATTGTCACAGACAAAATCCATTTCGAAAAATCCATTTCGAATCCGTTTCTAAATTGCGATTTTCTTGTAGTGTCATCGATATAATATTTTTCTGTTAGTGATATTCATTTACCGGAAAAATGCCAATGGGGCCTAAACTTTTCTAACATCAGACCAATCATCAAATTTTCAGTTTGTTCTAGCAATAACTATATTCACAATCGTCAATACGATCAATAAATATATCAAGCGTCTTCGTAATGATTTCCCTTCAAAATAATTGAAGAGCAATTTTGTATTTCTGTCAAAAATCAGAAATGGTTTTGTTTAAAAAAGTGATTGAGATTCCAATCATAACGAAGGTTTAGTATTTCTGTATTATAATATACTTATTTTATATTGCTATTGTAAATTGCTTTTAAAAAAATATATGGTTAATAACTCAATTTCATGATAACAATGAATCTAATTGATGCAATTCACCTACTAAAATTCACAAAATTGTAGATTTCTTGCTTACTTGTCCAAAGCATACGTTGGTAGGAAAACAATTGTGGTTGCACTTCTCAAGTAGAGTGGAACAATGCTGTGGGCCTTTCATCAACTCACACCTTATATAAAGTTAACCAATAAGGCTTTTTTCTGCCAACAACCGTTATAATTCTCCCTCCTTAGGTTCAACACATAAATTCATCATCGAACTTTCTAATTTTAATTGTAGCAATTGAATTTATAAATTTTAATAACATTAAACATTTTTTATACTAATATCAATAATTTTTAAAATTTTTTATTCTATATATTAAATATCGACTTGATATGTAGTTAGTATGACTTTTTCAATAATAATTTTCATAAATTTTAATTTTTAATAAGTGTTTAATTGATATAATTTTATAAATTGAATTTTTTAATAAAATAATTTTGAGAATTAAAGTGTTTAATAAGTGGAATTTTATAAATTTAAGTATTTAATATGTTAAAATAAAAGTTAATTATAGTACAAAATTAAATGATTTTATATATATATATATATTTCTATTAACAGCTTATCCAATGTGACATTGATTAATGAGAGAGACATGTTAACCCAAATTAATCCTCAGAATGGATATAATCAAGAACTCGAAATCTAATTGAAGTGGATAAGCATCATCAATCAAGTGATTAATTAGGATTAGTTGCATAATCTTAATTTAAGAACTTAAGCACTAACAGAAAATAATTGTGATGGCGAGATGCAATTTGTTTTTATTTAAAATAAGAAAAATAATCAACCTTAAAGCAAAACAAAACGACGGGCCACCGGCCATTGATTTTTCAAGTGTTCCATCAAAGCTGCAAAAGACAACAATTTCATGAGTCAGCCGACCCAAGTGGGACGATTTTGTTGGAGAAGTCGGCAAATGATTTATCCTTATACTTTTTCAAAATAATTTTATGATCCTATTAATAATTACTATATTTCATTTCATTTGAAATATTCTTTAAGGTAATCATAGTAATAATTAAGTACAAATTCAACTTTAAATAAAAAAAATAATGTTAATTTAATTACCTTTTACTAATTCTCTAAGTAATTAATATTTTCTCAATTTTTTAAAAATGACAAAAAAAAAAAATTTAAGTGACATTTCAATGGAAAATGGTAACAATTATAAAAAAGATTTTGCAGAGGTGACACTATAATTAATCAATTGTGGCAATTCTAAGTCATTTTTCATCAATTATTTTTTTGACTATTAAATATAGAGGATGACAAAAGGGTTAGAAAAGGATAAATTACATTGACCAATTGAATTATTATTTTATGCTGAAAATATATAAATAAATCGCTCTTATAGTCAACTTAAACCAATATGAAATTATTTGCAAATTACTATAGTAGTAAATAATAAATTAATCTATTTTAATACAGATTAAAAAATATGATTAAAGAATAATTTTATTCATATAAATTTCCAATTTTAAAGTTATTTTCTAAATCTTAATTAGTTAAATTTTGGAAAATTTTTTTAATTTTCTACAAGTGAAAATGTTCTTAATATTCAAATATTATTATTACTAAATCACAATACCATAATATAACAACTGAAAAAAAAATGATAGACGTAGATTTTCTTTATTGGCTACGATTCAAATCACGATACTGTTTTCAGATACACTTGATTCAATTATTGCTTAAGCTGCGAATTTGAATTCTTCTATTTGTGATAATGAAATTAATCTTTTTTCCTTCATTAGAGATAAGAACAAGAAGAAAAGTGTGGATGTAATTCAAACATATTGCGAGGGACGAAAATGCAACTTGCCATTTCTTATCCACAATATATAAAAATATAATACTTTACATTAATATCAAAATTAAATGTAAGTCTTCAAAATTGTCACATGTGAGAAAGAACAATAGGGACCAACAATTTTGATTAATTATTAAAAAATTAAAAAACTAAAAATAGGAAACATAGGACCGACAATTAGATTTTGACAAACAATTAATTATCACTTACGTTTTTCTACAAAATCAATCAAATTAAATTTTTATGTTTTCTACCGTAGGACCACTAGCTTTATATAAATATATAATACTTAATTTTTTATTTTAATATAATTAATTAAATTCTCAAAATTATTATTACTATTAAATTAATTAAATTTATGATTTTATTATATAATTTTATGATGTGATAAAAAATTATTTTATTTTTAATATTGTTCGCCGTTCTAACACTAATGTTGAAAAATAGTAGAGATCTAATTGAATAGGAAATGACGAGATGGGGGCAGTGCCCTAATTATTTCCATTCATAGAAAAGGGACCCATAATTGTTGAAGAATTGAAAGCCCAAGGCCCACTAAAAGTATTTCAGATGTATTAGGTGCATCAGCATTCAGCAATAGGGTCTGCATCTGTGTCTCTCTTTCAACAACTATTCTAATATTCATTAATGGGACATAAACCTTATTCAAAATTGCTTGCAAGTTGCAGCAAGAATTATTTTAAAGGTACCATGTTTAATTATTTATGAGCTTGCTTCCAAGTTAAAGGGACCACCAGGTAGGGAACACTGACCGGTGGGAGATTTTTAAAATGAACAAGTCTTGAATTCCGGATAACGTTGTGAAACTAAAATTTGTGATTTAAAATATTATATTTATTAAAAAAAATTTTTTATAAATAATAATATTAATGTAATCAGAATTATTAAATAATTTAATTTATAAAATTATATATATAGAACGGTTTAACTTATATATTTTTCAATTGAACATTTTTAACTTAAATTTAGATTTATTAAATAATTGAAAATATGAAAGTTATTATTCTAAAATTATAATAATCACACATCAAAATAATATTTTGTATATAAAAATTAAAAAAAAAAAGAATATTGTTGCTAGATGCTAGTATATTGGAATTATAAAATTCGTAATTTTATAAATGTAATAGGTTCTTTGTAAAATTCATATATTTGGCAAGCACACGTGTCAATGAATCAACTTTCATGATAAGATTCTTGAAATGAAATTTCCGCAGATGTCATTATTATTACCTTGTGATGTTGATTAAGAATATTAATAACCCACTAAACGATGTGATTCCTTAATTAAGATTTCTAATCTTTCCATTAGTCAGAATTAAATTCAAAAATCGATAAGCACTACGAAGAAAAACGAACTCACCACTTGAGAACCCTTGCTATTCATTAGATTCCACATGTCGAAAAGGCCAAAATATTAAAAAATAAAAATCAAAGGTGAATATTATTTTATACAATTGCAAAAAAATATCTCCATCGTCTGCCAAATCCAATCCAATCATTAAAAAAAGAAAATAAAAATAATTATTTTCTAATATATTCCTATTTAATAGGATTTATTATCAATAAATTTTCTGTTCAAAATGTTTGGTATTGTAGGTGATGTCTAATTTAATATAGAACATTACAATAGTGACATATTTTTTACATTAATTTTATTTATACCTATATTTTATTGATATATTTTTATAGGTAAAAGTAATTATTTTTTTAATGTATAAAAATATAAATAATTTTATCTTTGGTATTGTTACAATGCCCACGTCCATTTTTCAATATAGTTTTAAATTTCTCTTTCTAGTGGGACACGTGTCCAAATTGCGTATATCTGCCAACTGTCATAGGCCCAAAAACCAGACTGACATTGACTGTAGTTAACGGTACCGTCGTATACGTAAAAATTTCAATTGACGCAGACAATTAATTTCAACATGAGCTTTTTTTTTTTTAATTTTTTATTAACTCGTTAACATATCAATTTCATGTGTATATATATATACATATATATATATATATATATATATATATATATATATATATATATATATATATATTAAAAAATCAATAAACAAATAATCACACCCGAGGCAAAAAGAGAGCCTTATCATAATTGATGTATATGCTTAAAAAAATTAATAACATATTTGGCATAAATAAGAATTTATGACATGTTTGGTTCAGCTATTTTAAACGGTAATAGCGGATAAAAAATGAATTTACGAAATATGTAATCCGTCGTTACTCTTTATATGTAAAATGATTGATAAAGGTATATGTTAAATTACATTAAAATTTATATATAAAATATTTCTAATGAGTTGGAAAAATAAGAAAATTAAAAAATTATGTATATTAATTAATAAAATCTATGAGCACATAAATAAAACTATATATCTTAAATAATAAACACATTTTTTTTTAAAAAACACATTAATAAAAACCTATTTAATTGTCTAGTAAAAACACAATACAACAAATATAATATATGTCAATCAATAAAATATATTAACATTAGAAGGGAAAAAAAAAAAAGTATAAGAGATAAGTGTGAGAGATATATTATGTTATTAGTGATAGGTATTTTAGTCTATTTATATAAAATACTAATTGTATTTTGCAAAAACCTTCGACATCTATCTAATGAAATCACCGGTGGATTGAAAGTTTTATCATCTATTAGTTTTTTATTAAAATATTTACCAAACGCGTTTAATTCAATTATTGGTGTCTAATCAGTTGTCCACTGCATTAAAAAATTGTATCAAATTTCCCTCTTAGTCTTATCTTTAACAGTAAGATGCAATAAGAACTGAAATAGTAATTTAATAGTTCTATCATAATGCAAAAGTCATTTTTATTGTGATTTTTTTCTTTGTTAAAAAATATAAGACATGTTAAGTATTTAGAAAAGTAATAAATAAATTTTTTTATTTTACCTTTATTTATATTAGATAGAATAACTATTTTCATGAGTTACTTTTATTTTGAAATTAATAATTATGCGATTAAATTATTTTTAATTTTATTATAATTTTAGAGGATGAATTGCCTTTTTAATCTTCATGTGAAAATCCTAAATAATTTTATATTTTAAAATAAATGAAAATACAACTTATGCCATTAAAAGAATTTAAATTAAAAATTTATACAATTGAGGAGCTTTATATCATTGAGAATAACCTTTTTTTTTTTAATTATACTCATTAAATTAGTACTAATTATTTTTATAAACTCCAATTGAAGACATTTTATTTTATTTTTTATAATTTTTAAAGATTGGCATTGAAGTAATGCTTGAACTACCTTCATTATCATAATATGATTGTTGTCTTTTCTGGCAGTCAAAAGTCAAAACAAACCATTGATAGATGTTTACCTCTTACCACCTCCTTTTTATCCGTAAAATATGCTACTAAAAGCCCCGATAAGTCAATATTGCAATATTTGACTTTTTGTTATTATATATATATTTTTAATTTTATGAATAAATTACTATATTTATCTTTAAAAAAAATTGTAATTTGTTCAAAAAACAATTTTTTTTTTCACTTTGGTCTGGCTTACAATATAATCCATTTATTTTTTTAATATAATAATTATTTATTATGTATTTTATTAAATTTTATCTTATTTTTAATAATCATCGTTAATTTATTTTATTTTTTTTTTAAATCATCCTTAGGCTAAGGTGTTACTTATTTCTTAGTAATTGAAAAAAAAAGGAAAAACAGGTTGGTAATTAGATTTGAATCTAAAGCACTTTAGGCAATAAAAAATTTTATAGTAGAAATTAGATTTAAAAATTTTTTATAATCTAATAAAAAATATGAAAACGAGTAACTTTGCTCACTTGAGAATACCAATGTCGGGCCACGATTCAATTAAAGAAATATCAGTCCAGTTGTGACGTCTAATGGGTCTAAGCTTTTATATAAGCCCATTAGCTTTAATATAAGCCCATTAGTATTTGGAAGTAGGCTTCTAAATACTTTCAATTTGAAGCAGTGTGAAGTATCCTTTCTGGAAGTTGGAAATTAATTTTATTTATGGCTCGCTGTTGTGCAGTTGAACGACCGGAAATTCGCGAATGGGTTGGGGGAGAACGTCGTTTGTTTAAATGAAATGACCTGTTTGACGGTAACGACTTTATCGTTTTGGTAAAAGACAAACTTTGTTAAATGTGACACAATTTCACAAACTTCTTAACATTTTCCGTTCTAATTGAAGGATCAGAGCTAGGGATGAGCATTTGGGCGGTTCGGTTTCTGAACCGAATTGAACCAAAAAATTAAAAATTGAAATTATTACTTTTTAAACTATTCAATCCAAATCAAAATTACTTTTAAACTATTCATTTTCTTTTCTTTTACTTTGCATACGTATTTTTATATTCGAATTGTACGTGTGAATCAGATAAAGTCCTTTTTAGAGTGATAATTTTAAATCTTGAATTCTAATGTTGGGTTAACTATTAAAAATACCTTAAACTTTACTCTAAATCGAATTTTCTTTCCTAATATCTTGAATTTTAATTTTAGTCACAATAACAACATAATTTCAAATTGTATCAGATTTAATGAATAAAAATATTATTTTCTTTTAACCTATATTCTCTGCTATAATCAGATTAATTAGAAATTCATTATTTAATAGTACCCTAACTAATTATATTAGTTAGATATTTAAATTCATAAAAAGGCAAGTAAAATAATAAATTTTAAATAAACATAAAATATTAGTTTAGATTTTTATTTTGTCATTTTTAAGCGTAAAATTTTATTTATACTCAAGTTAAATATCTTATAAAGATCTATTTTATATATTGTGGCATTATTTTAATATTAAGGAATCATTATTTGTTATTAATATTATATAAATAAATAAAAAAATTTTATTTTTAAGATAAATGGATATTTTTATTTTAATATTTATATAAATAAACATAAATATTTATTTATTAGTGTAATTTGAGAGAAAAAAAGTTAAATTGAGTTTCACAAAAATAATATTTTATTGAGTATAATTTAAAATTAAAATACTATTGTAACTAAAATGAAATTTCCATACTAAAATTTAGAGTGCTTTTAATAATTTAAAATTATAATATAATTAAAATTATCTCTAAAATTTAGAGTGCTTTTAATAATTTAGTCGTAAAATGATCGATAAAGATCGCCACAATTACTTGTAAATGAGAAATTTCCATCTAAACGTGTTATCAATCAAATAAAATATTATTGTACTTGTAACTTTTTATTTACTAGTAATATCGGTTATATAAAACCAAACACTTTGTTGTTAACTTGATTCCTTAAAAACAAAAATTTTATTTGGAAAAGAAAAAACCAAAAATCAAAACGTTACTATAGTAAGGATAGTTAACAAAGATGATATTAGCTATTTGACATACGACTCTTTAAATATCATATTAAAAATCTGTTCGATAAAATTGATTATTTATAAAATATTAAATATTAAATATTATATAAATTAATTTTTTATAAAATATTATTTTATATATTATTAAATAATATTTTAAATGGTATTTAAGTGTTTTGATGGCGATTAAATTTTAAAAAGTCTGTCTGCAGCTTAAGTAAAGAGTACAAGAGGGAGGGAAATTAGAATGTTTCTGTTCCATTGAATTGTCCCTATTTTGTGGTCATTATTCAAAGCGTCAAACAATTCTGTCGTTTGTAACCTATTTCCAGAGTCGGTCTATCCATATAGATCATTGATCGGAGGGTAATTCTACCAGGGTAACAATAGTCGGTATTTTCTCTTTTAATAGACGCGATTGTATGCTAACACGCCTTCTCCTTCCATTTTTTTACTTCTTCGTTGTCAAATTTTAGCTTCCCGAATTTTCCCGAGAAAATTGAGAAGGAAGGACAGAAACTTATCTTTGTGCCAAACAGGAAAAATTATATCTGTCTGTAATCCACATGACTTCAGGTAATCTAATTCTCATTATTGTTTTATATTTGCCATTTCAATTTCATAATTTACCCGCGTAATCTTTTCGTTTGATACAATTGAAAGGTCTGGAAAAGACTTGTATTAACTGAGATATATGGAAGCTAAATTAAATTTCGATCATAGTATAACTGATGCAAGTTTCCCGAGTTAGATGCCTGTAGGTGTGGATTTTTGTAATTATCACCATCTACCTGATAATGAGAAATTTAAAACACATTTTCTCGCTATCCAAACACAACCATGAGAGTCTATTTTTCTGTTATCCTGATCAAATAAGTTCATTTGTTTTTTCTTTTTAATTTTTCTTTACAATGATCTATAGATTTGGCGTTTCAAGTTCCTGCCGAGCTCGAGACAGCTTTGCAATTGAAGACTGTCCAGTACTTAGTTACGCGAAGACCCTGGCTTGGTAATGCCCAATGTCACTGCTTCATTTAGTTTTTCTCTTTCTTTTTTAATTTTCGTTTTAATTATTATCGTTTGGCTATGTTTTGTGTATTCTTTATGTTTTCTTATGGTTTCAAGGTTTCGTTTCAGATCTTTATGGGATTAACGTTCGACCAGTTGCACCATATGAGAGTGCAGTTAGAAGACAAAATTATGATCCTGCACTGATACATCGTAGCTTGCCTGATGAGCTGCTACTGGAGGTAGTTCATGCCAATGTATTATTATTATTATTATTATTTTTGAATTTCATTTTCTATTTTCAATGAGCTGTTCTTATACAGAGATGACACAAGCTATGCAAAATTTACTCAACCATTACTATATTAAATAAGTTGGACGGTTGATATGAAGGTTGTCTTGACTTGAAGACTAAGTTGGGTATCTTAAGAAATAGAAAAGGGCATTCAACTTTTGATTTTGTTGATTGGAGCGTTGCAATAGATTGGAGTCATCTGTTATGGATCATTGTAAAACAAGGGGAATGGGTCCCATGAATAGTGTAGAATTTGCACTAGTTGAAACAGAAGTTCTATGTTAAAACAACGAGCTTTTTGTAAAAGAAGGGCATTTTGCTTGTATTGTGGATGAGGAGAAACCCTAGCTGAGACCCATAATATACATTCTTATGCAGATTTTTTTACGAATGAATCCGTATGATTTAGGAAGGGCTGCTTGTGTTTGTCGAAAATGGAGATATACTGTTCGTAACCCTGTATTCTGGCGTAGTGCTTGCTTAAAGGCTTGGCAGGTAAGTCCCAATATTAGTAGAATCCAATTAATCTTTTTCTCATTTCATTGAATCCAAGTTTGAATATGGACTTATCTTTTATGCAGCTATCTGGAGTGGTAGAAAACTATAAGGTTTTGCAATCAAAATATGAGAGTTCATGGAGGAAAATGTGGCTTTTAAGACCAAGGGTCCGTACCGATGGTATGTTTTAATTTTATTTTAACAGCAATCTTGTTCTTTTTTTTTTTTTTTTTAGAAAAAAGGGAAATTGAAAACTTCACTATTTCATCTTGAATTTACTGATTGTTTTTATGGTTCCTTAGCTGATTCTGTCTTCCTATATGTATTGGACTTAGTTTGCCATCTAAAGCCTTTCAGAATGGATTTTATTTTGGTTTATTTAGTTTCCATACTGGATGTGGCGTGTCTGTTTCTTCGCTTTAGAGTCTGTTTGGTTGAAAGGAATTAAACAAAATAAACGAAAGGAACGAGTAAAAAAAAAAAAATAATAATAATAATCTTCATGCTTCATGAGCTCATGAACCACCATCAAGATTGGGAGCAAGTGCTATTCTTCACCTTAATTTCAAATTTGCCCCTTGATTTTGTAAAGGAATTTGTGCAAGGAATGCCCAAAAAAAATTTCTCTTTCTTTGATCTTCCATCTTCCTTAAGCAAACAAACTAAAGGAAAAGTTGTGATCCTTTATTTCGTACTTCTTTCTTTCTTCCAATCCCTTTCTCTGCTAACCAAACAAATTGTTAATTTGTCATTCCCCGTTCTCTACCTTGCTCAATGTGTTAATCTACATTTTTCAAAGTTGGGTGCCAATTTTTTTTTCTCCTTTCTGATGAAATGCAAATTAGTTCAAGCTTCTATAAACCAGTCAGTTCATGGGTTTATCTTTCAAATTTTTCTCCTAGAAAAGTTAAAATACAAGTCTTGTACTTCTTTTTGTTATTCTCTATACTACTAGAGCTGTTATCTTCCTTCTCTCCTCTTCCTTTTCCTCTTCAATGTCTTAAGAATATCTTTTCTCTTGCATTTGATAATGTTGTTTCACTTATCAGGACATCGTAACAATCATATCTAGATATTTAGGCATGCTCAATTTCTATCTATCATTCTTCTTAAAGATATTTTCTGAAACAAGTATTTTATCTTTCTGAAACGGATATTTTATCTTTGTTATCTTTGAAGACCAAGATTCTTTTATATTGCTGTCTCAAAATTGAAGAATATGGTCTTTTACTATAATAAAAGAATGTTGAGAAACTCAAGATGTCAAAATTAATTTGGATGGAAAGTAATATCTGTATTCTTATAGTAATAAGGGATGGAAGTGTAAGTGAAACATATCTTATATTTTTGTTTGTATTTTCATCATATTTATGTTGTTAACTATTGGTGGTGAAAGGATTAATGTTTAATAAGTTCTTCTTGTGCTTTGGTTTCTCTTTTATGTATAAGTAGCAGAGACCACTTCAGGCTATAATTGTTGGAATTTTTGGGGAAAATAATAAAAAATAAATCTAGAAGTTTGGCTTTGGCATGAACAAAACTGACTTCTTTGCATTTTTGTCAATGAAAATTGATTGTATCTATGCCTTCTCCGTTCATTTTTCAATTTTGGTCGTCTTATCTTTATTTCAAATCTACAGAAAGTAACTTTGGAATGTATTACCATTTCTCATGTGTCAGGTCTCTATGTGAGTAGGAACACCTATATTCGTACTGGTGTGAGAGAGTGGACGGTCACCAATCCTGTTCATTTGGTATGCTTATGTGCTGTTTACACAATACATTTTTAGTTAATTTGCAATTCAGGCAATTATGGTTCTTGCATAGGGTCTTGAGTTATAAAATTAAGCTAGAACAACATAATGCAAGGAAAATGTACTTCAGCAGGAAGGGAAGGCCAAAATCTTCTTAAATTTTTCGTCAGTTTTCAAGGAATCTGTAGTTGTATGAGTATGAAAGCTTGTGTAATTTTTGTAATTTGAGGAATTATCAAATTACAACTTAGAATGTAAAATTGTAAGTGGATTGCCACATGTCATGCTCTGTGCTCTTAGTGAACTTTTTGTGACCATGCATTTCTTTGGAAGATATAACTCATGTATTGAAAATCTCTCAAGGAAAAGAAGCTATTTTCGGTGGGTGGAATTATAGTTTTTCAAGATAATCATATGTTAGAGAAGTGAATGTTGAAGAACAAATAAATATAACAGCAGAATTAATTCAGGAGATTAAGAAGCAAGATCTGGAGAGGATAACTTGGTATTAACTGCAAATCTGGATTTACAGAGATAATGAAAGCGCACAATGGAGTAACAGAAATAGAAGGATAAAATGGTTGATGAATCAACCCCCAGGCACAGCCCGTGCTGAGAGTAATCTGCCCAATAAGAAAAGGCCTCCAAAAAGATGCTTCTCTCCAAAACTGCCTCAATATATACAGCAAAAGCATAACTGATTTCATGATGTGTCCCTTCTTCCTTGAATTCCACTCCTGCTCTTGTCGCCCCTTCTAGAATAAACCAAGGCCTTGGGCCTATAGTCATATTCCTATCATCATCTGGTTGAAATACCTAAGTTAATCTACTTGTAATGATACCCAGAGATGGAAAACTTACCCTGTCCCTAAGGGAAATATGTGCCTTGCCCTAAAACCTGATAGGGTGATCTCTGCCCCACCAATGGCAGTGGGGTTGAGATGGGTTCAATCTGCCCTGCCTCATGTCATGTGAATTTTTTATTGCGCCCTGATTTTTTCCCTGATTTTCCAAAAATTTGTTCACACTGTAATTTTGTGTCATATAAATGTGGAATGCTATACTATTGACATTCAAAATATTATTTCTATCCGCTAGTAATATTTATAATTTAATACGTATATGCATACAACCTTTAATAATAACAACAGCTGGTGGACTTGGCTTTTAGTAAATGTGAATATGATGCTTGATGTTGATGGGTTCAATGTGGTTATTATTGTTCAGCTGCTTTACTTAGTTGAGCCAGTCAACTTGCCTCAAAAGTATGTAGAGCCAGATAGCACTTTATCTTAATCCATCATGAGTTAGGACTTCCTTTGCAGCCATGGCTATTATTTTTCCACGCCTGTAACAGGGTTTAAATGTTTATATGAAGAGAAGTAAAATTAAAAAAAGCATTGTTAGTTGGAATATATTCATTCTGGATGTAATGCACTCTTCTAACTTCCTTTGTGCTCATAAGCTTATTGCATTGTACATTTATGGGTTAGCCATTTGCATGGAATATCGAATATACTGTTCAAACTTCTTTATGCATGTATGATGATTATATTCTTCTTTTGCTGTCAGGCATCAGAATGAGATGTGGAGAGTAAACTGAATAGTGAGATTGAATATTCAAGAAAATATGGATTTATGGATATTTTACTGATTGATGCGTCTGAGTTGAGCCTATAATTAGATTGGAAAAATTTTAGAAGTGGAAAAGAAAACATGCCTACTCACTTGGTTCAAATAGCTTTTGTCATTGTTATCCTGATTTCTCTCCCTCCTACTGCAGGTTTGCTATTATCGTTACATGAGATTTTTACCTTCAGGAAGGTTTCTTTATAAGGTAACAATCTCTTGATGAAATTAATTACATCAATTTCAGTTGAACATAGATATTTTCATCTCTCTAACCATTTTAATCTGTTATTTTCGATGTATAGAATTCTTCTCATACAGTGAAGGAGGTTGTGAAATGCATGAATCTCCGTGCAACTAAATCTGATGATGTTTTTATTGGTCGCTTCACTCTGACTGATGACAAGGTAGAGTTCTATACTGGATTGCTATAATTTGGTTCTTTGTTCTACAAGTTCTTTATGTTCTTTTCTGCATTTAGTGTTTCTATAAGTTGAGAGTTTAATTTGATCCAAAATGCTAAATTTCTTTCTCATTTTTATTTCCTTCACTTTTATTCAATGTTCATTTTGAAGGTCTTTATTCTTAGACATTTATTATAGGTTGAAGCTTCTTTCCGGTACCCTGGCTTGCTCCCTACTCTATGGAAAATACGTTTAAGGTATTAAATGTTCTTGCCTGAACAACTGACCATTCAGTTTTCTGCGTTGGCTTTGTGCATTGGTGATAAAAGTGAAGTTGTATACATGCCATTCTTAGGCTAACGGAAGATAAGCTGTAACCGAGTTTGATTTAGAAGTAAAAGTTATTCTATAACATGCAAGGGAAATGCGCGTGCTATTTGACAAAGATAGATGTCGTTCTTGTTTTTGAAATGTTCTTGCATCATTTGTTCATGTGATCTGTGCCTTGATGCAATGGTAAAATCATTATTGTTGGGCACAGGTATTAGGTCTCATGTCTGCTGTTGCTGTGTACCTTGTATAATTTTTTTCTAGTCTAGTGCTACTCATTATACAACAATGGGATTTTGTTTCTTTTTTTTTTTTTTTCCCAATTATCAACTGTTCACCCTAAGTGTCAATAATTGCATGAATGATGGTTTTTTTTTAGTTCTTTGAGATACATTTTCTGGTTGTTTGGTAAATATAATTCCATCTGGGTGTTTATCTTACTCGATCTTTATTGAGCCTAACCATTACAATTAGTTGTATTTGGAAACTTTGATGCTTGATTCTCTCTGTTTTTTTTTTTTTTTCTAGTTTGGGATTTGAGACTTAGTTACTGTTGTTGATTAGCTCGAGGTACAAATTTGGTGGCAACTGCTTATGACGTGAAATTTTAGAGACCCTTTACATTGTATGTTTTAGATCTCATGCAATGTTTCCATGGAATATTTTGAGTTAAAATTTTAATTAAAGCACCTGTTTCATGAAAATATATATATATATATATATATATATATATATATATATATTTTATCATGTTTATATATTTGTGTTGCTCTAGTTGATGGTAAATTGGCAATGGTACAATCACTGCAATAATTAGGTTCTATAATTAGTTTGAGTTTACTTTTTGATAAAATGTGTCCCGGCACTAACTGTTTGTTTAAACTGGATCCGTTGATTAATTTTGTTTACTTGTAAGTAAATAGATTGACTTTGTTATGGTTATTAATCACTTATGGTGGGAAGGCATGTACATCATTGACATATTGTTTGGTATAAATGAAATCAAAATGTGGAATTTATTTATACATGAATTCTATATAGAATTCATGTAATGAAATTTTCAAGTTTGGAATAAATTCAAAAATTCAGAATCTATTTTCTTTTATTCCTAAAATACCCTTGATATAATAATGTTAGAAGGCTAAAAAGATGAAGAGTTTTGTCATAGAGTTTTAAGTTGTTTAAATTTGTGGAATTTATTTGGAAATTTCGCGTGTTTTGGTAGAATTTGGTTTAGTAATACACAGAATTGAATTCGTATTTTTTTTCCATACCGAACATGAAAATTTGGATTTATAAATGAATTTAACGAAATTTTGTAAATTCATTTATTCCAAACAGGGGGTGAATTACCCTCGAGTACTTGGGAATGAACCCGTGTATATTAAGGACTCTGCCGACGCTGTAAACATGAATTTCTCCTATCGTTCTCTGTCTGAGGGCTTCTCTCTCTCTGTTTTTTTTTCTTTTTTTCTCGTCTGAGGGCCTCTTTCTCTGTTTTTTTTCCCCCTCCCATTTTTTTTGTATTTCGTTCCTGTTGATAGTTTGGCTGATCATCTGCTGTAGGTTAAGAGGAACAACTGCTGGGGCTAATAATCGAATGGATGTACTCTCACTTGTTACAAGTAGAGTGGACAGTGATGGGGTCAGTGGACCTGAAGAAGACATTGATGAAGTCATCGAGGACGGGCAAGAGGATGAGATTTCGCGCACTTCACACAGGAGGGGTCTTGCGCCTTTTGTATTTGTTCCATTTGAGGAGGTAATTAATGTATTTTTGTTCTTTGGTGACATGTCTTCGCTGAACCCTTCTTCTCCACTCCACACTCCCACCAAAAACACAGATAGATCTTCCTTTTCATACGACAAGATTTCTTGACTATTGGATACTAAATTGTGGGAAACAATTGGCTTTTTTTTTCCTTTTTTTTTCTTCCGGATAGGTGGGAACGTCAGTTCTGAACCTGCCTGTGGAGAAGATGGATTTTTATGTACCTGGATAGAACCTGGATCTCTTTTGATTAATTGAGCTCCAACTAATGTTGAAACATCAAAATAGTAACCTTGCAGCTCTCAAGGTGATTACTTCAGTACATAACCAAAGCTTGTTTGTCGAGCTGTATATATGTTTGTATTTATACCTGAATACTCGTATGATACCATATGGTTAATGACATTTATTTTTGGCTGTTAGTTTTTGTGCCTCCAAATACATGTATTAGATAATGCTGTGTACTTATTGTTAGGCTTTGCCGGTGGATTTTGTCTTAATCAAGGATTCACTGTGCATCACCTAAAGAATCAGAATTGTCTCATTCGTTACCATGTTAATGTCCTGGTTGTGTTTGATTTTTACTGAATATATAAATTTACCTTTTAACTTTATAATTTTAATCTATTTTATAAATAACTTATCGTGCATTTAAACATGTAAATTCTCATAATATTATACGTTTTTTGATACTAATATTAATAATTTTTAGGCTTTTGACTTTTATCTGTAAAATATTGATTTAATATATAATTAAAATGATTTTTAAAATAATAATTTTTATAAATTTCGATTTTTAATGTGTTTTTATTTTATTTGATTTTAAAAGTTGAAGTATTTGAGTTAAAATAGAAGTTAAAGGATAATACGAGATAATAAATAAAGTTCATATTCGGCGTTTGATTTTTTTGTTTTGAACATTTGGTACTTCTGGTCATCTATTTATGCATGCAATGCGCAAAGTTATACAGTTCTAATTCATTTATAATAGATACTTTTATAACAAGGAAAAACAAAAATAACAACAGATTAATGGAGCACTCGCACCGCGAATTCGATCACTGACTGAAAAGACGTACGAGAAGCAGTGCATAAAGATGGATAAACAAAATACAGGAAGCAAGCAGAGATGATTGTTCTGCTGATACATAGGTGAACATCCAGGAAATTATCACAAGCTACTGATTTATTATTATTATTATTATTATTATTACAAGCAACCCGTCCTCGTATATATGAAGCTGATTACTTATATGTTGGATTTCGGTTCATCTGAGTAAACAACAGATTTCCAAGACGGATGCCGCGGAAGAAATGTGTCCTGCCAAGCGAAGGGCAATAATTCAGAATAATTGAAATAAACGAAACCCTAAGGTCAGTTCATATCAGATTTAACAATTCTTCTCAAAGAAAATCGAATTACGATAAATAGACAAAAGCCAGAAAGGGAAATGGACTCACAGAGACGTAGGAGCAGGAAGGGATGATGGAAATGGAATTGGACTTGGCATGAGTAAGAGCTGCAACACAAAGGTGAGAAGCCATGCCTAAGCCTCTCTTTGAACTCGGGACATATGTGTGGATTAAATCCATCACTTTCCCATCGTTTCTGAGCACATACTGGATGTATGCCTCTTTGTCTTCCGTTTCAAATTTATTCTCCTTCTCATTCCACACAATCGTCGGAGCTCCTTCCGCAGCGGTTGCTGTTGTTGCCATATTCCCTTCTACTCCTTTATCTGTAACTGTTTCTTTTTTGTGTGATAAAACGATAGATAAATTGATAATGGGACAGAGAGCTGTTCTCTATTTATAGGAAAAGCAAATTATTGGTCAACTGTGTTGAGTAGACTTTCGATTTGGGCACATGCGGGTCCTATAAGATGGTGGGTCTGACTCGTCAAATATTCAAGTGGAAGAATTGAGTTCTATTTCTGATGATTGTGAAGATCAAGTGGGTGAATTTGAAACTTTGATTAAGCCGAGTATCCCATGTTCTTTCTAGAGTGGACTGGGTGGGTATGATTTGATTTCTAGAGTATTTTTGCAATTCTACTCAAGCTTGGCTTGTCTGTATCAATACTTTGTTGAGAATGAGATCCACCATATATGCCTCAACACAAGGACATTGAAGATTACAGGTATCTTCTTCATTTCTTAAGCAAACTCGCCCAAATACAAAATTCAATCTTTGAAAATTTTATAGCTTATTCATTTCTTTAGACTTCTATGTTTTTTTTTTTTTTTTTCTTGAACTTTATTTTTTAACTTTGTGACTCATTTTCCTTTTTTGTTGCTTTTTTTTATCACAGATTAATATGTTTTGTTAACATCAAAATTAATAAGATTACTCCATTTGGATTAAATATGGTTTCCTATTTTTTATTTATTTTCATTAATATTTTATTGCCTTTTTACGATATAAATAATTTTTTTTTTAATTTTTGCATTATCTAT
Source organism: Jatropha podagrica (assembly GCA_947857235.1). Classification (NCBI taxonomy): domain Eukaryota; kingdom Viridiplantae; phylum Streptophyta; class Magnoliopsida; order Malpighiales; family Euphorbiaceae; genus Jatropha; species Jatropha podagrica. Next base: position 14,362 of record CANUEP010121406.1, on the reverse strand, counting down.
TCAATAAAAATTATAGTTTGTGTTAGGATATTTTAAAAGCTTAGTATATTGTTTCACCTTAATTTTTAGTTTTATTGTGATTTTATTCTAATTTAACTTTTATGTCAATTTTACCATGAACTTTAATCTTTTATTGCAATTTCATTCTAATTTGATTTTTATATCAATTACACTTTAAATTTTAACATTTTACTGCAATAACACCTAAATTATAATTAAAACTTAAATTGTATATAAAAAAATAGATTTATTCTTAACTTTCAGCTTAGATTAACTTAATATATTTTTGTGAATAAAAGAGTTTAGGTTAATAGTAAAAACAAATCTCAGTTATTATTTTTAATATTTTCAAATTTTTTTATTGATAATAAGTAATATTTAAAAATTAATTATTTGACATATCAATTTTTTTAAAAAAATTAGAATATAATTATTATTATAGTTTGACTTTAATGTAAATTTTAAAATAATTATAAAATTTAAAACAAAGTTACTATCGATTTATTTGACTCTTAATCTATTAGAAATTGCGACATTTTTATCAAAATGGAATATAAGAAATAATTATATATATTTTTTTAAAAAAAAAGCATTCACGTATCAAAAAATTAATTTATGGTGTTATTGCACGGCATAAAAGTCAAATTAGAATGAAATTACAATAAAATATTAAAGTTCAAAATAAAATTGACAAAAAAGTAAAATTAGAGTAAAATCGTAATAAAACCCAAAATTGAGGGTGGAAGAATATACTAAGGCTATTTCATAGATATTGGTTTCTAAGTTCCCATTCGTTTTTACTAGTAGCAGCATCTTAATTAATTTGCTTATTTGTTTTGTTTTGTTTTGATTAAGCCTTGTAGATGTTATGCTCTATGTTTAGACTCTCTTCTGTCAATATTGATCAATCTCTTATAGAACTGCATTTGAAATTTTATTTCTGGTGAAAGAGTGACTAATCAATTTCCAAAATAAAAATTCTACTCCAATTTCTATAGGCTTAATACATTTAAAGACCATCATATTGCTAAAATGCTATTAATTAATGGAAATAATTATAGAAGGAAAAAGGGGAAATTAAAGGCAACAAAGTATTAGTGGAAATAAGGGGGGAAAAAAAGAAATTAAATTAACCATTTGATTTTAAAAAGTAATTTTGTCAATTTTATATATATATGTATACATATATACAAGCTCAAATATGTATCAAATTAAGCTGGAATTTAAAATTTATTGAACCTCAAGCCATGCTTAACCTGAGCTAAAATCTATCAAGTTGAGCTTTCAACCTAATAAGTTTAAGCTTCACTCAACTCGTTTCCACGTGTAAGAGCACTTCTCATTTCATGCTGCCTGTCCCAAAGTACTTTTCAGTTTTCACATAAACATCCCATAAAAAAGAATCAGACTCTGCGAGGAGCTGACTCCAAAGTCGAAACTATGAAGGTAAGTAAATAAATATGCCGGACTCGATAACAAAAACAAAACAAAACAAAACAAAAAAAACACATGTTCCCTTAACAACACTGTTCTAAAAGCTATTAGTGATTGAATCATCTGAATCACATATTATATTTTAATTGAGAGGAGAAAGAAACTCATCATCATAATTCATAAATAATACAGTTCCAAAATACCAGGATCCTACATATACAAGCAAATGAAATAAAACAATCTAAATCAGAATCCAAGCAACTTCTGCTCATACCATACAAATCAAATGCTTGGTCTCCAGAATAATGGATATTAAGAATCATGCAAAACCCTTTTCACTCTGCACGAGACTGGCCTGCTCGGGATGAGAGAATGATTCCCACAATAAGACCGTACAAAGCAAGTGCTTCAGCAAAGATGAGGATAAGAATCATTCCCACAAAAAGTTTTGGTTGCTGTGCATTAGCCCTGATATATGTTCAGACAAGAAAAATTATATCACTGAAAAATATTGACATACATTAACACATATTTGTATCCATAAATAGATAATTGAACAGGTGGGGTGTCTCAGCCTAGAAGAACAAGGGGGATCTTGATCCTGGAAAAGAATTCCTCACTCGCATCCAGAAGCCAGAAACACAGGACATGATTTTTTTCTCAGCCAAAGGAGCGCAAAGGCTCAGAATATGTCAAGGTTAGTATTTGAACTCCTACCAGTATGATTTTTTATGTCCGACATTGCTATATCCCATAAAATTCAAAGACATCCATTTTTATTGCTAATGTAATATCAACCCTTTCATTTAAATCGAAGTTTAATATGCTGTAATGTAACATGATGAAATGTAATCAAATGTATTTTTTGTTCAAACATTATACTAAAGATGCATTTGATTGCATATTACATTATAATTCCGTTCTGGGATACTTAACATGGCTCAGCTGTTATCAGATAGATACACAAGAGCACAACCGAGGTTCGATTATAAGACTAGTAAGGCACCATATAAATATGAATTCTCTAGAAAAAGAAAACTTAAAAGCAAACAAGCTAGGTCAAATCAACCAAAGCAACGGATCCTCTACTAAAGCAACGGAAACCTATCATTGAATATTTGTACCAGACATAACTCTAAACTAGGCAATGATGGAGTTATCAACTAGCCCCAACTGCACATACAATCAAACTTCTTAAGAAATCAATCTCGACAGGTTACTCTTTCGATGATCCACAGGTAGGCATATTCTTAAAATAAAATCAATAATCTTAATTCTTATATTACATTTAATTAAACTAGAAACAAATGAATCAATCGATAAATCTCCATAAACAAAATTGAGTAAGGCAACAAAGTTGAAAGATTACCGAACACCAGCATCGCCAACAATCCCAATTGCCATTCCAGCGGATAACCCAGCAAGGCCACAAGCAAGACCGGAGGACAAGTGAGCATACCCATCAAAAAGATAATAAGATTTTGCTTTTGGATTAATACCGGTACTAATAATAACAGCTATAATTAACCCATAAATTCCCAAAACTCCAGCCATGACTACTGGAACTATAGACTTCATCACAAGCTCAGGTCGCATCACTCCCATGGAAGCCACACCCACCCCACTCTTTGCTGTCCCATAAGCTGCACCCATGCCTGCAATCCCAAATACCAATATATCAATTAATTATCATCAGATATCGCAATTAGGCTGATCTTGCCGATACCAGTACCGAAATTTTTATGCTTCTGAGAAAATTAAAGAAAAGGAAAAAAATAATAAAAAATTAAAAGCGGAAGTGGAGAAATTTTGTACAGGAGAAGACGAGAGCAGCCGCGGCTCCAAGGAAGCCAAAGAAGGGAGCAGTCTCATCGCCGCTAAAAACCGAAGACATTGTTCCGATTGGGTGTTCGGTAACGGGGATAAGAGAATGACAGTTAATGCTTAACTCCGATTGAAGTAGAGCTACGTTCGCATCAGGCTTTGGAGAGAAAATGTGAAGCTGAAGATCCGATCAGGGGAAGCGAGGAAGGAGGATTGTATTGTATTAATCACGTGAGTGATTATCGATTGATCTTTTTCCGTTTTCACGCCACTTGACCCCATGATGGGCCCATCTACAGCCCAGTCCGTCCAGCATTTTTGCTGGGCTCCATTTTTTCTTGGAGAATTTTCTTAGGTTCATTCCAGTATGAAAATTTCTTATTTTATAAAAAAAGTTTTACAGAATTGATGATTTTCAAAAAACAATTAATCATTTTCAATGATTATTAATCTAAATAATAATATTTAATTTTTATATTCAAATAAACGATTTAGAAAATTTTCCATATAGTGTGTTTGTTTTCTGTATATTTTCATATATAAATATAAATACAAAAAACTTTGAAAAAGCATTAAGAAATTAATCTAAAGGTGATTGACTAATTAATTACTGATTTTAGACTTTTAGTCAAATGTATTGTTATATTATTGATTCATTCTTGAGATTTAATCAAATTAAAATATTTAGTTATTTTATTTATATCCATCAATCTTCTATACCACATAATATATAATCTATCCATAACCTAAATTTATCTATAATATATATATATATAAGTGAGAATACTAAAAAAATATTGAAATTATTAAAAAAAATTTCTATAAAATTTATGAATTAATAAAAATATCATTAAAGATATTAATTTGATTGGTTAAAAAAATAAAAATAAGCTAATTTTGATTTTTATATTAATTTTCTATTTAGATTTAAATTCTATTAAATTATAATAAGAAATTATATTATATATTACATAAGGTATATATTAAATATGGTGAGATTATCTTTAAAAATTTTAATTTTATTGATCAAAATGTAAAAAGTCAATGCTCACTATTTTTTAAATGTTCTTAGAGTTTTAATGATATAAATTCTGAATAATATTAGAATTTATAATAAAAATATTAATAAAAAATAACATGCAATTAAACTAGATAATAATGTTTGATGGATGAAATAATTAAATATTAGATGAAATGGCTAATAGTAAAAATAATATTTTTTAGATGAAATGGCTTAATAATTTAATAGATTAAACTTTATGAATGAATTAGCGATTTTATCAAATAATAAAGATGTTATAATAATTTTCACGAAAATCTGGTGAAAAATAGTTCATTACCCTTGAAGTGAAGCAACGGGCCTTGACCTTGATTTCCTTTTTGAATTTTTTTTTTTTTCCCCTAAAAAGTGCTGAAACAGCGAAGTCACATCTACCAAAGTTCCTTTTATGTTTGGATTTATGTCTCTCGAACTCTGAATGAGGGAAGAAAATGTTTACTTTAGCTGCAATTTAAAATCTTACTAAATCCTCTGTCATCTAATGACACTACCTTAAACAATAATTCTCCTGTCGTGTTTCTCTAGTCTTTCTCTTTCAAACACCTCACTTAAAGCCAACGAGCTAGAAAGACACGCAGCTATGGCGGATTCAAGGGTCGAGACCATCTCAAGACTAGCGCAGTGGAGGATCGACAACTTCGGTCCTTGCTCCTACAAAAAATCCGATCCTTTCAAGGTCGGAATCTGGAACTGGTTTGTACTACATACACTCTTTTGTGTGTGTGTTTCTTTTGCATATTACTGATGTTACTATGGCTTCTTTTTAATCGGTTTGTTTTGTCTTGATAGGCACTTGTCTGTAGAAAAGAATCGGTACCTGTACGTTCGTTTATTTCCAGAGCCATCTCGAACTTCCAAAGAGCAGCCTCCTATTGCCAGATTTGTTCTTCGTGTCTCTAATGCCGGCGCCAATCGCAAACCCTATATTTCTCCTAGTACGAGCTTATCTTTTCTTCTTTAATTATTTTATTATTGCAATTTTGTCTTTATTGCGTGTGTGATGTTTTCTTTGTCCCTTCAAGCTATGTGTAGTCTTGGGATTCTAATTTACTTTCGTGTATACAGATATCTACGTGTGAATCCAAAAAGTACTTTTTTTTAAAACAAAAAATTGGAATAAACATATTAAGGTAAATTACGTTAAGGATTTCATTTATGTTGCTGGTTTGATTTTGCCAATTGTAATTGTAACTTCTGTTAGTTTTTGTAGATGAGATAACTTTTGATGCAAGTGAATCTGTTCTGATGGATAATCAAGTTAATTGTCAAACTGGTATTAGTATATTTGTTTATCTAGAATGCACCCAAGTGCATAGAGTCTATCCAGGCTATGATTCTGTGAGATCTTTACCTTGTAGAAGTTTCTTAGAGCTTGCTTTTTATCTTTTAACATAGGAGGCCTAGATAGGGACTATCTGACTCTTCTAAGAAAATTCTAAAATCACATACGTATGCACTAATGCATAGACATATGCATCCTGATAATTGTTTGTTACGAGTGCTTTTGTAAAGTTCATATCAGCATCCCTAAAGTAAATTAGTGAAAGGATGTCTCTTGTCCATTTGATTTATGGATTTAGAACTTGCTTTATACTTTGATATAGAAGTATATTTGCTTAGTTCTTCTGTAAATCAAAATAGGAATTTGCTTAGTCCTTTCATATAGAAATAAGTTGCCGGGAAGTTTTTGTTCTTTCAGTTGGTTAGAATATATAAAGGATGATATTGATCCTACTGCGCATTTGCTTCCACAGAGATGACAGTCAGTGGGTATCTAGATAATATCAGTTCTGCTTTCCACTTTTTATTAAGTATGTGTTCTCTTTCTGTTGTGTTAAGTTTTCCCACTTCTTGATGAAAACATGAAAGTTCTGGTTCCTGCTCTGTTTCTGCATTGTCAATGTTCAATGATTATTCATTTTTTAAATTGATATTTGCAAAATTTATGCAATTGTTGGGTATGTTCATTTGGCAACTGCTTTATTTTCATGGCATGGAATTGAAAAGACATACTATTAGGCATTACTACATGCATTGCCAATATAACAACAGCGATGTAATAACAATATTTAATCTCATTTGTTTAGCCGTTCTGATTAATAGTGGCAAATCTCTAATGTTTTATTTTGGAAAGTCTGTACTTGTTAATTTGGATGAAGCAGTAATGAATAGATTGCTGTAACACTATCCTCCTGCAGTTCATGAGAGATTGCTTCGGACTTGTGATGACTTTGTCTGGCCCGTTGATTCCGCTTTTCACGGTCGCATTATCATTGATGTCGAGTTTCTGGATATCAAGATCTGCCTTCTGAGTGTAAGCTTCTTTATGTTCTTATCTGACATGATATGATGATGGTCTGATTTTTTTACTTTTCCTATTTTTGTGGGCTGAGTTGTGGGGATTGTCATTCTGTAAGGGGGCACAGGGAGGGGGAGAAGTATTTCCTAGTTAGTTGTTTCCTGTAAACTAGATGGCACATGTTTTGAGATCTTTGAGTCCTCTTCTTTTGGTGAAGGTGAGAGTAGAATTGGAAGTCAAAAGGTGTTTAAACATTTTCAGATAGATGGTTTGGAGCTCAGAATCTCTGAAATCTAAATTTCTCAATCCTTTATTACTGTTTGCTGTTTTTAGGAAGCCCCTGGTAGTCTAAATGGAGTTCATGCTAGTATGGATAATTTTATAATCTAGCTAGCACACCCATATATTCTTCATAATCGATTTCAAGTGGTATCTCTGCTGCCTATTTGGTGGTCTGGCCACCAGTTGAAAACAACTACTTCCTCAACTTGGACACTTGAATGATTTCTTGTCAAAATTTCCAGAAGATAAGGATGGTGACTGGATGTTTATGGTCATATTCTGTAGGAGTGTGTTCTTCAATTGCATTTAAATTCCTAAGCATTCAAATAATAATCTACAAATGCAAGAATGTTGTACGAATATGGTCGGTGGGGACAACATTTGTTTTAGGTACAAAAGAGGCATGCCTTTTGCATCAAAGGAACTCATTGAAGTTGGAAATATTTTCATTTTTTCATTGAACAACCTTTAGTCTGGCCGTGGCAGAAAGTTACGACCTTATTTGTTCCTCTTCAAGTAAGCAGAATGCGCATTCAATGAGAGTGCAATTCGACCCAATTACAGATTAATGACGATTGTGCATGCATACATTTCTAAGCATTTGATACGAACTTGAATCACTATTAATTTTGTGCTTCCTCAGGCTAAAGCCTTTGTTCTTTCCCTGTCAAAAACACAGGGTGGAGAAGCCAGTTCTATATGGCCCAGTGATGGTATGATGCAGTCTGTTTCAACCCAAAGCACGCTTCGATGTCTCTCTCGCATGCTGGATGAAGCAATCCACACTGATGTTACTATCCACACTGCTGATGGCACCCTAAGAGCTCATAAAGCTATGCTTTCTGCAAGTTCACCTGTTTTCCAGAGCATGTTCCACCATGACCTAAAGGAAAAAGAGTCCTCTACAATCTACATAGAAGACATGTCAATGGAGTCTTGCATGTCTCTTCTAAGTTACTTGTATGGAACCATTAAACAAGATGATTTCTGGAAGCACCGGTTAGCGTTACTCGGGGCTGCAAACAAATATGATATTGTGGACCTTAAAAATGCTTGCGAAGAGAGCCTCTTGGAAGACATCAATTCTGGAAATGTCCTAGAGAGGCTGCAAGAAGCCTGGCTTTACCAGTTAGATAAGCTGAAGAGAGGATGCTTAACATACTTGTTTGATTTTGGCAAGATATATGATGTTCGAGAAGAAATAAATAATTTTTTCAGGCAAGCCGACAGAGAGTTGATGCTAGAAATGTTCCAAGAGGTGCTGACAGTTTGGAAACCTGTATAACTTACAGTGTAATATAGTTGTGTATTATAACACTTAAAAGTCTGTTATTATTCTGTTTGGTCATGGCGGTGTGTCTTGTATTCTAAGTCTTTAAACTGTATCATCCATCATCAGTGTAGTGAGGCGTGAGAGTTTCTTTGTGCAGAAGCAATTAAATTTAGAAAATTGTTCTGGGTTTGTTGCCCGGCAAGTTTGAAGTGGATAATGTACATGGCTGGCTTGTAATTCCAGAGTCTCTTAAGATGATTGTAACATTTTGACACAATAGAGGACTGTATCATTATCCAGCCAAAGAATCTTGTTTTCATCCGCTTGCTAACTGGAAAAAGAGTAAAAATAACAGAAACGAGTGGGTAACTGATTGACACTTCCCCCGCCCCCCCTTTCCCTTCAATTTTTCTTTAAATAAGTACGTGTATATTTTTTTAGTTTGACCCTTCCTAAAATTAAGATTAAAACACTCCGGAAATGTTTTTTCTTTCCTATCGATCCGCCACATTCTCAGCCTGTCTCCGTCTCATTGCAACGACAATGCTTTAGCTGATAATATGCAAAACTTGAATCTAAATAGACAAACTTCTATACCTAATTCTGGTCCTAGGCTTCCACCTTTTGGCCAAACCATCACCTTTTCCACAAACAACGCTTTCCTCCGTTGCTTTTGTGTTTCTGCATCCTCACCGGTCACCACGCACAAGGCCCACTATAGTCCTGCTGTTAGTTTCCCTCTTGGATCTAGGTTGGCTCCTCTAGGGTCTTCGCACTCTTCTACTGGCAGTCCAGTTGGGTACCTTCTAATGGTCACCCTACCAGTCCAACTCTCCGGTCATCACCAACTGGTAGCCCGAGTTTTTTTTGCCTTACAGCCTCTTAAAGGCCTGGTCCAATTGAAGCTCCTTGAAGTGCATCTGCATCTGCTGCCGATCCTATAAGTAATGGGCCTACATTTCCTTCAGGCATTTTTGTCAATTGCCCCGAATTTCCTCCACGTGGAAGTACCACGCGGCCATTTATGAGATCTCCTCCGGCCACAACTTTCACTTGTGCTCCTCCTGAGGGTCCAAATGTGCATTCTTTTCTGAGAAGTTCAGTTCAGCTGCTGTTGCTCCCCCATCCTCCTGTGCAAACTCCACCATTGCCTGGTCCTCCCTCAGGAGCACAGACATGGCAAATGCACCACCTCAGGCAAGCACTTAAACTTTTTGCGACATCCGTATTTACTTATTTTGAGCTGAACCCCAATTATGTATATATATTTATTGAACATGAAGCAAAATCTTACTTTAAGCTTATGAATTTGATGCACGGAACTAGAACAGTGCATGTTTTTTCCTTATTTAAGATCCAAGTACTCAAATGAATGTAAGGGAAGCAGAGTTCGATGGTAGAGAGGCTGCATGTGTTTAAATATTAACCATTACAACAGAGGACTTCCATTGACTAGAAATCGTTGTTGCTGAAGAATTAAGTTCAAATACTGAATTTGAAAATCTTCTTTGTTTTGCTTTCCGTACTTAACAATAGCATGGACTACATTTGGACTCCAATATTTCATAATAATGATTTGCTTTTATATTTTTCCTTTTTGATGTTTACCGGATTCTGTTTTCAGCGTATGGGTCTGAGGTAAATTGTATTTCATTTATCCTAGACAATCTTAATTCTGAAATTCTGGGTAGATAGCTCAGCCTCCGCAATTTCCTGTCTCTATGCAGCCACCTAGAATTTTTTGGCCGCATCACCTACTCTGAGTCAAACGGAATCCGCTCTGTCAGAGCCGTCTAAGATCAATCCCAATCAAATCCCAAGGCCTGTCCCATGTTCCACAAAAATTGTCCCTCAAACATGTCGAGGAACTCTGGCTAATCCTCCTCCAGTATGTTATTTGAACCTCTTATAAAAAGAGGAAAATACTTTATCCTACTTGAGATTTGCTAGACTGGGTTATGTATTTGTTTGTTTTTTTTCTGCTATTATTTCTTACCTTGCAACTTAAGTCGTTTGCTCATTTAACATCACACTGCATGTTCAGATACTGCAATGATATTGGACTAGGTTTTATATTGTGTGTTATAATCTAATTTCATGAGTTTTTTGAAGCCTGCTATGAGCGACTACATGGTCAAAGATGGTAACTGCAGTGTGATGCATTAGATGTATCATCAATCAGGCTAAGTTTGAGTCCTGACATGCATGAATCTAGAGTTGCTTTTGTAATTTATAAAACCATTGTGAATTATTGTATACCTCGGTCTGCTGTCATAGCTTATTGTTATTTTTCTTCTTCTTTTTTTTTTTTTTCTCTCTCCATGACAACAGATCCCATGCACTTTTTGATCTAGGCCCCGATGATATATAGGCGAAGAGATGCGGATGGGAGGCCTGAACTTTGTAGAGGAACAGTTGGATTTTCAGCTAGTTGCTACCAAGGAATAGGCGGTTAGTGAATAGATGAAGTTTTTTGAGTTCTATAGCAATTTGTCTTCGATGTTCATGTGCTTCTCAGCATATCAGTTTTGTTTCATAACTTGTGAGATGGCATTTATGATATCGCTGTACTTGCAAATACTTTACTTTCTGCCTTAGAAAGCCCCCCATGCATTTCTTGAGATGCCTATGTTAGAGTCAACCCTGTATTACTTCCTAGCTTTTATGGAACACTTTAGTCTGCATTAATAAAGTGGTCTGCTGTCTTCTCTTCTCTCTTCTGTTCAAGAGCATGCCTATCAAAAATTTACTTGCTTCATTATTTCTCTAACTAGTCATTCTTTTTATACAATATACAATTGGGAAAACTTTACTTGTTTCATAACTAACAACCTATGTACATGCTATATCTGGATTATGTTTTCTATTCACTATATGAACTGCATCAAAGTATGATTTTTTTTCTCGGTGTGTGAACCAATTTGAGCTTTGCATTTTTCCCTTTTTAATGTTTCCATGAGTGCCATACAGAATAGTTGGATTTAGCATAAGCATAACTATGCCTATGTCTTTTGTGCTGAGGAGTGCTTGTACTACTTGGCCTGTGAAAAAAAGAGATTCAAAGTTCCTTGACTTCTTCTCTGTTGGATTATGGTAAGTTATTGAAAGAATGAAAACAAACTTTTGCAAATTCTAGAGGAAACATCTATTATTTATAATATATTAAAGTTCAAAAAGAAAAAAAAATACAGGAGAAAAATATAATAATTTCTGCCAAAAATAAAAGCAAAATCATTATTATTGAAAATAAAGTTATTCTTTTTCCATTCGTATAAGGAGATGATGGGAATTAATTTTGGTTTACTTGTCATAAATAATAGCCTGAAATCCTCTATCCTCTCGCTCTCTCTTAGGATCTTAATCTTCTTCCATGGCTTCCACCTTGGGAATGCACTACATGTGGCAAGAGAGCTCTTCAATCTCTACCACCACTGGTACAGATGATAATGATAGATTTGAAATTGATCTCGACTTTCACCAACTTCTTGAAATATATTACCCTCAGATTCTGTAACACTCACCGCTCAATTCTGGAAAATTGGATGGCGGATGCCACATTCGGTGTCGGAGCACGTCCTATTCTATTCATTAACTCCATAATGTATGTTAGAAGTGATTATTTTTTTGTGTGAAGCAAATAATTTAAAATAATCAATAGAGGTTTTAGAGATAATCTTACGGAAAATAAAATTATGAAGGTAAATTAAAATTTTTCGCAAGAGTCCCTTTTTAAAATTTACTTGCTACACAAAGAAAATTAAATACACTTTCAGTATTAGCCCCTAAACCTCAATTTCAATTTTACTCAATTCATCAGCAAACACTTCTAAAAATTTAAGATCAAATCAATCTCATTATACCATTATTCAATCAAGGTAAATAAATATATCATTATTCATAAATCAAATAAATAATCAAATAATAATATTAAATCGGCCACCGATTTCATTAAAAATTTATTTAAATATTTACAACATTAATATTATTCACAAGAGTCTATACATACCATGAATTACATTAATATACATGTCTTAGCCAAAATGCTATATTTATTTTGATGCTTTTTTCTGGTCCCGATAGGTTCTCTTTGCTCCTAATCTGCGTGTGATAATCAACACGTTGAGTGGAAGATTCAGTGGTGTTAAATAATTATAAATTAAAATATTCAAAGAACACCAAATAAATAATCACTAATAATATACTTTTTCAAACACTGAAATCATAATAATTAAATTCAAATATTTGGAAAGAATATAAGAAATTCACACTTAAAAATTTATTCCAACTCAAATTAAATAAGAAAATATCGTAAATGTCAATATATTTTTCGGTTTCAGTATAATAAATTAAAATTTTCATTTTCATTTTATCTAAAGCTCATACCAATACCGAAAGAATGTAAATAGAATCGATCGTGGCCTGTGAAAGCGCCACCCACCAATCACATAATCGTGGCCTGTGAAAGCACCCCTCACCAATTACATAATCATGGCTTGAGGCCACCGTGGTCTGCGCAAGCACCACAATAATAAGCGCGTCTGTCTATTTATAAGAACTGATAACCCTAGCATATGATCATAGCTTCACCAATAATATGGACTGATAACCCGAGCATGCTCATATATTATAATAATCTCATCATACCACATGTCAATCACGTATGGTAGAGCTTAGAATAATTAAATTCTTCCATAAATAGTCTCATTTCTCATTCACCATTTCTTATTCAAAAATATTTTAAAATTAACAATTATTATTTCAAAATCATTTAACTTACAACTTGTAAAATCCAACAAAATCAATTCATGTTTCAAGTAAAAACCTTTCTTTCATAATGCCTCCATTAAAAGTACTAATTATCAATTTAAATCACTCTTTAAACTCATTTAATCCATTTCTCAAACAAATAACCATAAAACTCTTTTAATAGTTTAAAAACATTCTTTTAAGTCTTACTAAAATGTTTAAACACCAAAATTCAAAAGAGAAATCTTAACCACCAATAAATTACTTAATAACAACCCTATTAAAGTTTAAATCAAGCATAGAAATCACAAAGAGCATGGTGTCTTTCACCAAACAAGGGTTCGGCCAACCATAGAGAATGAAGGGGAAATGATTTCTTTCCAAATTAATTCCATAAACTTGACATTTATTGTGTTCTCAGGGTATAACTGAAGTTATAAGACTTCAAATTGAGTGAAACTTAATTCCTTAGAAAGATAAGACAAAATTCTACAAATTTCATGAAGGGACCATAGTCCAGATCATTTTCTAAGAGGGTGAAAGAAACCCAAGAACACAGACCAATAATCCAACATGATTCAGCACTACCAGTTTTGGTATAAAAATCACAAGTTGAGTTATATGTATTCAAATTAGACACAAGAGGATGATTTAGAAAGCTAAGAAGTAGAACTACAACTTTTATGAAGAACACAAGATATTATCTTGTCATTTTGGCGGCTAAAAGGGATAGTCAATTCGGATATACAAGTGAGACGCCATAACAGAATCAGTTTTGGTATTTAAATCATAAGTTGAGCTACAAGTATTGGAATTGAACATAAGAGGATGTTTTGGAAAGTTGAGAAACAGAGCTACGACTTTCACGAAGAAGTCAGAAGCAAATGAAAATTATAAGAGGGTCGAAAATGACTTTCAGTCCACCCTAAGTACACCTCTAACATTAAAATTCATCAAAAATCTAAAATTTAAAACTTAAGAGAATGAAAGGGAAACTAGAATATTATTGTACTAACTTCTTTTTCAAGCTTAAACAAGCTTAAAAACTCTATTATTGGACTTTCTCCTTGTCTTTGGTGGAGGGTTCACCAATCTCTTCAAAATAGGAAAAGAGCTTATTAAAATCAAAATTAACACTAGAAAAGAAAATAGCATGGCTTAATGCATGAATTTCATGACTAATCCTAGAATTAGATTTAATAAATCACAAAACCCAAAAGGTACAACTTACCTCTTTTAATGGCAACTCCAAAACCAAAGCTTAGAAACTCCAAATTCAAGCTTCTACTACTTAATTCTCAATGTTTAATCAAAATCCTATGATTTAATTAGGTGGTTTAGTGGTATTTGGAGGTAGAAAAATGAAAGAAAAATGGAGGAAGAAGGAAGAAGAAGTTGGCGTGGAGGAAGAAGAAGGGAGGAGAGAGAAAGTGTTGTGATTTAA